>OY728156.1:1379129939-1379615053 GCA_963277665.1 Viscum album
GGGATGGATTTTCAGGGGGGGGGCATATAGGGGGTACAAGGTGTCCATGGGGGTGGGAGAGCTGTCGAGGGGGGTGGCGGGGCTGTCCAGGTGGGTACAGGGTGGGTGGGCAGGCAGTCCACGGGGGTGGAGAGGCTATCCAGTGGGGTACTAGGTGTCCAGAGGGGTGGGCGAGAAATCCACGGGGGATGGCAGGTCTATCCATGGGGGTGGCAGGGCTGTCCATGGGGGTGGTAGGGCTGTCTATAGGGTGGGGGGTGTCCAAGGGGGTGGGGGTGTCCACCCCCAAACTAGGGTCATAAAATCTAATATTTATCCAATTATAGCATGATTTCAAGCCTATTATAGATGACCAAGAATTTTGTTGGTGTTAACCATGGATATCATACATATAAATCACAACACACCTAATTGTAAACAGACCACCGAATATCATATGTGGATCGGATTTTATGACCCATGTTTCAATGGGACACTACTCATAGGAGTATGAGCCTTGTTATATCATTAGGTGATATGGAGTTGTATGAATGTTAAATTTGTATGAGATAAACATGGATAGTGGATAAGAACTTGAGTAAGATTTATTTGTAGAGATCACTTCTTCTTGGAAGGGTAAGAGTGATTGTTGGTATGGAACTTCAAGAAACGTTTTAACATGTGAAATCAACTATACATTGGTTATATTTGATTCCTATTTTTTTTGTAGAGTATTGGAGTGGAAAACCCACCCCCTCCCTGGACAGCCCACACCCCCACACCCCTGCAACCCCCTACCCCCTACACCCCAACCCGGATAGCCCCCCCCCACTTAGACACCCCCACCACACCTGGACAACCCACCCCTCCTCCCTAGACAACCAACAACCCCTCTCCCACCTGGACAACCCACCCCCACCCCCTTGGACAACCCACCCCCCTTGACAGCCCACACCCCTCCCCCACCTGGATAGCCCACCCACCACCACCCCTGGACAACCCACCCCATCCCTGGATAGCCCACACACCCTACCCTACAACACCACCCCCCAACATCCCCCCCAGACAGCCCATGCCCCCACCCCACACTAGATAACCCCCTAATTGGAATGCCCATACCCCCCCTCCCCCACCTGAATATCCCCTCCCCCAGAACAGCCCCCCCATCCCTGGACAACCCACACCCCCTCCCCCCCACCTAGACAGCCCCCCCAACCCGTACAACCCGCCCCACCCCCACCTGGACAACCCACCCCCACCCCCACCTAGACATCCCACCCCCACCTGGATATCCCCCCACCTAGATAGCCCACCGCCCACCTGGACATCCCCCCACATGGAAATCCCACCCTCCTCCCTGGACACCCCACACCCCCTCCCCCACCTGGAAACCCACTCTGACCCCCCCTGGGCAGCCCACACCCCTCCTTGGGGCAACGCATACCCTCTCCCCCACACCCTTATAGCCACCCCTACCCCCTACAGCCCCTACCCCCTGGACAACCCACCCCACCTGGAAATCCCCCCACACCTAGACATCCCCCTACCCCTCCTTCCTCCCCCTAAGGGTATTTTTATTCAAAATCATTTTATTCATTAAGAAAGCAAAACTATCATGCATAAGACCTTTTATTCCAAAATACCCATTCAATTTATCAAAACATGACAAATTCAATTTATCAAAACATGAAAAATTCAATTTATAAGCCTCTATGGGTCACTTATAAAATGTCATTGGGAAAAGGGGAAATAAACTACATTGTTAATTCCAATATAAAAATTGGGTCAGCCACATAGGAGGTGCGGTGGTGTTTAGGAGGTGTGGCAGTGTCCAAGGGGGCTATCTAAGGGGGTGGGGTTGTCCAAGGGGGTGGAGGGTGTCCAGGGGGGTGGGGGTGTCTAGTGGTGGTGGGGGTGTCTAGGGGTGGTGGCGGTGTCTAGGGGTGGTGGAGGTGGTGGTGGTGGGGGGGGGGAGGGGGGGGGGGTGTCCAAGGGGGTGGGGTGGGGGGGGGGGGGATATCCATGAGGGGTGAGGGGTGTGCAGGGAGGGTGGGGGTGTCTAGGGGGTGGGGGAGGGGGCTGTGCAAAGGGTGGGGGTGTCCAAGGGGGTGGGGGGTGTCCAGGGGGTGGACTATCCATGGGAGGTGAGGGGTGTCCAGGGAGGGTGGGGGTGGGGGTGTCTGGGGGGAGTGGGGGAAGGGAGTTGTCCAATGGGTGGGGGTTATCCAATGGGGGGGGGGTATCCAGGGGAGCTGTGTAGGGGGGTGGGTGGTGTCTAGGGGGTGGGGGTGGGGGGTGTTCACAATTCCAATCCATCATCCAACCAATGACAAAATCCAAATCCAACTTTCAACTAAACTAAACTTCAAAAAACATAAAACATACCCTTTACCCTCTTGAACTAAACAAACCCCACTAAACAATCCCTTTACTATGTTTGAAGTGTAGAACAAAAAAAACATAAAAAAAACCAAAGTGTTCTGTACTCCAAAGACAACAATAACTCTAATTTAGCCGAAATCAAAAAAACAAACATAAAAAAGAGGAAGAACACTAAAAATAAGGTAACACATACTAATTTGAAGTGTAAAAAAAAATTGTTTGATTGAAGAAGTATCTATGGCTATAAAGAGTTTCACGGCTGAGAAGAGTTCGAGAGGAACTTTGGATTAGAGCTGCAATCGGGCTGAGTGGGAGATGGTTGTAACGACCCGAATCTGGAGCCCTTCCACTGGTGCCCTGTACCCGGTTCACCACATGAACTCAAGCACGTTTTCCCAAATGACAGAGGCTTCCAACTAGCAGTGAGGGCCTTGGAGAGTTGGTGGGGAAACTATGCCCTCATTAGGTAAAGTATACATCAGAAGAACAACAAGACACCATAGTGGAAACCATAAACAGTATACAAAAGAAAAGAGACAGCGGAAGCAATGAATACATATATTAATGATGATAATGATACAGTAGGTAAAAGTATTTAAGAAAAACATAAAACACAAAAATGTGCTGAAATACAAATGAAACCAAGTGAAAAAGAAAAACAAAGTAAACTCCTCAGCATCGTGAGCCACAGCTCGGTCCCATGCTCTCCAGCTCTAGTGCAATCAAGAACCTGAAGTAGAAGGGCGCTTTCCCTTATCTATACCTACTACAACATAGTTTTCTTGGGTCCAAAAGAATTTCCCAAACAGGGTGTGAGATACAATCCCCATAGGTAATCATCCAAAGATCTGTGCCTAACAGTCAATGAGTACATGACAGTAATAAAAGAAGAAGCAGTATAAAGGAAAGCACAAA
Organism: Viscum album; assembly: GCA_963277665.1. Taxonomy (NCBI): domain Eukaryota; kingdom Viridiplantae; phylum Streptophyta; class Magnoliopsida; order Santalales; family Viscaceae; genus Viscum; species Viscum album. The sequence continues at coordinate 1,379,133,216 of OY728156.1, forward strand.
CAGCTACAATCCACAGTTATAGCAATAAAGTACACAAGTAAACAACCATCAACAAGAAAAAAATAGTTAACCCTCTCAGTATCTCTCAGAGCCAAACCACTATGGTTAAACCTATAATTACTAGAAACCCTCTAGGAGGTACACACAGTCTCACCCCTCTGGTTCAACTATGAAATCAAAAGACTCTCTGGGGAAGCACTCACCGTCAATTACCCCTATAGTCTCGTATCGTGCTAAAGGATCTCTGGGGAAGCACTTAACATCTATTCCCCCTGTGGACCGCATCGAGGAACTACAGACTCTCTAAGGAAGCACTCAAAGTCAATTCCCCCCCTGTGGTCTCGCATCGTAATTAAAAGACAATCTAGAGAATCCCTTCCATTAATTCTCCCTTTGGTATACTACTGTAGGTTCTCACAGTCTTGAGTGAAAGGTAAAACATGCTCAGAGCGCATGTACATCATCCAAGTAAACCTCAAGAACTACTTGGCTATCAACTAAGGCTCAATATCATAAAAATTAGCAGTTCCACTATCCTATGACTAGGCAGAGCAACTAGAAAAACTCCAAACAGGCAGAACAAGCATGGAAAAGCAACCTGAGCACAAAATAAATTACTCTACTCACAAGCATAAACTTCTAATACAGCAATCAAACAAAATAGGAAAACAATAGAGCAAAACAGGTAACATGCAATACCCCATTCAAGGGTATTGGTGGAATTTTCACAAAATACTCATAAACTTTCTACGGAAAGGCACAAACCACCTACCTCAATCCTAGGAGATCGATATACGTGAACCATGATGACAAATTCCCCTTAGGATGATGTAGATCTTAGAAAACACACAAAACTCTCAACCTATGATAACTTGGAAACGAGGAGGAATCAAGAAACAAGGCTAAAGAAGAATGGAGAACTCACCGCTGCAATTCGAGCGCAATCGAAAGCGGCTAGAACAGAGGTCGGACGGAAGAACGACGGGTCGGGGAAGAATCGCGGTCGTACGGTGCTCTCGGACGGACGAAACCTGAAGAAGAAGAGGTTTCTGTGCGTCAGGCGTGACCCCGGTCCATTTAATGAAAAAAGAAAATACACGGTGTGTACTTCTTGAGTACACAGAGTGCACTTCAGTTTTCCGTACTTCCCTTTAACCGGTCTCCACCTCACCCTTACACACTATGTGTGTGGCCCGAACACGTCCATCACACGGCTTCGAGTGGAAGAAGAGTACACAATGTGTACTCAAAAAGTACACGGCGTGTACTTAAAAAAATTCCAGAACTTCAATTTTCATAAAAAACTCCAGAAAAAGGAAAAGAATACCTGAACAAAGATCCATGTTCTTACAAACTTCCCCCCTTAATGAAATTCATCCCTGAATTTCCCTAACGAGGCGGAGAAGAAGAAACCCCGAACAGCTCCGGCCACTGCGATCGTACATCGGCCTCCCTCTCCTAGGTCTCGTCCTGTACTCACCCATGCTGACATAGCACTCATACCAGAGGAACATACCACCCATGGAGAACCTTAGTACTGCGAACGACAATCTAGATAGGATACTCCTCGAACGATGAATCCACTTCAAGCTCAACTTCCTTGGGCTGAAACATGTGAGATGAGTCTGAAAAGTAACGTCGGAGCTAAGAGACGTGGAAGACGTCGTTAATGGACCGATACTTCTGAGGTAGCTGCAACTGCTAGGAAACCATCCTAACTCTCTCCAAGACCTCAAACGGCCTGACGTACTGCGGTGAAAGCTTGCACTGTCTCCGAATCTTCTTGTGTCCCAACCTCGGTGCGACATGCAGGAAAACCCGATCACCAACCTCGAACTCTAGAGGTCGTCTCTGCTAATCAGTATAAGACTTCTGTCGAGACTGTGTTGTAGCCATCCTCTTCTGAATCAGCTCTATCTGCTCTGAGGTATCCTGAATGAGACGAGGTCCCAGCAAAGCTTCCTCTCCTGCCTCCAGCCAGCATAAGGGAGATCGACATGACCTATCGTACAAAGCCTCATATGGTTCCATCTGAATGGTCTCTTGGTAACTGTTGTTGTAGGCAAACTCCACCAGAGGAATATTCTTCTCCCATGAACTACCAAAGTCTATAATGCAAGCTTGGAGCATATCCTCAAGCACTTGGATTGTGTGCTCGGACTGGCCATCAGTCTGGGGATGGTATTCTGTACTCCAAAGTACCTATGTACCCAAGGTCTTCTGAAGTCCCTTCCAGAACGGAGAGGTAAAGCGCACATCCCTGTCTGAAACGATAGAGTGTGGGACTCTATGCACACGAACGATCTCTCAGATGTAAAATCATCCTAGATCATCGACACTGAAGGTCTCCTTGATCGGAAAGAAATGAGCAACCTTCGTGAGCCAGTCAACAACAACCCAAACAACATCGTTCCCTCAAGGCGACCTCGGAAACCCAGTCACTAAGTCCATCGCGACGTTGTTCCATTTCCACTCTGGAATGGGTAACTGCTGTAGATTCCCCGCTGGTCGCTGATGCTCTGCTTTCACCTGCTAACAAGTAGAACATCTCATGACGAATCCCGCAACATCCTTCTTCATACCCGGTCACTAGTATTGTCAATGAAGATCCCGATACATCTTGGTGATGCCAGTATGAAATTCCCAAACAGAGGAATGAAAATCCCGCATCAGCTCCTCGCATATGTCTGCTGGCACCCATACACATCCCTAAAAATGCAAGATCTTATCCTCGCCCACTGTCCATCCAAGAATAGGGTCCCCTCCTGATGCACTCTCCCGCAGGACTAAGCCTTCTGAGTCTGATAGTTGCCTCATCCGTACCCAATCAAGTAGTGTAGAGGTAACAATTACAGAAGATAGAAAGTTCTGTCCCTGTCTGTCGTGAACCTCCAGATGCATCTCAAAGAACAGAGCCATAAGCTGCCACTCACTGTAGGCTTCCTGAATTGCCTGAACCTGAGTTCTCCTGCTCAACGCATCAGCCACTACTTTGCCCTTACCCAGCGTATAGGCAAGCTCGAAGTAAAAAGACTGTAGGTACTCGACACACCTGCGCTGCCTCAGATTCAGATCACGCTGAGTGAATATATACTTGAGACTAATGTGGTTAGTGAAGACCACAAAGTGCTCTCCCAGAAGATAGTGTCTCCAATAAAGTAAGGCATGAACAACAGCTGCCAACTACAGATCATGCGTAGGGTAGTTCCTCTCATGTGTCCTCAACTGTCGAGACCCGCACGCAACTACTCCATCCCCCTGCATAAGCACAACTCCCATCCCGATACCTGAAGCATCACAGTAAATAGTGTAGATCTTGCTTGGCTCTAGAAATACTAGTATCGGTGCTGAAGTCATCCTCCCTTTTAGCTCCTAAAAGGCTGACTCACAAGATTCTGACCATAAGAACTTCTCCCCCTTCTTGGTCAGACATATCAATGGTGCTGCTAGACGAGAAAAGTCCTGAATGAAGCGTCTGTGGTATCCATCCAGCCCTAGGAATATCTGTACCTCAAAGACGTTCTTCAAATGTTCCTAGGAAACTACATCTCTCACTTTATCTAGGTCAACAGATACTCCTTCCTCTGAGATGATGTGACCCAATAAGTGAATCTAATCCATCCAAAAATGGCACTTCGAGAGTTTGGCATAGAGCCGATGCTCTCTCAGTGTACTCAGAACGATCTCAAGATGTGTGGCATGGTCATGTTGAGTGTGAGATTACACCAAGATATGATCCACGAAGACCACGAAGAAGGAATCCAAGTAAGGATGGAACACTCGGTTCATCAGTGCCATGAAAACTATGGGCGCTTTCGTGAGACCGAACGACATGACTGTATACTCGTATAGACCATACCTGCTCCTGAAGGCTGTGAGAGGTATATCTGATGGTCTAACACGCAACTAATGATAACTGGACCTCAAGTCAATCTTCAAGAACACCTGGGCTCCTCGAAGCAGATTTAAAAGTTCATCGATCCTAGGCAAAGGATATCGATTCTTGACCGTCAATTGGTTCAACTTCCGATAATCCACACAAAGACGAAGGGTACCATCTGCCTTCTTCGCAAACAGGACAGGTGAACCCCAAGGAGAAGTACTAGGTCGGATGAAACCCTTATCCTGTAGCTCCTCCAACTGTTTCTTGAGCTCCTGTAACTCAGGTGTAGCCATCCTATAGGGAGGAATGGACACCGATGCTGCTCCCGGCATGAGCTCAATAGAGAAGTCCACCTCACGCTCTGGAGGCAAACCTGAAAATTCCTCTAGAAAGACATCCCTAAAGAAATCCACCACTAGAGGAAAGTCCAACTGTGGAGTCCCCTGATCATCCAAATAAATACTAGCAATCTGGACCGTCACCCCTCCTAGCCCAGGATGCTCGAGTCTCGCCCGACTCGCCCGAATGTCCCATTCGCCTCTTTGAAGAAAAGATTCACCCTCTGGTGAGATGAAACTGACTCCGCGGCGATAAAAGTCAATGAATGCCTGGAAGGGAATCAACCAGTCCATGAAGAGGATGACATCATAGCTTTTCATCTTTAGGACATAGAGATCCTATAAGAAGCGATACCCTGCAACCTCGAGAGGGAACTCTCTACACTGGCGTACACTAGATGTCCTTGTTCCCAAAGGTGTGTCTAGTGTCAATGAGTTGGCAGAAGAAAAGATGCAGAGCCCAAGGCTCTCCACGACAGCAATAAAGATAAAGCTATGTGTGGCAACAGTATCGAAAAAGGATGAAGATAAAACTAAGGATACTAAAATTTTACCTCGAACAATAGAAGGGCTGGGATCCTGCTCCTGATAAGTCTGCTCCACGATGAAAGACTGACCTGTACCATGGCCCGACACCCATGGTTGACCACTTTGAGCTGAACCTCCCTGATGGTGCTAAGGAATTAGTGGCTGACTGCCACGACCTCGACATCCACCTTGGCCCGAACGGCCATAAGAACTCTAGTTTCTTGACTAGTGAGAAACTGGTGGTGCTTCTCCTGAACGAGGAGTCATGGAAGAACCTCGGTCACCAGATGCTGGTGAGAAAACCTAACATAAATGCTAAAGGTGACCCATCTTGCCACAAGATCGGCACTCCACGAGGTCCCTCTGGCACTGCGGCCTCGTGTGCCCTGGCCGGCCACACTGGTAGCATGTCACCTGGCTGCCTGACGATGCATCTCGCTTCCTCGGATCACCGCGTGTAGGTTCTCTATGGAGCTTCTTACTGTCGTATGGAGGAAAACTAGCTATGGAAGTAGGACCGACTTGGATTGCAGCTCCATATTCCCTCAGATTGCTCTCTGCAATCAGTGCCTGGTTGATGATGGAAGTGATGGATGTCAGCTAGAAGATGTTCACCTGCGATTGGATCTCCCTCCTGAGTCCATCCTCAAACTTCCTCACCAAGAACACCCCACTCCCATCCCGGAGGGGTGTGAAGCACTGTAGCTTGGTGAAATGATCGGAATACTCCATTAAAGAAAGAGTACCCTGATCTAAGCTCATGAACTCCCGGGATCGGTCGGCCCTCAGGATCTCCGAGTAGAAGTAGTTGTATAACACGCGCTAAAACTCCTTCCAAGCCATAGCCTGCTGTTGACCCGCCTGTGAGATCACATCCCACCACCTCTTGGCGGAGTCTCGGAGCATGTAGGTGGTGAGCTTGACCCCCCTCTCTGGAGGCGTCTCCAGATGCTCAAAGATAGTCAGCATGACTTCTATCCATGACTCTACAGCCTGAGGTCCTCCTTCTCCCGAGAACGTGGGGGGATGCTGCTACTGGAAAACCCGTGTCAAGTCTGCCATAGACATGGCAGGAGGCGGTGCTCTCTGGAAGGCCCGCATCATCCTCATGAAACCTTCCATGAACTGCACATCCGTGCCTGTGACTAGTATAACAGCCGGTGCCAAGGCTACCCTGACTGGAGGATCGACAGGAAGTCCCTGATCAGCCCTGTCTAGTGTCTAATCACTGCCTGACGACAGACATACGACCAGAGGACGTCTCAGAGGCATAGCTCTGAAAGATGAAAAGTACACCTTAGATCAAGGAAAAAAGGACAGAGAACACAAGAGTAAAAAACAGGAACAGGGGAAGAAAACACAAAAGATTACAAAACACGAGTACACGACGTGTATAAAAACTACACGACATGTCTTCTTAAACCACTGACATGGGCATGTACTCCTTCCCTACAAGTCATGTACACCTAAAACTACAGGGCGTGTGGACCTCAACACATGGCGTGTGCTTGAAAACTATTCCCCTGCCTGAGTCTCTTCACACAGCTAACCCACACGGTCCGACTCAACCTGAGACTACACGGTGTGTTCAAAACAAACACGGCGTGTACTAGATAGGGCTTCGCTGGCCCGTGTTGTTAAGAACACGACCGTCTACATGGATGAACCTTACACGTTGTTCTCTGAACAACCACGCGCGTGTATAGGTGAAGGTGACACCATCCTGTGTTGTTTGTGACATGGCCGGGTACATGGACACGACTACACAGCATGGTCCGAACAAACACGGCGTGTGGAAAAGAAGTTAAAGACGGCCCGTGTTGTTCATGACTCTACCGGGTACCTGGACAGGACTACATGACGTGTTCCCACTAGACACAGCGTGTTCTACCCATGATCCCCCGACCCGTGTTGTTGGTACACAGATGGGTACACAGCTCCGAACTTACACGGCGTGTACCTACCGTACACGGCGTGTTCCCGGGCTACTTTCACGTCACCGTGTTCTGCTCACACGGTCAGTGACACGACCTGAAAACTACACGACATGTATCCAAAACGTACACGCCGTGTATTCTGGGTTTTTCTAGGCAGTAGCTCAAAAATTGCATAGAACCCCAGAAACACTAAAAACCAGGCAAAGAAGTGCCAAATTCTGATCTGTGAGGGACCATACTCCCCACGAGTCAATATTTGGCATCTCCCACAGTCATATACAAGAGATAATAGGATCATTTTTAAGCTAAGATAAAAAAAACAATTTTTCTAACATAACAGTAGATCATCTATCAAGCATCTATCACAACAGCATACATAATGTACACAGAGTCTATCACAACAACATGAAATCACTAATGCACCCTAGATGGCATGGAAAGAATGTATGACATGTTATTTCTACAAGTGCCTATATGATGCATGAGATGGAATACCCTCATCTCATCGGGTTGAGACAGAAATAGAACCGAAGTATCAAAACAGTAATAGCACAAGTCATGTGAATCACTCTAGGTGAAATCAGATCAACCTTAAAACCTCAAAACTAGAAAAATTGAAATTAACAAGGTAGTATGGCTCTTCCCTATACACAGGTTAGCTACTCCCGAGCACATCTTAATACCAAGTACTGAATCGGTCCTATCCCTGGCTAAATTCTCCAAACAGTAAAACAAGAGAAAAGAACTCCTCTGATACAACTTTGTAACGACCTGAATCCGAAGCCCTTCCACTGGTGCCCCGTACCTGGTTCGCCACATGACCTCGAGTGCGTTTCCCCAAACTCCAGAGGATTCTGACTAGCAGTGAGGGCCTTGGAGATTCGGTGGGGAAACTTTTCCCTCATTCGATAAAGTATATAGCAGAAGAACAACCAGACATAATATTGGAAACAATAAACAACATACTACCGAAAACAGACAGCGGAAGTAATGAATACATATAGTAATGATGATAATGATGTAGCAGGTACAAGTATCTAAGGAAAAAAGAAAACACAACAACATGCTGAAATACAACTGAAACCAAGTGCAAAAGGAACACAAAGTAAACTCCTCAGCATCGCGAGCCACGGCTCGGTCCCATGCTTTCCATCTCCAGTGCAATCAAGAACCTAAAGTAGAAGGGTGCTTGCCCTTATCTATACCTGCAGCAACATAGTCTTCTTGGGCCCAAAAGAATGGCCCAAATAGGGTATGAGATACAATCCCCATAGGAAATCACCCAAAGATCTGTTCCTAACAGTTAATGAGTACATGGGAGTAATAAAACAAGAAGCAGTAAATAGGAAAGCACAAGAAGCTACAATCCACAGTTCTAACAATAAAGTACAAAAGTAAAATACCATCACCAAGAAGAAAACAGGTAACCCTCTGGGTAGCTCTCACAGCCTAACCCCTATGGTTCAACCTATAAGTACTATCTACCCTCTAGGAGGCACACACAGTCTCACCCCTCTAGTTCAGCTATGAAATCAACAGACTCTCTGGGGAAGCACTCACCGTCAATTCCCCCTATAGTCTCATATCGTGCTAAAGGATCTCTGGGGAAGCACTCAAAGTCTATTCCCCCTGTGGCCCACGTCGAGGAACTGCTGAATCTCTGAGGAAGCACTCAATGTCAATTCCCCCTGTGGTCTCTCATCGTAATTAAGAGACACTCTCAAGAAGCCCTTCCATCAATTATCCCTTTGGTCTACTAATCTAGGTTCTCACAGTCCTAAGTGAAAGGTATAACATGATCAGCGTGGGTGTACATCAACCAAGGAAACCTCAAGAACTACTTGGCTATCAACTAAGGCTCAAAAACATAAAAAGTAGCAGTTCCACTATCCTACGACTAGGTAGAGCAACTAGAAAAATTCCAAACAGGAAGAACACGCATGGAAAATCAACCTAAACACAAAATAAATTACTCTACTCACAAGCATAAACCTCTACTATAGCAATAAAACAAAACAGGAAAACAACTGAGAAAAACAGGTATCACGCAATACCCCGTTCAAGGGTATTGGTGGAATTTGCACAAAATAATCATCAACTTTCTACGGAAATGCACAAACCACCTACCAAGATCCTAGGAGATCGATATACGTGAACCACAATGACAGTTTCCCCTTAGGATGACATAGATCTGAGAAAACACACAAAACACTCAACCTACGATAACATGGAAATGAGGAGGAATCAAGAAACAGGGCTAAAGCAGAATGAAGAACTCAACGCTGCGCTTCCAACGCAATCGACAGTGGCTAGAACAGAGGTCGGATGGAAGCACGACGTGTTGGGGAAGAATCACAGTCGTATGACGCTCTCGGACGGACGAAACCTAAAGAAGAAGGCACTTCTGTGCATCAGGCGTGACCCCGGTCCGTTTAATGAAAAAAGAAAATACACGGCGTGTACTTCAGTTTTCCGTACTCCGCTTTAACCGGCCTCCACCTCACCCTTACACACCGTGTGTGTGGCCCAGACACGGCCAAAAAACAGATTCGAGTGGAAGAAGAGTACACGGCATGTACTCAAAAAGTACACGGCGTGTACTTCAAAAAATTCTAGAACTTCAATTTTCTTAAAAAACTCCAGAAAAAGGAAAAACATACCTGAATGAAGATCCGGGTTCTTACACTGGGGAAATGGGTATTTGAGGGAAAAATTTCCCAACAATTTTTAAAAACGGTTGGGAAAGCCTCTCTTTACCAATGGTTTTGATAAACCATTGGTATATGTTAGAGAAAATATTTATTTCCCAATGGTTTTGGAAAACCGTTGGGGAATCTTAAGCATTGCCAACGATTTGTTCAAACTATTGGAAAATGCTGCCTTATTCTACACTATAGAAATAGTTTGAACAAACCATTGGTATATTACCATTGCGAAAACACCATATTCCACTAGTTTGGTGTTGGTTATGTCACAAACTAACCTAATATATCACTGAAATGAGTACTTGAGTTGGCCTATGAAAAGGCCCGAAGGGTGTTCTAGAACCCATTATCTAGTAACTAGTTCTTTGGTATCAAAAATATATATATGGTAATAATTTACCCTGATGAAACAAGAATAACATGAAACATTTACTTGGGAGTATAACATTACCACTCCACTAAGTATATCAGATGATCAAACATAAAAAAAATAAAAAATTCCCATAATAATTAGTTAAAAATAAGGAATAAATATATAAAATAATTCATGAAATAAAAAATAAGGCCCAAAAAATGTAAAAAAAAATCCCAATATAACAAACACTTCAATTTAATACAAGAGACAAATATAACCAAAGGAGACTAAAAATGATTAAAATGACATGGAATCAATCCATAATAATAATTAAAAAAAAATATATAACATGATCAACCATCTCTAAGTGTTGATAAAAAATTATCCTTTTCTTTTCACCAGCACATTACCCAAATAGAGAACCCAAAACCAATTTAAATTCAATTAGAATATGAATATGAATTTATAATATATATAGGATTGAGAAATAAATACCAATATTTCACCTATCCACACTGAATTCATAACGTTTAAAAGTAGATCTTTTTTCATGTTAGTTTTAACATATAACTATAAAGTTTATCATTCCATTTTAATTAAATAAAGTCACATTAGTCCATCTATTAAATTCTTTTTACCCAAGGTTAACAATTCACCAATTCAAAAAAAAAACAATTCAAAGTATGTTTAATTTTTTTAATAAAATAAAGATTTTCTAAACTATGATTTGAAACATGCTTATTTTAAATATTTAAAAAAAATCCAATTTTTAACTCCCCATTTTTTAATCACATGAAGATCCCATGAGAAAGAGAAAAACACAATTTTTAATAAAAAGGTAAATCACACAAGGTGATGAAAATGAAAAAAATAATCATAAATAAAATCACACAAAAATATACATAAGTAGGAATAAATAACTATATAAAAACATTAATTGTAATTAATAACATCAAGTTTAAAAAAATAATGAAAATGGATGAATGAAAACAATAATAGAAGCTCTTAGATGATGGAATATATAAAGGAAACATGATAGAATAACTAATGTAAACATGTAATTATCCAAATAAGAATTTAGAAATAAGTAATTGGAAATAAGTAATAACACATCTCAATAAAAAATATCATACCCAACACAAGGCTCTAACATGTGGGTTTAACGTCACCAAAACATAGGCAAGGGACACCAACTGAAATATGCAAACCTAATAATTATAAGAGCACTCACAATCTCTTTGAGGTCAAAATCAATCATGTTATCTCACTTGGTATAACTAGACCACAATTTATAACCAACACATAATCTACACTTGGGTAGAACCCACCAAGGTTACAAGAAAACACACAAGTTATACAATGTACAACCAAAAACCATTCACGGAAGAAGATCCTATTAAATCATGAATAAAATGAATGAACCAAAACCCTTATTTGATATTATTCATTAAGTCCTAAAATATAAATGTCACATTAAACTTTAAATAAAAAACTCAAAAGGGGCTCCCTTTAAGAACAAAATTACATCAATAAAATTATTTTTAATAAATTCTAACTAGGCTTTTGGAAATATATTTAAAGAAAAAATTATGATTTCAATCATTTGAAAACCAAATGTTGAAACAAAACACTAACATACTTTGAAAATTCCACATTACTTTATAAATACCTATTTACTACATTAAAATCTAAATATCCAAAAAATATTAAGAATTTATCCCAAATAATTGGTAAAACATAAGACAAATTTTGGAAAACTAAGACCATCCTTAATGGTAAAATATTTTTCTAAAAACATGATTTTCCTTTTACTAAAATCATTAATGATTAAAACATATATTTTATATAAAAAAATTCCTTTGTAATGATTCATTAAAGATTTTTAAAAACTCTTGAATGATGAATTTTTTGTTATAGTAATAGGTTTTTAGCATAGAAACACATTTAAAACCTTTAATAAATTCAACCACGTTTTACAAGTATTCAAGAAATAATGAAATTATATTTGAGGAGTTATTCTAGATAAACATACCTCAATTAGTTTTCTATAATTGATTATAAGATTATTGAAACTTTATTTGGGTCTATGGGCACTTAAATCAACCATAAACACACTTAAATTAAAATAACAAACATCCAAAACCAAAATACCCCAATGGAATAATCAATACCAAACTCATCAAAAGAAATAATTTTATTAAACCATGAGAAAAGGGGGTAAGGTCTATAACTAATAGTCACTAAAATATAATCCTCATAAACTCAATAACTAATACCCACGAGACAACAAACAATAAAACATAAAATCACCAAAAATCCTAAATAAACTCATCAGAAGGAATATAGTAAGACAAAAAATTAATGGAAGCTTAAAGATACCCTTATGAGAACTCCTATAAAATATGAAAACCAAATCTCCATCAAACAGAATGTTTCCACTTTGACTTGGCCTAATTAGTACCTTAAAAGACTAATGAAGCAAAAATATTTAAAGAAACAATGGAGGGGAATAACGAGGATAAGGGGAATAACCTTCCTAGAATATGTGAAATAAATCCTTTCTAAAACACCTAGATAAAAAGGGATAAAAGGTGAGGAATGGGAGATCTATATAGGGATCTCCCTTTACATCTATTTTAATGAAAAATGTAGGGCTCAAGGGGGGTTCCAAATAGAACAACCTCTTAAATTACAAAAAAGAACCCTATAAAAAAAGAGGTAAACAACATGGACATGGAATGGGAACCATTACCATGCCATAGATAACAATCCATATGAAATTTACATGTAATGGATCTTAGACCATCGAACAAGTCCCCTCAAATAAGTCTAGGTTTCACCCCATGGAAAAACTATTCTATAGCATATCCTTCATGAGCTGTGATGAAACTGCCTACCCCCAATCCAAATTACTATGTAGTCTATAGAATATAGTGTAATTGGTAAAAATGGAAGAGGGGCCTATTTCTCATATACCACCCTCACAAGATCCCCATAAGAAAACCTCCCATATTTCATCATGACGTTCCACCATAGCCAAAAAATTTGACATAATTCCCCCTACCATGACATGATCCTCTATCATACAATATTGTTTCATCCACCGACACCAGTGAACTCAATTTGGGTGTTCCTCCACCATAATACCACCCAAAAAAATCCAAAAAATAACTCAAAACATAACAAAAACACAGTATACTTGATTTGAATTGAAAAAATAAATTTACTCAACACTTCACCAAATTTTAATGACATAGTTCTTCAAAACCTCCCCAGCATTAAAAGTTTCATCCATTGAAATGTCTATGGACTTACATTGATAAAAAATCACTTACAAAAAAGGTTAATCCAACATAATCTAAATATTACACCAAAATGTAATAAAATAATTTTTCAAAACTTTATACATATGAAGTTTTCTCCCAATTATAAAAAATAATTTACCCTACTCCAAAATCAAATATCATCTGAGTAATAATAAAATCTGAAATATCAAAAATAATAGTCTAATTATAAATAAATCAATAAAACAAAAAACTACTTTCAAACCCAATACATCATAAAGGTTTTCTAATATTTAAATCATAAACCATCCTTAATATATATAACATTCTCAACATAAAGACAAAATATAATACTATAAACAAAAATAATATACTTTGTACTGAAAGAAATTTCTCATTTTGAATCCATGCATGGAATAACCCATAAAAAACTACATCAAAACTAGAACAATCAATAATAAACATATAATACCACTACAAATATCTCTAATAAAATTAATTCAAACCCACTTAAAAAATATCCTCTTTTTTTCAAAAGGAAACTGAATTTAAGAATTTTTATTTACATGGATATTTATTACTAACAAAACCAAATTGATATTAAAAAAACAATTTATCTAATATTTAATTAACAATTTAAACACATGTAAGTTAAAAAAATTATGAAACCATTATTTAAAATATATTATCCCATAAAAATGAACTGATAACCTCTTTAAAATTTGGTTTTTACTAAAATAATATGTTTATCCTTAATTATGTAACTTATTTAGTAAAACAAATGATGTAATTCTTGAAAATTCTTATAAATTTCTACCAAAAACCATTAATTCATGTTCTAAATTCTAACACCTAAGGTAATTCATCATAAATGAAAAATATTTTAGGTTGAAACCATTTATTAAAGAAACCAAATGCATTTAATTGTTTTTCTAAATTTGAGAAATTTTTTTAAACATCTGATTCAAATGAGAAATTCTTACAAGAGTTTATTCTTCTCATTAAAACCCTCCATTGAAACCTTTATTACATTATAAAAAATTTATGTAAGGTGAGAACATCCATTTTAAAACCTATCCATAACATAAAAGAACAATATTTAAATCATCAAAATCAATTAAAATTTATAAATGGTTAAACTTTAAGAAGAAAACACCAAACATCATAAAATGAAATTGATACGTTGTACAGTGAAATAAAAAAACACCCTTCCAAGATACATAGACTATGTTCACAATTTTTTGTTCGTTCACCATATCCTGTAGCTCATTTATGACAATTAAAACTTTCTCTAAACATGTAATTATACACATTAAGAAGGATGACTAAAACTTGATAATATAAAGAAACATTACCAATCTATCTTGGAAACTCATGAATTAGTATTGAAATTATTTATAAAACAATCCTTTATGCCTACCTACTTAGTTCTGATAATTTTATCTCCCATATACCTTGAATATATAACTAATATAAAATATAACTAGACTTTGTTACCATTTTTTCATGAACTAACCTAGGATACCTTTGAACATGGTACTTTAACTGACTAATGAAATATCCCAAAATAAATTATTTATTCCCATGGGTTGGTGACTAGTTTCTAGCCATAAAACATTCACAAGTGAGAAGGATTTCAACCAATGAAATAAGTATTACATGAAATTGCATCTGGGATTCTAACATGAACACTCCGTATATCAGATGATCATGAATAAAAATTAAATAGTTTTTCTAATAAATGGAAAAAACATGGAATAAACATTCTAAAAAACTAATTAATAAAATACAACCAATATAATAAATATCCCCATATAAAAATCATTTCAATTTAATAAAAGAGACAAATATATACCAAATGAGACTAAAAATGATACAAATAACCTAAAATTGGTATATTAGAATTCTAAAATACCAAAAATTAAAAATAGACTATTATTACCTTTATCCAAGTGTCAAAAAATTCTCATTCGAAATGGATAACCCAATACCGACCACTATCCATTTAGAAGTTAAACTGAAATTGTAATATATACAGGTGTGAGAAACAAATCCTAGAAGGTGACCATACCAAACCCCCAGAATAAGATTTAAAATTAAATCCTTATCCTAATATTTTTAATATACAACTAT
This sequence comes from Viscum album, assembly GCA_963277665.1. NCBI lineage: Eukaryota > Viridiplantae > Streptophyta > Magnoliopsida > Santalales > Viscaceae > Viscum > Viscum album. The sequence goes on from OY728156.1 coordinate 1,379,148,379, forward strand.
AAATGTGAGATTTTGAATTTAATTTAAAAATTTAGATGAGACTATCTCTTATATTCATTTTACCCAAGGTAAAAAACTCAACAATTTAAGCAGAGTCAAGAATTAAAAAATTTAATAGGATATTTAATTTATAATAAAATAAATACTTTTAAAATAATGGTTTTATATACCATCATTTTAAATGTATAAGAAAACAACCTACTTTTTAACTCACTTATTTAAAATCACATGAATAACCCATCATAGAGATAAAAGAAACTTTTTAATAAAAATGAAAATCCCTATAGGCAATGAAGCTAAAAAAGATAATCATAATAAAAATAAAATAAAAATATATATAATTAGAAATAAATTAGTACATTAAAACATGCATAGGAAGTAATAACGTCTACTTAAATAAAATAATAGAAATTACTGAATGAAAATAGTGATAACATATCTTAGATAAAGAAATATATGAAGGACCCATAAATCATAAATGATTAAAACATGAAATAATCCATATCAAAATTTCCAAATAAGGAAGTGTGAAATAAGCACTAACATATCTCCCTGAAATACATCATACACAACATAAGGCTCAATCTAGTTGTTCTAAGGTAACTAAGACTCACTCATGGAACAGTAGCTGATATACATGAACCTAAAAATTCTAGGACCTATCATAGTCTCATTAGGGTAGAAATATATCATGTTAGCTCACTTTGCCTTACTAGGACACCATTACTAGCCAATGCACAATATATACTGGGGTAGACATTGTTCAGGTTACAAACACACACCCAAGTTCTCCTATATACAACAAACAACAATTCATGGAAGCATACCATTTCTTATTAAAAAAATAAAGGAAACACATACCCTATATAGTATGATTTCCTAAAGTCACATCATATCAATATCAAATTAATCTTTAAAAAATAAATCAAAGGGGGATCACTTCATGAAAATACTTACATCAAGAAAACCCTTTTTAAAAAATTCCAACTAAGGTTTTGGAAACATATTTATGATTTGTTTTTATGATTTCAATTGTTTGAAAACCAAACCATGGAACAAAACTTTAAAATAATTTTAAAATTTTTCATTCCCCTATAAATTACACCTAACCACATTCATATCCTTATATCTAAAAAATATCAAGAAAGAATTGAACATAATCAGTAAATCATAAGAAAAATATAGTAAAACCAAGCATATCCTTAGTAGTAAAATATTTTTCTAGAAACATGAGTTTCCTTACCTTAAAATCATTATGGATAAAAAACCCATTTTTCTATAAATGACATAGTTGGGAAAAATCATTTAACCCATGTTTAAAACAATTTAATAATGTGTAATTTTTATAAAAATAGGTTTTTAGAATTAAAAAACACTTCATTCTGATTAAATAATTTAAAATCATGGTTTATAAGTAGACAACCAATAATGAAATTAGATTTAAAGGGTTATTTAGAGAGACAACAACTTTACTATTGATAACTAATCAATACCATGATCATAGTGACATCCTATGGGTCTATAAGAACCTTACTCAATGATAAACACCGTTAAATTAATATACCTAACATCCAAAACCGAAATCTAAAAATGGAATAATCAATTCCAAAATCACTTAACAACATAATGGTGCTGAACCATGTGAAAAGGGGGAGTGGTCCACTACTAACACTCACCTGAACCTAATTCACATGAAAGAACCAATTAATTCCCATGATCCAATGTATAAAGTATCCTAAAATCACTAAAACCCTAAAAAAACTAATGAGAATATATACCTCAAGATAAAAAATGAGTAGAGGATTAAATTTTACCATTTTCTATATCTTTTACAAGCTACACATAAAATCACAATCAAGAGGAAAAATTCAACCTTGACATGGTGTAATTTGTTCACCAAAACCCTAACCAGGTGAGAAAATAAATAAATAAGGGAGGATAATATAGGGAATAAAGGGAAATAAATTTCCTAGAATACACTCAAAAAATCATTATTAAACCACAGTGGTTGAAGGATTTCCCAAGGGAGTAATGGGTGCATGGAATATGTCCCTCTCTCTCTCATTCTATTCAAGTTGAATTAGGGGAGTTCGAGGGGGGATCCAGATTTAACCCCCTCTTAAATTATATTAAACTGTCTTCTAAGAAAACATCTTGGAAATTGTGTAGAAACCATTACCATGTTATGGAGCACCCCCACAATAAATTACAGTGGAAGGTCCTATATCCAATAAAAAAAGACCCCTGAAATAGGCATAGGGACTTCACCTTGGATAAAATATTTAGTGTTGTGGCCAACTTAGGATGTAGTGATACCACATTCCCCCAGGAAATATTATATTGTGGTATTTAGACTATGGTGAAATTGGTCCCCAAAAGGCTGAGGGACATATTACTTACATATAAAACTTATGGTATCCCCAAGGCATTGCCTCTCCCATTGCATTTTAGGCTTATACCTTATCCTAGAACAATGACACAACATCCCTTACTATGGTGTGATACTCTAATAGATAATGGAGTTTCAGCCACCAACACTTTGGAACTCACTCCCAATGTTCTTTCATCTAACTACCACCAATGAAACATCACAAAAACCACTCAAAACAGAACAAAAAATCCCACTCCTTGGTTATTATTTAAAATATAAATTCCTTTATACTTCACCAACTCATAAAGACCAAGTTATTTACATATTACAATAAGTAAATAAATAAAATTTACATGAAAATATTTGTAAAAATATCAAAAGGTGGTATCTCTTCGACTATTTTTTTAGATTTTAGAAGTAGGGAAACTAGGGAAATAAACTCTCAATAAGATTTATAAATTTTTGGGACACACGAAATCTTATATATCCAAATATTTATATTATATAATTACATTTAATAATTTTTTATAATTTTTGAGGGTGTAGAAATGTAGCTTTAATAATCCTATTGTACCTAAAGATTTTAGGTATGAAAACTTTATATTAATTTTATTTTTTAGAAAATATGCCACAATTTTTTTAGAAAATATGTATGGAACAAGGATAGTTTATTCTTTAGGAATACTTTTATGAAACCATAAAAACTAATTTGTTAAAAATGATGTGATGGATGCACTATCACTTTTGGAGATAATTCCAAAGTAAAGGTAAATGTTTTTTGAGAGGTTGGTATATCAAATTCTTTTATTATTATTAATTTTCTATATATTAGTGAATTAAAACATAAATTTATTATCATTTCTAAATTATGTGATATTGAAATTAAAGTAAAAATTTATATTGAAAAATTCCTAGTTTTTAATGTTGATTATGAAATTTTTTATACTAATATCAAGGAGAATATTTATTGTATTAAACTTTATGAGATAAAAGGGGAACTTTTAAGGTCTTTATGTGCTTTATATATAGAAAGTATTGTATAAAATAGGTGTCTAGTGAATTTTGAATTCATAAAGATTAAAAATATTTCAATGAATTAATGTTAATTGTACTTTTTAGAATATATTATGGACAAGTATCATGTTTTTGATCTATTTAGAAAAGTTAATCAATACAATGAATCATTTATGCTTATAAAGAATGTGAACAACATTAGAAAAATACATTTTGTTTATCTATATTTATTTGAAGATATTATAACTACCATCACTGGATTAAATAATTATTCATTCATTATTATGGAAAACAACAGTAGATTAACTTGGGTAAATTTTCTAACTCACAAGAATGAAACTTTACGTAGGTTTTTACTATGGGAATTTAGTTTTGAATGAGAAATAAAACATGATTATATATATTATAAGTGATATATGAGGATAATTTCACATTTTTTTGGTAAATATAATTTTAATAGTGGTTATTATCATAAAATTTCATCTCAAAGGAATCCATATAAAAATAATATAGTTGAGGGGAAGAATAGGAAACTTCAAGAAATGGAAAATACCTTTCAAATTGAATATGGGTTATATAGATATATTTAGACAGAATCTATTCATACAAATTGGTATGTTTATAATTGAATTATTATTTGATATACTCTCAAAAATAATCCGTATGAGTTTTGGAAATATAATAAATTGAAGGTATGTTATTTCATTGTTTTTGGATGTAAATTTTTTATTCTCAATACTGAGGATATTATAGACAAATTCAATTCCAAATACAATGATGAATTTTTTGGTATATTCTTGTATGAGTAAGCCATATAATATTTTTAACAAATGGATAATTATTGTTGAAAAATTAGTCCATATTAAATTTTATTAAAAATATTCTAATTTGGAATTTCACTAAATAATATTATATTAGAGAATACATAAGATAATTCAATTTTATTGGTCCTTTATCTTTGAAAAATTAGACTCAAATGGTTGAATAACCAGTTGAGGGGTAGTATCCACTAGATAAATAATTAATTTAGAAAAAACATTTATATTACCCTATTTAAAGAGGGATTGGTTATGTTGATTCAATATTTTTAACTAGAATCTTGTCAAGTAATTTTTTTTGGCACAATTTGTTTTTTATTTCAACTTTTTTCCAAATGTTTTCATAGATTAATTGAAAGAATTAAACTTGGATATGTTTATTCAAGAAAATATTAATTAATTTTCAAATAACTGTTCATGGGAAGTGTTTAATCCACCCAATGAACATAAATTATGTAGAAAAAATGGGTTTTAAAGAATAAAATTAATGAATATAGTCATATTTTAAGTAATAAGGACAAACTAGTTTCTCAAGGTTGTAGTGAAGAAGAACACATTGAATATATTGATATTTTTTTGTTAGTTATAAGATTATAATACATTAAGATTTTATTAGATGATGAATAACCTCAAGGTTTCAATATATATCAAATAAATATTAAAATTTAATTCCCTAATGGATTTATATTTGAAAATTTCATTGTAATATATCCACTAGGATTTGATCAATAAAATAAGACAAATAACAAGTTTAAGATTATCAAATCTCTTGATGGATTGAAATAAGATCATAAATATTGATATGAGAGACTATCAAAGTTTCTTTTAAATAATTGTTTTGTTAAATTTAAGTTGATCTAATACTATTTATTAAAATCCATTCAAAATATATAATTATTATTTTGATTTATGTGAATGATATTATATTTGGTTCTTCTAGTTAAAATATTTGTATATAATTTTTTAGGTTTGATGACTAAGGAATTTGATATGAATCTCATGGGAGAGATCATGTTATTTATAAAATTTCAGATCTATCAATGGGATGATGGATTTTTTCTAAATCTAAGTAATTATTCCAAGTATTTTGTGTATAATTTTCTACACGATTCTTGTAAAATCAAGAATACCAATATTATTACTTCATTTTTAATGAGTGATTATTTATATTTTAAAATAGTTGGTGATAATATTTTGAGAGGAATGACTAGAAGTTTATAATATTTCATTTCTAGTAGAATATATTTGATGTATAATTCTTGCATGTGTATAAGATTTATGTCAAACCTAATAGAGAGTCACTTGACTATAATAAGAATAATTATAGAGTATATGAAAAGAACTATTAAACATGTTTAATTATTTATAGGGAATAAATATCTTTAATTATTAAGTTATTCAAATTTAGACATTGGAGGTTGTAAGATTGATATGAACATTGGTTGGTTTTAGGGGATCATTATATGATACTCGGAAACGGAAACAAACTAACACAAAACCCAATATATCTTTAATAAATCAAAATTTTCAAGGTGTTGAATAATAGAGAACACTTGGAATGTATTATTAGTGGCCTTCATCTTATTGAAGTAATATTGATGAAGATCATAAACATAATAAATCAAATATTCCAACCTCTGAGGAAATTACATTGGAAATTGGATATCAAATTTTTTCTTGTGGATAGAGATCCCACAAAGGGGTGTTAGTTTCTTCTATATAAAGATAAACATAAGAACTTGGAAAAAGAGTGTTTAATTAGGTTTTTGGCTTCCTTATAGTGCATTCAAACAACTCCACAAGAAAGGATTACATCCACTTATATAGCCTTATTTGGTTCTATTCATTAAATGAAGGGATCCAACCATATATTAATCATATTGGGTATCATATAATGAAACTTGAACATTACATACCATTGGTGTTCATCCATTAAACACTTCAATGAATGATGTTTTTTTTCCATAAATGATCCATCTTATAGATCATAACTGACGAGAAAAATTTCATGAGAGGATTATGTAGAAATTTTATTGATTGTATTCATGAAAAATGATTGAAGTTATTGACCATGAATTTCATAAACACCACCAAATTGTTGTGGTTTCCATTTTAGTATAGATCCAAAAATACCCCACTTGAAATATAATACCATATAGGCTTTATGAAAAAAATAAAAAGTCTTTGTAAAACCATAAAAACTCTTTTTGTATATGGTTTTTTTAGTATCTCTTAATTTTTTATCATACACTTCGACCAAAACATAATACTTATCCAAATGCCTATTTGTGTGGTCCTATGGAACTTATCAGTGTGAAAAAAATGAAATTATTATTTTATAAATGTATTCAAAGAGAGGCCTCTGTAAAAGTATCTATGCTACTCAAGATACTAAAGAGTCTAGTATGATCTCCATCGAATATACTCATATCCCCATAAGAACATGTCCACACCTAGATATATCATTTAAACCATATACAAGCCTATATAATAATGTAATCCATTACTTAAAGTGTCCATTATAAATATAACATGTTAATCTAGTATAGGCCATATCATAATTTCTTGAATCTCTAAAATAAATTGACTTCGATGATGAATACATCACATGTCCTTCATCTAATAGACGAGTACACCAAATTACCATAATCTATGTAGATGAACACATCATATGTAACTCAACTATGTAAGACCACTCATTTCCTCAGTGTAATTCAATCAAGGTCAAATGCCTTAACTCACCATACAAGTGGACAAATCACATCATGGTTTCATTCCAACTTATGATATGATCCAACACATACCAAAACACCCTATAACTAGTAGAATTATTTTAAAAAATGTATAATAAAGGTATAAATGTATAATGGTTTTCATTATAGGTATCTCTACAACCTCAAGTTAGAAGGAATAATAATAATAATACACCCTTAAGTTTAACAACGACTATATGAAATTACATGAGATATACTTTGGTGTGTTAATCTAAGTAAATAATATCTACTTATTACCTCATGATTCAATTCATTGTATCTTATATACAACTATTTGCAAAGATTACTAGATTCTTTTCAAACTAATATTAACATATCATTATATCCAATCTTACTCCATGATGATAATCAATTAGATACAACTCAAAGTCTCACATTTGGAAGATATTATCATTCAACTGTTCATATAAAATAAAATTACAACATGCATCAGTGAATGGTAAAAGGATATTAACTTTATTTGTAAAATCATGATACATTATATAGTTATTACAATCATTATCTTAAATATCTAATAGGGAAAGAGATAACATTACCCTTATAGTGTTTCTAGAGTAATGGATTCATCAACAGATTTACTACATTTTCCTCTATAGACAACTAAAATATATTTATATTTCCGCTCTCAATTATCTCTCCCATGAAATAGTATTTTAAAAGGATTTTTTGGTTATTTTTTGAGGCTATAGTTCCTAGACCCATGTAATAAATCCATTAGTATCATTGTAGTGCTTGATTTCTCCCTTAATTATAAGAGAAACTCTAGGTTCATTAATAAACTTCTTAATACAATGATCTTACTTCACTCTATCTGATACCATGATGTAATCTACCTCTATTGTCATGTTATCCACAATGAATCTTTCAAAACTCTTCTATGAGAAATATGTAACATTTAGGCAAAAAATGAGATAAAATGTGACCTAAAATTATAATTCTCAATTTTGAAAATTGAATTTGTGTAAAACTTTACATATTTCTCATATTCTCTTCCAAAGATAAAAAATATATACTTGGCCTTTCTCAAGTACTTAAGATTGTTCTTCATAGCAATCCAAGGAATCCCCAAAAATTGGATTGATATTTAATTTTATTCTTAGAGAATATGAAAAATAAATCCATGAAAATAACAAGTAATATGATAGATATTATAGAAAACACATAAGCAATCACATACATCATTAATAAAACTTTATAAGGATCCCATGTCTTCATAATATTAATATCATGTGACACTATTAAAACCCCCATTTTCAAGATTCAGGATATCATTTTCGATAAGTATTTTTTAATCTTCATAAAATATCATAAATATTAAAACACACCCATTAATACATTTATATATACAAGAATAATACATGTTTTTTATGAAACAATACTATTTGATTGTATCATCAAACACTATATTCCAACTCTAAGAGGATTTCTTCAGTCCATAAATAAACTATTTCAGCTTACATACCTTAGCAGTCTCAATTAAACTTAAAATTATTTGGGATATATCATATACTCACCCTTTACTAAATTCTCATTGAGAAAAGTGGTTTTAACATCCATTTTATATATATCATAATCTTAATAAGCTACAATGGCTAGTAAAATATGAATGGAATTAAGCATTGCTATTAGTGATTTTATTTATAGTCATTTTTTGAACTCACCTATAAACTTTTCCACTAAGTTTTTTTATAGATATAATCACTTATATCCATGTTAGTTTGATTATAGAAAAATCAATTTCACCCAATGTGTCTTACCCATTAAGATGAATCCACAAAGTTCCAAACCTAGTTAGTGTACATGAAGTCTATTTTAGATTCCATAGATTTCAATAATTTTATATAATTACAACTCTTTATGGACTCATGGAAAGAAGTTAGTTCATCACCTATGAAATTTAATTCATTATCATTTTCCCAAATAAACCATATCTCTTAGTTTCATTATAAATATTTCTATAACTTTTATGTTCTTGTGTATCTTGAGTTGGTTCTACTTCGGTAACTCTTTGTGGAACCAACTCAAACTCCATGTTAAGAAGAATTACTATTTTTTGATCTTAAATTTCTACAAGATTAAATTTTCTCACACTTAATACATGATAAATATGTTCTAGATCTAGTAAAACACCATGTTAGTCTACAAACAGTTTGTGTTCAGTTGGATTATAGAAATATATCCTTATGTATCCGTGGGATAACCAAAAAATAAAAATTTATTGGTTTATGGTTGAATTTATTATATTATAAATGTCATATGTAGACTTTAAAAACCCAAATATTCTTCAAAGAAATATTAGGATGCTTTATAGATCATATCTTTTATGGTGTATTTATAAAATATTTAGACAGAACCCAGTTTAGTAATAATTCATCAATCTTCAACAAAAAACACTATAATAAAATCAGGAGGTCACATAGAATAATCATTGATCAAACCATGTCTAATAGGTTAAAGTAATTCTTCTTAGACTATCACATCATGGTCTGGAGTCCACTCAACTAAATCTATAATGACCCGAACTTTTATTAATGAAATTACCTTTTTGAATAAATAAATGCCTTATCAAGTAATATAGTTATTGAAAACACATGAAATAATTTGGTTATTTTGGATAGTTATAGTCTGTATTATTCAAAATTACATAAATAATCATAACTTTTGATAATATAATTATTATATAATGACTATTAATATTAGCATTTAAATGTTTATGATAAATTCTAATTGAAAAATATGGAATAAGTGATGACTTCAACTAGTAGGATTGTACCCTATATATCCCATTCATCAAGGCTTCTGTGAGATATAAAATAATCGTGTTTTTTCCATGATGAATAAAAAGTTGAGATTTAATAACTAAATCAGAAAACAAATTATAGGAGAAGTTCAATCTCATCGATATCACATCACAAACCACGTTCGTCGGACCTTCCCATTAAAACATCACCACTGCACATGTTACCCTTAGAGAATTCCGTGGTAAAATAAAGGGATATGTATCTATACCCTAACGATATGATTTCTTATATTTTTATAAATAAAATAATTATATATTTATTTAATTTTATTATTAATTTTATAATTATTAAATAATAAGTTTGATGAAAATTGGATTTTAACATGATGAAACACAGATTGAATTTTTTGGATATGTATAGTTTCAATCAAGATACTCTTTTTGATGAATTCAAGAAATTTTTAAATAAATGATAATTTGATAAACTATTATTATTAAATAATATTTATTAAATATAAATGAGAATATAATTCTACAAAGTAAAATATAATTTTTTAAGAGTTAGAAAACTATTCTTGTAAAAAATAGTATTTTTCAATAAATCGGAATTTTTGATTTAAAATTGTAAACTATAATATTTTGAGAATTATTTTAATAAATAAATATTATTTTTTAAATCATCACATTGAAATTTTTCAATAGTTATTTTCTCATAATTTTCTGAGACCTTCAAATGTTTGGGTAAAAATTAAATACAGTATAATTATACGGTATGTATTATGACATCATAAAAGAAAAATGTTATATAATAAATACTATAAAGAGTTTTCATATAAAAAATTATTTTTACCCCTTAAAATAATATATTTTTGAATTAATTTGATTAATTTTTCAAACCCTTACTAAATCATCAAAACCTATATTATATTTTAATGTTTTAAAATCAATTCTTAAAAGAATGCTCAATTCCACATCACTAAGAGAATGATTTTAATGTGTTCCATTATTATAATTATAATATAATTAAAACCATTCTTATTTTTTATAAATCATAGGAATCAACCCTGGGAACTTTTTTTTTGTTTTGATTACTTTATAATATAGATTCAAAAACATAGGTTTGGAAATTAATAAAGAGTTCTCCTCTCTTTTTCTATATAAACGCTCCCAAAATCCCATTTATCTTCACACAAAACCATTGTATCATGAAATTACACTTAATTTTCTTCTCTATATTCCTCCCAATGTGCCACAATATCTTAATCAGATCCTCCCATGATTTTAGAATCATCTTCTCAAGGTAATGGATCCTTTAATTCTCCTCTTTATTCAAGCACCTTCTTCATGTTGTACCTTATTATTTTAAACTATCCAAGTTGGGATATGTTTTTATATATCCGGATTACTCTAATTATGATTACCATGTAATTATAGACCCCTTTATCTCTCATTCACTCCTACAAACCTTTATGTACACTCTTTATTCTAAGGAAATTATCCTATGATTTTCCATTCCAAACATTTGTGTAGTGAATACCCATATCTATTTACACTCAAGGGTATTCACCTAGTTTTACCTAACATTAATTTATTTGGGATTTAAATATACCCAAACTAAATTTCTTAATCTTGTGGTTAACATTTATTAAATAAATCCTTATATTGTATGATCTATGTGGAACCATTATGCATGCATATGATATGAAAGTGAGAGGTGGGATTAGAATTTTATAACCCTTTAATGAATTGGGTAATGTTATTAATCTCATGAGATTATAAATACACCACACACAAGTTTATCCTAAGAACATTATGTTATGTTTTCTCTGTAGTTATTCTTGACTTATGTTTACGATTTCAAGTTTTATGTTGTTTACACATTCCCATATTAAATTTATGTTATCATGTTATATCATGCTGCATTGTTCAAGATTATGACTATCACCTCTTTTATATTATCTTGATATTCCTCTTGGACCACATGTACTTATTTAACTTATTATATTATTTTTTATTCACTTATTGGTATATATATTTCACCCTTCTCTTATATACATACCTAGGTCATCCCGTGTAGTTTTAAAAGAACGATGGAATTTTAGAAGCTTGTTAAGGAAGTTTTAAATAATGTCATTATACTTATATTTCAAGTTGTTATGATATGACCATAATTTCCCAAATATACTATCCCTAAAAATCTTCTGGGTTTTACTATGTTTGATTTTAGGTAATAAATCATGAAATAAAGTGTATTAAAGATATGGGTTGTCATATTTAGTATCAGAGGAAAGTCTAGTTATTTTTGGGATTATGATTAAAAATCTCTAGTAAAGTCCTTAGGTATAATTATAAACAAAGGGAAACACTCCTAAATTTTGGTAAAGTATAGAGTATGTTGTTTCTAAGAAAATACATCCCTATTTAGATAATACAAGTTGATGTGGCTTTAGAACATAGAAACCTAGGGGTAATAATAATGAAAATGGTGCACTGATCTAGACTCAATCATCACATGGTACCTGAAAATGAGCCTTTCTATACACCTAGTTTGATATACCCATGGGATATTATTTGGTAAATTCACAAGATCCTTATAAAAAATTATTAATGGAAAAAAAATTCCCATAATATTTTATGTTAGGAAATACATCATCGATAACTTAGATTGAAACCTAACAATTAGCAGGTTATAGAATATATGTCATTTATGCATTATCCCTTTAATGTTCATTGTTTCACATTTATGTCATTAATATTTCAAAAACTTATCACCAATAATTTCTCCTTTATTTCTAGTCATTGGTAAAATATAGGAGGAACTGAGTCAAAAACCAATGTGAGGGGAAATGTGACAGCTAAAAAAATGAGATTCCCAGCCTGATGGGGGTAGGAATCCAGAACATTGTGATAATAGTTTCTCAATTGACTCAGGTTATGAATAGAATTTTGAATTTGTAGGAACTACCAAATCCCTCTAATAAATACAATGTTAGAATTGATACATTTATGTGATGAAGGCCTCCAATTTTTAGTGGATCTTCTGATCCCTTAATCATGGAATAATGGATAAACTCTATTGGAAAGATATTCTTCGTCCTTCAATTCTCAAAGAAATAGAAGGTTATACTATCCTTTTATCTTATATAGGGAGAATATTATAAAGGATATATATTGGTAAAAAAATATTAAAACTGAAGATGACATCAAAGCGATGAGTGGAAGGAATTTTGGAAATTTTTATCAATAAATATTTTCCTCAAACTCTATGACTTAAAATGGAGAGATATTTATTTAGGCTCAATAAAAAGGATGATGAATCCATCAAGGTATATGAGGAAAACTTCACAAGACTTTCACGATACACGTATGACTTTTTCATTACCTCTAAAAGTAAATTTGAACACTTCTTTGGTAGGTTAAAGATGATTCTAGGAATATCCTTAGCCATTTAGGACTTTGGAAGCTATGAGAAAATTATCCGATTTTCACTCAAAGTCAAAATGGAGACCATCCAATCTCAAGGTTCTCATAGGTATTATAAGTCTAAAAATAGATTTTAATTCTGGAAGTATGATGGAGAAATATAACAGGGGAAATAAATTTCAGCATCTCACTTATCAAAAGTGTGGGAAGAAACATCTCAGAAATTTCTTAAGGGGGGCAAGGAAATAATATTGGTGTAGCAAGGAATAAAACATAACATGTGATTGGAGATGAGAGAAATACACCAATATAATGGAATAAAGGAATTCTTCGGTCACACCATAGCATATTTTATAATGTTTCAAAGACAAGGAAAAAGAATACTATGTAAATAAATTTCATAAGCCAAGGGTTATTGACGGCAACTGATGACAACACCTTCCAAGGCCTAAAGAGAAATAAAGATCTTCTTCCATTACAACTTTTGAGGTGGATCCCAATAACTAAGTGGTGATGAGTATGATATTTATTCATTCAAGAATATTGAATACACTTTTCAATTCTGGTTCTGTTCATTCTTTCATATCAATAAATTTTAGTAGAACTATTCAAACACCACTTCAAAAAATGAAAGTTGAGTTATTAGTGAAGATGATTCATGGGTTAATTATTGTATCCCAAGAATATTACTCATCCCATACCCAATTTTGTTGGATTAATTTAAAAAAACCTTATGACAACCCCATTAATAGAATTTGATGCTATTATAGGAATGGTTTCGATTTCCTTATATAGAGCTAACATAAATTTCCAATAGAATGAAATCACAATCCATATCACAAATCTCCCTCTGATTATATATAAGTATAAGGAGGAGGATGATTCTTATTTGGTACCAAGATCACTAGAGTGTATATTAATACCTTGTGAGAAAGTGTATATAGCTCAAATGATTGATATTGAATAACATATCATCCTTGATGACATTCCCATTGTAAGGGAACTCATTGACGTGTTTCCTAAAGAATTTCATCTTCTTACTTTTATCCATGAGGTTGAGTTATCAATAAATCTCATTATCTAATCTTTAATGATATCCAAGACTCTATATAGTTGGATGTTTTTGAACTTGAGTAGTTGAAGATAAAATTACATGATAATCTATATAGGGGGTTTATATGTTCTAGTGCTTCACCATGGAGTGCACTAGTTCTATTTATCAAGAAGAATTATGGTTCAATGTGCCTCTTCACTAATTATCACGAGCCCAATAAAGCCACTATAAAGAAAAAATATCTAATTCCATGGATTGATGACTTGTTAAATCAGCTATATAGTGAAAAATACATCTATAAGGTGGATCTTAAGTTGAGATATTATTAAGTAAAGGTGAATAAGGAGAGTGTCCCCAAGACTACTTTCATACAAGGTACGAGTACTGTGAGTTCATAGTGATTCCATTTGTATTCACTAATAATCTAACAATATTCATGGACTTAATGAATAGAGTGTTTAGGTATTAACCCAAAAATTTTATCGTAGTCTTTGTAGATGATATACTTATCTAATATAAAATAAAATAGGAACATTAGGAGAATTTAAATACTATACTTAAGACCTTGAATAATGAAAAGTTATATGAAAATTATAGTAAATGTGAGATTTTCTTAGAAAAGGTTACTTTATTGGGGCATGTTATCACCAAAAAAGTGATATATGTAGATCTTTAAAAAATAGAGGTAATATAAGGATGGACTAGAACCTAATATGTGGAAGAAATCTATAGTTTACTTATATTATTTGGGAAATTCATTAATTTTTGAGAAAATTCTCATGCTTTTCAAGTACACTAACTGATCTTACTTATAAGGGAGTTATATTTTTATGGGTTGAAGAATCTGAAATGATATTTAAAGCATTCAAGAAGAGGCTAATCACTAAATTTGTACTCACAATACCCACAAGTGGGGAATGATTTGTGATATGCAACAATATATCTAAAAATTTATTAGGTTGCATACTCCTGAAAGATGACAAAGTGGTAGCCTATTCCACCCACCAATTAAATATTCATGAGAAATAATACCCAAAACATGACCTATAATTATCATTAGTGATCTTTGCATTGAAGACTTGTAGAATTTATCTTTATGGAGAAAAGTGAAACATATATATGGATCATAAAATCCTCAAGTATATATTAACACAAAAGAATATCAATATATTCCAATGAAGGTGGTTATTTTTGATCAATTATTTGAATTCTTAACATATTACCATCCTAGGAAAGGAAACAAATTGGTAGTATCTATAAATAAAATGGATACTGCAACCCTATCCATGTTGAGGATTTCAAGGGATCTAATATTCTTGGACATGTAATGGATGGACATGAGAATCATAAAAGTATATTCATCCTACAATTATAAAATAACTTTTCAACCATATATTCTCGACAAGATCATGGAGGCCAAGAAATATGATGAGTTTCTACAGAAAAAAGTAGAAAATATTATGGAGTTCAAATTTGATGAAGATGGAGTTAAAAGGTATGGAACCTACATATGTGTTACTTCAAAACCATAAATTAAGGGTGAACTTATGGATGATACACATAGATCATCATTATCTATTCATCTAGGAATCACTATAATGTATAGATATTTGAAGAAAAACTTATGGTGGGATACCATTAAGAGAGAGATTTCATATTTTGTATCTCTATTCTTGGTATTACAACAAGTCAAGGTGGAACAAAAGATGTATAAGGATATTATGAAACAATTTTCCATAATAGTATACATATGGGTAAACATAACCATGGATTTCTTTGTAGGATTCCCTAAGGAACCTAAAGGGAATAACATCATATAAGTGTTAGTTGATTTCCTTACCAATTCAGTGCATTTAATTTCTATCATGCAATATTTTTATTTTTACCAACTCACTAATATATACATAAGAGAAGTATTAAGACTTCATAGATTTCAACTCTCTATTGTTTCTGATCAAGATCTGAGGATTAACTTATGGTTTTGGAGAATAAATTTGAATGTTTTGGATATATAAATGAGGTTTAACACTTCTTATCACCCTAATATGGATAGAAAGTCTAAATGGACCATTCAAAATCTATAGTATATGTTGAGGTCAATAAAATTTCCAAGGATGTTGGGATCAACACCATCCCCTTGTGGAGTTCTCATATAATTCTTTTGTTCTAGCATCTAAATGACACATTATGTGGATCTATATAGGAGGGGTGTCAGAATCCAATATTCTAGGATGAAATTTTAAAGAGGAATCTAATGGGACATGATCTTATAAAATAGATGATAGGGATGGTTCAAACCATTCATATTCTTATGGAATCCAAAAAAATTTAAAAGAAATGTTATTTATACAATCATCAATGAGACTTGGAGCTTGAGGTTGAAGATAAAATGTCCCTTCATAAATCACAATGGAATAAATTAATGAGGTTTTGAAATAAGGGAAAGATTAATAATAGATACATCATCCTATTTGATATCCTTGATCACATCAGAGTGGTGGCCTATTAATAAGCACACCCACCTAACCTATCTCAAATATATGATGTGTTCCATGTATCCCTCTTAAGGAAGTACATACCAAACCTAACACATGTACTGAATAAAGAAGTGGTACCATTGGATAATGACCCTTTATAAGAGAAGTAGATGATGAAAATATTAGATAATAAAGACAAAGTTTTATAAAATAAAACAAATCACCTCGTCAAAGTGTTGTGAAAAAAACAAAATTTTGAGGAAGAGAAATGGGAATCACAAGAGGTGATGAAACACAAGTACCCTCACCTGTTTAGTGTATGGAATGGAAATTTTGAGGGTGAAATTTTTAAAGGGGGTAATAATGTATCTACTTGAAATTTTATAAATGAAATTCCCTTTGTGAATGACTAAATTATTTATCAAGTAATCTAGTTATAGAAAACACATGCATTACTTTAGTTATTTTGGATATTTATAGCCTTTTGGACTTAAAATAACGATAAGAATCATAACCATTTATAATATAGATATTCTATAGTGACCATTAATATTTGTATATTAAGGGTTATGGTAAATTCAAATTAACATAGATGAAAGATGTAATAACTTATACTAATAGGATCATACCCTATGAAGCCTATTTATTAGAGCTTCCTAGGGAGATAAAATAAATAGGATTTACCCTTGAATAAGACCAAGTTGAGATTAAAAAAATAAATCATGAAAAAAAACTGATTATGGGAGAGGATCAAGATCATGGTCCAAACCATGTTCATCAAACCACCCTAAGAAAATCTCACCATCACACACCTTACCCTTAGGTAATTCACTGGTGTAATAAATGGATTTGTATATAGAACCTAATGGTATGAATTTATATATTATTTATCAATAAAATAATTATGATATTATTACTTTTTACTATTAATTTTATAATTATTATATAATAAGTATTATAAAAATTGGATTTTGATATGATGAAACACAATTTGTATTTTTGGGATACGAATAGTTTTAATTATGAAAATCATTTAAAAAAATTAAAAAACTTTAGAGAAATATGATATTTTAATAAAATATTATTTTAAATAATTTATAAAAAAAATTTTATTGAGTATTTTTTTGATAATAAATTATATAATTTCCTCACATTATGTAAAATATTTTTTTATAAAATATTTGGGATTAGATCATTTATTTGAAAATTTGATGAAAATTACACTTTTACCCTTTAATATTCAGTATAGTAATTCAAACATGAATATTTTTATATTTTTTATTTGAAATTAAATTTTCTAAAAATGTTCTAGGATTAATGGGATAAAAATTCCATTTAGGACATGAGAGATAAATCATGCATTTTATAGGTGTAAAAGTTCCATGAAGTCGAAGATGGGATGGACCTGCCATATTGGATATCAGTTCTGTATTTGGGCCATAACTTCTTCATCCATTCTTGGATTGGGCCCAAATTTTGATAAAAGATTAGGTAACCATGTTTTTATAAATTATTATTTTAGAAGGATAGCTGGTTCATGCATTTTGGTGGTCAAATAGGTGGTATAATTTGGATTAATTTATTTGGCCAAATTTCCCCATTCACACTTGAAACCTCTTAAACCTAGCCTTGACTCCACTATATAAATTGGTGTTTTTATCATTTGGAGGGTTTTGAACCTGAATTAGGAGATTTAAGGTAGAGTATATTTTTTTTACACTATTTATCTAGGAATTTCAAGATGTAGAGCTCTTGAAGTTAGGATCCCTTCATCGAAGTATTGTTGTTCTTCTTCTTCACTTGTTAATGTTTTTGTTCTAGAAATAAATTTCTTAGTTACTATTTTATTTATTCTATTTTTTTCTATTTTTTTTGAATATATTCTTATTTAATCATTCTCTTTGGTCTGGAAATTAAAAATGGAAATGATATTGGGTTATACCTTTGCTAAACCTTTGAAAATAAAATTTGTTTCTATGACAACTATACCACCCACAAAAGAGTAGTTATTTATAGTAATAAATCAACCTATTACCTTCTTAATTAATTTATTTTTAATCAATGAGATACTAAAATTCACTTAAAATTATATATTAATATATTTTTTAATATAAATGATACTGATCAAGCAATTGATCAGTAAACACAAAACATGTGAGGTTGAGAATTGTGTTAATTGTAAGATTGTGATCTTAATCAGTAATACAAGAACACATGGGATAAATTTCTAGAGTTAAAATATAATCCCTAAAATTAGTTAATTCTAATTTATATAGTGTATATGTTCCCTAATTTACCACTAACCATAATCTAGCCTTATAAAGACAATCAAAGTAGGGTGATGTAACTGCATTTCCGAAGATAGCCTAGGGATTAATTAATTTCATCTTGGTGGTTAAGTTAATTCTCATAGGGTTCAAAGATTAATAAATTAGGGTATCATAATTAAGTATATATTAATTTAAATTATAATTATTAATAAATAAATGAATAGGTATAGTAAGATTGTTTACACCTTCTAAAAATATTTTCTAAAACAACATATTCTCCTTGTGTCTTATTAATTGAATTTCATTTAAAAAAAATTAAATATTATTCCATCATACTTATTATTATTTTATAAATGATAAAAAACTCCACTATACTTTTATTTAGCGTGTTTATATTATATTATTTTATTTTCAAAATACCTTCAATAATTTTTTTTAATTACTGCCTCTTTGAGAGACGACCTTGGTCAGTCACTCTACTGCACCTAAGTACCAAAAAATGATACATCATTTGAAAGAACCCATGGTAGAGCCTTTCAAATTAAATCCATTTTTGGGGAGGCAAGTAATTATTTTATATAATTAGAGGTATTTATTTTAATTTTCATTTTATTCTCTTCTTTTCTTCTTTCTTCCTTCTTTACCCAATCTTATTTTTTTCTTCTTTTGTTTTCTTCTTATTCTTAATTTTTAGACCATCAACCCAAAAATTTCATTTTTATATTATTATGGTACAATTTTATTCGTTTCATTTTTTATTTTATTTATGACATGAACTAATACAAATGATCTTTTAGATCTTGACCCTGATATTGAACTTAGCCTTCAGGCTCGAATATGATATTCTCTGTTTATGGAAAGTTTCAACATTAAATCAATTGAAGAATTTCTCCATTCTAGTAACACTGAAACAAGAGGAAATTATAATTATAACATAAAATAAGAATCAATGGATAAAAATAATAACAATGAACTTAAAATAACCATTTGAGAATTTCGTGCACCAGATAGTAACTATCAACAAAATTGTATTTCATACCCAAATATTGAATCTAACTTCGAATAAAAATATGGGTTAATTATATTACATCTAAAATTTAATGGATTATATGGTGAGGATCCAAATAAACATTTAAAATAATTTAATGTTGTTTTCTCAACCCTAAAACTAATAAATGTATCTAAAGATCAAATTAAACTAAGAGCTTTCCCATTCTCACTTGATGGAACTGCAAAAGACTGGTTGTATTACTTACAACCTGAATATGTAACTTGTGGAATTATTTGAAATGTAATTTATTTTAGAGATTATTCCATTATCAAGAACCAATTCCATTCACAAATAGGTTTCATGAATCAATTAAGTCCAAGGGGATTCAATGTATGAGTACTGGGAGTGGTTCTAGAAGTTATGTGCAGGCTACACACATCACCAAATCAGTAAGAAACTACTCATCTGGTAATTATATAAAGGACTCACACCTACGAAGAGAATCATGGTGCATGATGCAATTGGAGGATTACTAGTTGACAAAACACCAACATCTACATGTGCATTAATTGACAATATGGAACAAAACTCCCAATAATTTTTTGTTTGAGGTACACCACATGTTAGAGGAGTACATTAGGTAAGTCCATCTTCTCTTGAAATTCAATTAATTGATACCAAGTTATAAGAGTATACCAATATGTTCAGGTATGTTGATTTGTCTCAAAAGACATCCCAACTCACTCCTATGAGACATTGTGGAGTTTTCACTGAAACAGACCATCCAACTGACTGCTTCCCTAAACAATAAGAGATGGAAGATTACATAACAATATTCCCTAGGAGACCATATCAGAAGTAAAAACAACCACATCCCTAGAAGACATATGATTCCTTTTCTCCAACATAAAAATAAGGGTGGAAATATTAATAAAACATGAGTTATGGATATAGACAACAACAAAGTCCCCCTTTTCATCAAAATTTCCAATAGCCTCCACTTTACCAAAAAGGTTTACAACAATACCAAAGTAGATTTGAAGATAAAGAATCAATAAACCAACAAAAATACAATTCTTTACCAAAGTTAGATTATAGCACTAATTATATTTTGAAACAAATTGTTCTTAATCAATAGAATGAGTTGAATAGCCAACTTTTTGAGTTGAGGGAGTTTAAAAAAAATGAGTTAGATTTCCACCACCCTCCATGAACTAGTAAGTAAGAACTCTTGAAATATTCCTTCCCAATGTACTCTAAGTTCCAAGGGTAATGTTAGAGCAATAATATTGAGAAGTGGGAAGAAAAAAACTGATACATCTTCACATATCATTCCATCAAGATTCACCTAAAATCCAGAGAATCCATATTCCATACCAACTGATAAAAAAACTAAGGAGAAAGATAAAGGTAATTATTTTTTTGATGATGTTACTCATAAACCCTTCCTTTTTCAAATAGAGTTATTCAAACAAAGAATATAGATTAATAGGTGATACAAAAAGTGTATTTGGACACATTTAAGCATATAGAGATAAACATCCCCCTTATTGAATCCATTAAAAAAATCCCAAGGTATGTCAAATTATTAAAAGAAATCTGTACCAATAGAAGTGGTTTGTATGGAAATGAGAGTATCAATATTGGAAGGAAGGTGTCAACACTCATTACACTAACTCAAACAATGCTAGAAAAGTTCAAGGATCCATGACCATTCATAATCCCATGCATCATAGAGAATTTTCACTTTTATGATGCTTTATGTGATTTGAGAGGTTCCATAAATGTGATACCTCACTTTTTACTCTATTCTATATAGGTTGTTGAGTTGAAGTTGATGAGAGTAGTGGTGAAATTATTGAATAGATATATGGAATATCTAGTGGGAGTACATGAGGTTGTACTTTTTTAGTTAAGGGACATGATATTTCCCGCAGATTTCTACTTAACATGGAGGATGATCAGGTAAATTCTTGTGCTCCGATTTTTTTAGGTAGGCCCTTCCTCAAAACTAAAAAATATCATAAATAACCACGAGGTTACACTATCCATGGATTTTGGATATGAATTTTTGATATTTAATGTAATGGACTCCATGAAGTACCCTTCAGAGGACCATTATTCTTTTGTTATCTCCCATTTTGAACCAGCAAATAAAAACCCCCTAGAATTTGATTGTCCTATGCTTAGAGAGATTAGGATTATTGGTTCTAGTTTGATGTTTAAGAGAACTTCCACCCCTATTTCTAATGAACAAAATTCTATTTGATTTGACTTTGAAATTGATTCATATTCTGATTTTCATCTTGCTCACTATAATTATGAATTGGCAGTTGAGTATGCCAATGGATTTGATATGTTATTCTCTGATTTTGATTATGAATATTTTGGTAATGTTGTTAATTATGAAAATATTTAATTACTTCAATGTATACCTCTATACAACACCCCCCTTCACTAGAACTCAATCCATTTATATCAAATCTCAAATATTCATACTTGTTAAGTGGTGAGAGATTACTTGTTATCCTTACTAACAATATAACTTTTGAAAATGGATAAAAACATTTAAATATTTTGAGGAATAACATTAGGACAATTGGGTGGACCTTGGATAACATATTTAGTATTAACCCCTCCATTTGAATTCATAGGATTCCTTTGGAGGATAGAGATAAACTAGTGAGGTAGCCACAAAGGAGACCAAATCCAACTCTTCTAGAAGCTGTTAAAAAAGAAGTTCAAAAATTACTCGAGGAAGGTAAAATTTATCCCCTTTTAGATTCCCAGTGGTTCATTCTTATCTAGTTAGTGCCTATGAAAAGTAGTGTTACTGTTGTTAGGAATGATAGAGAGTAGTTATTTCCAATGAGGATTTGAAATAGTTGGTATGAGTTTATTGATTATATTAAACTAAATCAATCCTCTCATAAGGACCATTTCCCCTCCCATTTATTGATCAAATGATTGATAGAGTAGCTGGTAAGATACATTATTGTTTCTAGGATGGATTTTTCTGGATATTTTCTAGTTCTTATAGCCCTATATGATCAGGATAAGACAACATTCACTTGTCTATTCTACACATTTTCCTACCAGAGGATTCCATTTAGAATTTTCAATTCCCATGGTACCTTCCATAGATGTATGGTGAGTATTTTTTTTTGATTTTCTTGAGAACTAAATGGTCGTATTTATGGATGATTTTACAGTGTATGGGTCTTAATTTTATGATTGTTTTTCAAGTTTGGGAAAGGTGATGAATCATTGTATTGAAAAAAATATGGTCTTAATCTTTGAAAAGTGTCATTTCATGGTAAATAATGGGATTGTCTTAGTGAATGTATTGTCAAAATATGGTATAGAGGTTGATAGATCTAAGGTATATATTATTTCATCCTTAGCTTATCCTTAATGTTTGTGTGATGTTAGATCTTTCCTAAGGCATGAAATATTTTATCGACACTTCATCAACAATTTTAGTAAGATTACTCTTCTTATATCACAATTACTTCAAATGGATTCTAATTTTGTGTTTGATGATTCCTTCCGAACTTCATTTGATGAGCTATACTAGTTTCTAATCACTCCACTGATCAAACAGCTTCCATGGTGGGATATTCCATTTGAGCTGATGTGTGATGCTTCAAACTTCGCAGTTGGAGAACTTTTTTCACATAGGGTGGAGGGACATTCACATGTGATTGCCTATATTTTGATGACATTAGATTAAGAAAAATTAGACTACACAACCATAAAAAGGAGTTTATTTCTGTAATATTTTTTAGATAAATTCTATTCATATTTATTAGGCTCTAAAGTAGTTGTTTTTTCTGACCCTATAGCAGTAAGGTACCTCTTGAAGAAACCAGATGGGAAACCTAGACTTATCTAATGGATGCTCCTTCTTCAGGAATATGATATTGAGATAAAGGAAAAGAAGGGTTTAGATAAATTAGTGGTGGACCACCTAAGGAAGTTTACTCACACATTAGAGGATGAAACCTTGGACTAGGTACCACTTCAGGATACTTTCCCCAATGAGCATCTTTATGCCATATTAGGTACGCATCCATGGTATGATGATTTAGTAAACTACCTTGTTGATTCTGAAATTCATACAAATTTAAATAAACATAAAGTCCAAAAATTAAATAGTGATTCAATATTTTATGTTTCGGATGATCCATACATCTGGCACATGTGTAGTGATCAAATTATTAGGAGTTGGGTTCCTAATCACGAGTTTGAGTCTGTTCTATATTTATTCCATACACTTTCATGTGGAAGAAACTTTGGACCCCAAAGAACATCTAGTAAAGTCTTAGACTTTGTATTATATTGTCCTAGCATATTCTATGATGCTCATGTGTTTTTAAGTCATGATCATGTTTCCAACACACTGAGAACATTTCTAAGAGACACAAGATTCCCCAATAACCAATATTTTTTTTTTGAGATTTTGGATGTATGGGGCATCGATTTTATGGGTCCTTTTTCTATTTCATTAAGTTTTTTGTATATTTTTGTTTCTATTGATTATGTGAGTAAATGGATGGAGCCTAAGGCCACTAGAACTGATGATTCTCATGTTGTAGTAGACTTTTTAAAGACACATATTTTTTTTGTAGGTTTAGAGTACCAAAGAATATCATCAGTGAGAAATGGACACAATTATGCCATTGGAATTTGGCTTCCATAATTTCTAAGTATGGTGTGAAACACAAAACATAAACACCATTCCTCCCTAAAAAAATTCCCACGATGAGGATTAAAATCATGAGTTCAAATAAATTTTAGAGAAAACCGTGTATCCAAATTGGAAGGATTTGGGAAAGTGCTTGGATGATGCGGTGTGGGATTATAGTAAAACATAAAATACCCCCATTTATATTTCCCCATATCAAAATATTTTTGGTAATTTTTGTTATATCCTTGTGGAAGTAGATCATCAGGTTTATTGGGCTATAAAGAAATGCGATACGGTGTTGGCCCAAGCTGGAATTCAATAGAAGTTGTAAATTCAAGAGCTTGAGGAGATTCAATTTTCATCATATGAGAACTCAAGGATATACAAGGAAATATAAAAATAATCTCATTATTTAATGATCCAACAAAAGTATTTTCATGTAGGAGAGAATTTTCTACTCTATAGTTCATGACTGAAGCTGATGCCTGGTAAGTTGTGTTCCAGATGGTTAGGTCCTTATGTTGTGTCTAATTTTTTTCCTTATGGTGATGAAGAGATCACATAATAGGGAACATGAAGTTGATTTACATTCAATGGGAAACGTTTGATGAAATACATTGAGTTACTTTCTACTAATGTAGTGGATTTAATCACATTGCATGCCCCCATCATCACTTGAGAATATCAGGCTGTTTCTAACCCTTTTACTTTTATATTAATTTTCCTATTTAAAATTCTACATTTTGTATGCACATATTATGTCATAGGTTCACATTTCAAACAATGTAATAATTTAATTGTGGGGTAGGGGATAATATTTTGAGGAATATATATAGGTTTTTTATTTGTATGTTTTGTGTGTATTTTCTATTAAGTCTTATGTTAAATTGTTTTAAAAACAAAAAAAACCAAAAAAAAAAAAAACATATTATGTAACATTATAATTTAAATGTGGAAAATATGTAAAATTAATATATTAAAAATTCATTGGTGGCATGATAATAATTAAGAGGATTTCATCTTTAAGGGTTGAATTTTATAAAAAAGGAAGTCATCAAAGATATGATTGGTTGTGTCATATGTCACGACCCGCCCTCGGGGCCCGTGCCGTGACTACCCCAAGCCCGCCTTCCATAGGCCAGGGGCTGGCGACTAGCACCAAGGCGTAAATCCCAACAAAAAGGGAAGGCATTTCCTTTGAAAAGTAAACAAGCACCACAGAGTAAGTAAGCGGAAAGTAAACACTAAATAAAAACTGTATAAGCTGTGATGAAAGTAAAAGGGGTCGGAAATACAAGCCCAACTGTAAAGTACAACTGAAAAGAAAAACAACAACTAAAAAGGGAAAACTATAGCGTCGAGCCGTCCTCTGGAAATCCCACCTGAAGGGTGGGTACAGATAGCCTCCACTGCTCCTCGGGTCCACCTGACCGCTCCGAGTACGTCCCGCCCAGTGGTCCACCTCCAGGTACCGTCCTGCTCTGCAAGCCTCAGCCACGATCAACGTTGTCCGTCGTCTGCAACCAACACAACGTAGTGCGGGCATAGCCCGTGCAGGGGTGAGTATAATGATACTCAGTAGGGACCCCGAGACCCTCAAGGTCTCACTAAAACCAACAAAGATAACCACAAGAAGATCTCAACAGATAACCTCTACTTAGATATATGCCCATACATATACCTAAGTTATCATGTAACCCATCTCAATCATGAGGCAAACACAAGGTCAAAAGTCTCAGCTCAAACCAGGATTTTCATCATCGAAACCGTAACTGCTGAAGAGCTCCGTCTCTGGAGTGTACGGTGGTCCTGTCACAACTCTGAGGTACTGCTCACTAACTTAAGACTACTGTAGTACTCCACCTATCGAGTATTGTGGGCCAGCCGCTACCACCAAGCGCTCCCATGTGCCGCTACAACCAAGCTCACCACTGTCGTGGGTCTGCCGCTACAACCAAGCGCTCCCATGTGCTGCTACAACCAAGCGCACCTCTGTCGTCGGTCTGCCGCTACAACCAAGCGCTCCCATGTGCCGCTACAACCAAGCGCACCTCTGTCGTGGGTCTGCCGCTACAACCAAGCGCTCCCATGTGCCGCTACAACCAAGCGCACCTCTGTCATGGGTCTGCCGCTACAACCAAGCGCTCCCATGTGCCGCTACAACCAAGCGCACCTCTGTCGTGGATCTGCCGCTACAACCAAGCGCTCCCATGTGCCGCTACAACCAAGCGCACATCTGTCGTGGGTCTGCCGCTACAACCAAGCGCTCCCATGTGCCTCTACAACCAAGCGCACCTCTATCGTGGGTCTGCCGCTACAACCAAGCGCACCTCTGTAACACACCGAGTCGTTCGATCACTAGTCATCGGGTCTCAGTCAGCTACACGGTCTCCGTGCTCCGCGCGCTCGTCTCTGGGAGGGCCCGCTCCACGAGCTACTGGTCGATACTCCAAGTATCACAAATTCCCACAAGTAAGTATCTCAAAGGACCACCTCGTCATAGGGGTCTCAACGCAACAGACGGCGCGTCTATCGGACGCCCGGTCTGTGAGTTATTAGCCTTTTCGTCCCAGGGGCCCGGTTGGTTTCGTGTGCGAACCAATCCGGCCGTAACTCAACTATACCTCGAACACTCATAGGGTATACTCATACGGACCGTTATTCAACGTGATCACCAACGCTGCTGACGGTTCGTCAAACGGACGTCTGGTCTGAAAGATATCAGCTTTTCCGTTCCAGGGGCCCGGTTGGATTTCGGTGCGATCCAACCCGGACACTATCCAACTGCATCCAAATCTCGGTAAAGGATGCCAAAAGTTCCGTATCATCAACAGGAACTCAACGCAATAGACGGCGCGTCAATCGGACGCCCGGTCTGAGAGTTATTGGCTTTTTCGTTCCTGGGGCCCGGTTGGATTTCGGTACGATCCAACCCGACCGCACTCCGTCGGCATCCAAACCTCAAGCGGAGTAAGTCAAAATATCCTTCTCACTTAGAGGAATTCAACGAAACAGACGGCGCGTCAATCGGACGCCCGATCTGTTATTTATTGGCCTTTCCATCTCACACCCACCCTGGGAAACTTCCCAGGAGGTCACCCATCCTGATCACTACTCTAGGCCAAGCACGCTTAACTATGGAGTTTTAACCACGTAGGTTCCCGAAAAGGAAGGTGCACCTTGAGTATAGTATACCGAAACGACCGTCTCGATCCAAGGATCGTGTTGCCGCTGACGGCGAATCGTTTGGAGGCCCGTAGCCCAAGATACAGGCATTTGAACGAAAATCGTCCGAAGACGGGGGGGTACGGGCCCGGGCCGACCCGGCCGGACCCCCCCGGGAGTCGGCCAAACTGGGTCGACCCGAACCGGGTCCGGTCCAGCCAGGGCGCGGCCCGGCCTGTCGGACCGGCCTGGCCCGGTTCGGCCGAGCGGCCGAACGGCCGAGGCACGCGGGGCGCCGTCCACGCGGCCTGGTGGTGCCGCGGCCCCCCCGCGTGGGGCCGCGCTGTGTCATGGACGCGGCTTCAGCCGCGTCCGAGGGCACCGGACCCGCACGGCCGCG
Source organism: Viscum album (assembly GCA_963277665.1). NCBI lineage: Eukaryota > Viridiplantae > Streptophyta > Magnoliopsida > Santalales > Viscaceae > Viscum > Viscum album. The sequence goes on from OY728156.1 coordinate 1,379,176,566, forward strand.
GGTCCGCGGGTGCCGCCGCCGCCGCGCCGGCGACCCGCGCCGCTTGCGAGTTCCGCGGGCCACCGGGATCGCTCCGGTGGTCCGATTCTCTTCTCGTCTGCGCCATTGCTCCTCCCGGGACTCATTCTTCACTGTGGGATCGTCAAACATCCGTTGCGGCACGTTCCGTCGTCGCCCGCCAAATCCGCACAAAATGAAGAACGACGGAGGGTCGTCGGGCCGTGTTCGTTTGGCCCGCACCCTCCGCGTTAGAGATAAACAATCGGGAGAATATAAAATGTTCAACACATGAACCAACAATTTTAATAAAATAAAATTGTTTCTTTGATTCCGGTTCTTTAATTTTTAAAGAACGTTCACGGGAATATAAAGAGGGGTATTCCAAATCATAAAATCCCTACCTCACTGGACGTCGCGCGTGAGCGTTCTTCGCGGAAATTGCTCGTTGCGGAAGGTGGAGATAGTCGCGTCGTCGCGGAAGGGCGTCGCGTCGTCGCGGAACACGGCGTTGAGTCGGCGAACTCAAGCAGCCGATCGAAGATCCGTCGCGGAGGAAGAGACGTCGCAGAAGAACGTTGTCGGCGTTGCAGATCACGGCGTCGCGTCGTCGATTTCCGGGTTCGGCGTTCTTCGCGTTCTTCGCGTTCTTCGCGAAGGAGGCTGAAGGTTCAAGGATCCTTTCTCAACGAGTAATCCTCCAAAAGAAAAAGGTTGGTATTATTTTATTATTATGCCAACACACGAAAAGGGTAAGTAACGACCCATCAATTCGTTGAATTAATTCAACGAAAGAAACAACTCATTTAATTTACGAAATAAACCGCCCAATTAAATGGTCTGTTAAGAATTTAGAAAACGCGTCAGTTGACTTTCATAATGACGGGTTTTCGTGGGTGCGTTACTTATCGGAAAGAAACGGTGGGGCTCGTGCGGGCCCCACCTCACAAATATCCTACAAAGGGGGTAGGATATTTCTGGATAGCATCCTATCCGGTTCAACTCAGTTCAAGCCACCTTTAAGTGGCTTCATGTGGCTTCCAAGTGGCTTAAGTGAAATAAAATAAAGTTGTCGAAAAATTATTTTATTTCTTAACTTTAAGCCCGAAAATTAAAAACCACACCCGAGCAAACGCAACTCCGGAAGAGGCGTTTCTAAGCAAATACCGGCTCTACGATTTAATCGGTGCTCTCAGAATTCGATTCCGGGCACCGATTCAAAAGTTAGAAAAACTCGCTCGTCCGTTCACTGAACGTACCCGAGCCAAACTTCGGAAAATGATTCCGGGCACACCGGGCCTCGGAATCAGGCGCCGTCAGAAACTGTGTTCTTGTAAAATTCCAAAGAAAATTACGAAAAAAATTTCCTTGAATTTTATGGGTCTTTACATTACTCCCATCACAGGGATTTACGTCCCCGTAAAGCTTCACCACAAACTAGGGATACAAAGGCGGTACTGAGCACGCATCTGAGCCTCCCACCCCCAAGTGCTCTCTTGGAGGTTCTCGTGCTACTATCTGAAGTGCATTAGAGGAATCGATCATCCATGTAGGACCTGCTCCTGTCGATCCTCAATCTCCACTGGGACCTCCGAAAACGTCGCCCCATCATCAAAGACCAGCTCCCCATGGTCAAAGATTTGCGTTGGGTCGTGCACGTATCTTCTCAACTGAGATACGTGGAAGACGTCGTGCACCCGGTGCAACTGAGGTGGCAGAGCCAGGCGATAAGCCACCTTGCCAATCCTACTGAGGACCTAGAATGGCCTGATGAAGCGTGGAGAAAACTTGCCGCCCCGGCCAAATCTCTGTAAACCACGTCGAGGTGAGACCCGCAAGAAGACATGGTCGCCATCCTCGAACTCTAGTGGCCTCCGCCTCCTATCAGCATATGACTTATGCCGGCTCTGAGATGTACTCATCCGCCCCTGGATGACCTGGACCATCTCAGGTCCCACAAGAGCTGCAAGATTTCTTCTTTGCCGATAAGATAAATCTGGTCCCATCCCCTGGATGAACCACATTCTTTTGCCTAATACAGTCAATCCCGACATGGATGGTACTAATCCATACCAAGGATGACATCGTAAGGCCTCGACGCTACTACCAAGAGATCCAACCGTTACTCTCGCCTCAAGGGTTGAGTCACACTGTCGGCATCAGTGTGTGGTAACTGGGTCTCCTCCAGTAGATGTCCCACAAGTGAGGGTCAAGTCAACAGTCTAAACCGGAACCTCTTAGTAACAACGCAAAAGAGGACAGGAAGGAAACATCACAAAGGTAAGCGTCTTTTATTATTGTAGCTCATATTACAAGGACGCTACACAACAGCAACAAGGAAATAGAAGTACAAAAGACGTATCCACTAGTTTCGCTCCTATCCAACTACTCCCAGAGCTCCACAATCGAAGGCCTCAGCTTCCTGAAGCTGAGCTCTCCCATGTCCACCAACTCCGTGCGGTCGGGGTGGACCTCCTGGTGGTGGTGGTGGCAACTCCCCGAAGCTTCGTCCACCTCCAGCTACATGGCCAGCTCCTCTGCCATGGCCGCCTGGGAGGTTCTTCACTTAACTGCTGATCATCAGCATGGCAGGTCGGACAGTCACAAGCCATGTGACCAATCCCACCGCAGGAGTAACACTTCCCACTCTCGGAACGCCTGGCTCTGACTCCACCCCGGATCCCCCCCGCACAACTGGGCTTGAGTCGTGGAGTCGGCCACCGGTAGGTCTGCTGGTATCCTCACTAACCTGAAAACTCCCACCACAGCCTCCAGCCAATCCTCAGCCGCCTGCGGGTCCGTCTCTCCCCGGAACCTGGGTGACCTCTGGCACTAGAACTCGTGTAGTGCGCTCAAGCGACGTGCATCGTCAGTGGCTGGAAGCATCAGTGGCTCGGCGGGTAGAGGTACTGTCGGTGCCTCAGCTGTCAAGGGGCCCTGCACCGAGCCCTCGTCGCTGGGCGGGCTGTTGCCACGCTCAACCCTCAGAACCCTAGCTGGTCGTCCGCGGGGAGGCATCCTGAAAGAAACAACGTGATATGGTCAAACGATAAGAACCTGGTGAGATGACCTGGTTTCAGATGACTTTAAAAAACTGCTGGAAACACACACGCAATCAGTGTCTTCGTGTATTAAGTCGGAAATCGGAAGTCAGGGTCCTGGTGTACGTATACGTCGGCCGCCGCACCAACACTGGACTCCCTGGACCGATAACCACACTCAATACGCTAAACACTATTGCTTCACATAGAAGAAAGATCAGAGTCTGCGGTAGAACCGACCACCTTTGATACCAATTTGTCACGACCCGCCCTCGGGGCCCGTGCCGTGACTACCCCAAGCCCGCCTTCCATAGGCCAGGGGCTGGCGACTAGCACCAAGGCGTAAATCCCAACAAAAAGGGAAGGCATTTCCTTTGAAAAGTAAACAAGCACCACAGAGTAAGCAAGCGGAAATTAAACACTAAGTAAAAACTGTATAAGCTGTGCTGAAAGTAAAAGGGGTCGGAAATACAAGCCCAACTGTAAAGTACAACTGAAAAGAAAAACAACAACTAAAAAGGGAAAACTGCAGCGTCGAGCCGTCCTCTGGAAATCCCACCTGAAGGGTGGGTACAGATAGCCTCCACTGCTCCTCGGGTCCACCTGACCGCTCCGAGTACGTCCCGCCCAGTGGTCCACCTCCAGGTACCGTCCTGCTTTGCAAGCCTCAGCCACGATCAACATTGTCCGTTGTCTGCAACCAACACAACGTAGTGCGGGCATAGCCCGTGCAGGGGTGAGTATAACGATACTCAGTAGGGACCCCGAGACCCTCAAGGTCTCACTAAAACCAACAAAGATAACCACAAGAAGATCTCAACAGATAACCTCTACTTAGATATATGCCCATACATATACCTAAGTTATCAAGTAACCCATCTCAATCATGAGGCAAACACAAGGTCAAAAGTCTTAGCTCAAACCAGGATTTTCATCATCGAAACTGTAACTGCTGAAGAGCTCCGTCTCTGGAGTGTACGGTGGTCCTGTCACAACTCTGAGGTAATGCTCACTAACTTAAGACTACTTTAGTACTCCACCTATCGAGTATTTCGGGCCAGCCGCTACCACCAAGCGCTCCCATGTGCCGCTACAACCAAGCGCACCACTGTCGTGGGTCTGCCGCTACAACCAAGCGCTCCCATGTGCCGCTACAACCAAGTGCACCTCTGTCGTGGGTCTGCCGCTACAACCAAGCGCTCCCATGTGCCGCTACAACCAAGCGCACCTCTGTCGTGGGTCTGCTGCTACAACCAAGCGCTCCCATGTGCCGCTACAACCAAGCTCACCTCTGTCGTGGGTTTTCCGCTACAACCAAGCGCTCCCATGTGCCGCTACAACCAAGCGCACCTCTGTCGTGGGTCTGCCGCTACAACCAAGCGCTCCCATGTGCCTCTACAACCAAGCGCACCTCTGTCGTGGGTCTTCCGCTACAACCAAGCGCTCCCATGTGCCGCTACAACCAAGCGCACCTCTATCGTGGGTCTGCCGCTACAACCAAGCGCACCTCTGTAACACACCGAGTCGTTCGATCACCAGTTGTCGGGTCTCAGTTAGCTACACGGTCTCCGTGCTCCGCGCGCTCGTCTATGGGAGGGACCGCTCCACGATCTACTGGTCGATACTCCAAGTATCAAAAATTCCCGCAAGGAAGTATCTCAAAGGACCACCTCGTCATAGGGTTCTCAACGCAACAGACGGCGCGTCAATCGGACGCCCGGTCTGTGAGTTATTAGCCTTTTCGTCCCAGGGGCCCAGTTGGTTTCGTGTGCGAACCAATCCCGTCGTAACTCAACTATACCCCGAACACTCATAGGGTATACTCATAGGGACCGTTTTTCAACGTGATCACCAACGCTGCTGACGGTTCGTCAAACGGACGTCTTGTCTGAAAGATATCAGCTTTTCCATTCCAGGGGCCCGGTTGGATTTCGGTGCGATCCAACCCGGACACTATCCAACTGCATCCAAATATCGGTGAAGGATTCCAAAAGTTCCTTATCATCAATAGGAACTCAACGCAACAGACGGCGCGTCAATCGGATGCCCGGTCTGAGAGTTATTGGCTTTTTCGTTCCAGGGGCCCGGTTGGATTTCGGTGCGATCCAACCCGACCGCACTCCGTCGGCATCCAAACCTCGAGCGGAGTAAGTCAAAATATCCGTTTCACTTAAGGGAATTCAACGAAACAGACGGCGCGTCAATCGGATGCCCGGTCTGTTATTTATTGGCCTTTCTGTCTCACACCCACCCTGAGAAACTTCCCAGGAGGTCACCCATCCTGATCACTACTCTAGGCCAAACACGCTTAACTATGGAGTTTTAACCACGTAGGCTCCCGAAAAAGAAGGTGCACCTTGAGTATAGTATACCGAAACGACTGTCTCGATCCAAGGATCGTGTTGCCGCTGACGGCGAATCGTTTGGAGGCCCGTAGCCCAAGATACAGGCATTTGAACGAAAATCGTCCGAAGATGGGGGGTACGGGCCCGGGCCGACCCGGCCCGACCCCCCCGGGAGCCGGCAAAACCGGGTCGACCCGACCCGGTCGGACCGGCCTGGCCCGGTTCGGCCGAGCGGCCGAACGGCCGAGGCCCGCGGGGCGCCGCCCCCGCGGCCTGGTGGTGCCGCGGCCCCCCCGCTGGGGGCCGCACTGTGTCATGGACGCGGCTTCAGCCGCGTCCGAGGGCACCGGACCCGCGCGGCCGCGGGTCCGCGGGTGCCGCCGCCGCCGCGCCGGCGACCCGCGCCACCGGTGAGTTCCGCGGGCCACCGGGATCGCTCCGGTGGTCCGATTCTCTTCTCCTCTGCGCCATTGCTCCTCCCGGGACTCATTCTTCACTGCGGGATCGTCAAACATCCGTTGCGGCACATTCCGTCGTCGCCCGCCAAATCCGCACAAAATGAAGAACGACGGAGGGTCGTCGGGCCATGTTCGTTTGGCCCGGACCCTCCGCGTTAGAGATAAACAATCGGGAGAATATAAAATGTTCAACACATGAACCAACAATTTTAATAAAAGAAAATTGTTTCTTTGATTCTGGTTCTTTAATTTTTAAAGAACGTTCACGGGAATATAAAGAGGGGTATTCCAAATCATAAAATCCCTACCTCGCTGGACGTCGCGCGTGAGCGTTTTTCGCGGAAATTGCTCGTCGCGGAAGGTGGAGATCGTCGCGTCGTCGCGGAAGGGCGTCGCGTCGTCGCGGAACACGACGTTGAGTCGGCGAACTCAGGCAGCCGATCGAAGATCCGTCGCGGAGGAAGAGACGTCGCAAAAGAACGTTGTCGGCGTCGCGGATCACGGCATCGCGTCGTCGATTTCCGGGTTCGGCGTTCTTCACGTTCTTCGCGTTCTTTGCGTTCTTCGCGTTCTTCGCGAAGGAGGCTGAAGGTTCAAGGATCCTTTCTCAACGAGTAATCCTCCAAAAGAAAAAGGTTGGTCTTATTTTATTATTATGCCAACACACGAAAAAGGGTAAGTAACGACCCATCAATTCGTTGAATTAATTCAACGAAAGAAACAACTCATTTAATTTACGAAATAAACCGCCCAATTAAATGGTCTGTTAAGAATTTAGAAAATGCGTCAGTTGACTTTCATAATGACGGGTTTTCGCGGGTGCGTTACTTAGCGGAAAGAAACGGCGGGGCTCGTGCGGGCCCCACCTCACAAATATCCTACAAAGGGGGTAGGATATTTCTGGATAGCATCCTATCCGGTTCAACTCAGTTCAAGCCGCCTTTAAGTGGCTTCAAGTGGCTTCCAAGTGGTTTAAGTGAAATAAAATAAAGTTGTCGAAAAATTATTTTATTTCTTAACTTTAAGCCCGAAAATTAAAAACCACACCCGAGCAAACGCAACTCCGGAAGAGGCGTTTCTAAGAGAATATCGGCGCTGCGATTTAATCGGTGCTCTCAGAATTCGATTCCGGGCACCGATTCAAAAGTTAGAAAAACTCGCTCGTCCGTTCACTGAACGTACCCGAGCCAAACTTCGGAAAATGATTCCGGGCACACCGGGCCTCGGAATCAGGCGCCGTCAGAAACTGCGTTCTTGTAAAATTCCAAAGAAAATTAAGAAAAAAATTTCCTTGAATTTTACGGGTCTTTACATCATAATCAAACCTTTTATATTTTGACACTATTATTTCTAATTTTTATTCATGGTAAATTATGTCCTTGATTTCTCCCCACATATTTTCACAAAATCATGAATTTTGAGTTTCTCATACCCAATTGAATGTATATTTAGGGTACATAATTCATTTCAGCTTATAATATGGTCTTTCCATTTTTTTGTTTCTCTTCATATCATTTCTATCACTATGCTAGATTGACCTATGCATGTGCACCTAATATATGAATTTTTTACCCCCTAAAAAACAATCAATAAATAGGGGATTGAAGAAATGTACAACATATGTGGATATTTAGGTTAGAAGATCATGGTTTGACTTTTAGGAATGCTTAAATGAGTGGGTTTTGTAATTTGATTACAAAGGATGTTGAATAGGTTTAATGGAATAGAATCAGGTAAGAAGAAAAGTTGTTATTGACCTGAATATAATTGATAATGGGTAGAGAAAAAATATTTAAATGATTTACACACACACACATGGGGAATTAGTGGCATGATAGACCCATGACCTGTTTTCACTCAGATTAGTTTTATTAATCTCACTAGAGTTTGTTTTGACACAATTTATGAGAAAATAAATTTAAAATTTATTAATATTGACTCATTATGGGAATCTCACTTTTACTATATTTTCACTATGGATTGAGGAATATGAAAACTCATATCTTTTCCCAATTTATTTTGGAATACATGATATGTGACTTTTCCCAAGAGTACAAAAGGGTAAGTGTGGGGGAGTTGATAAAACACAATTTTATTGAGTATTTTATTGATAATAAATTATATAATTTTCTCACACTATGTTAAATAGGTTTATTTATAAAATATTTGGGATTCGATCATTCATTTAAAATTTTGATGAAAATTAAAGTCTTACCCTTTAAAGTGCACTGTAGTAATTCATACATAAATATTTTTATATATTTTATTTGAACTTAAAATTTTGAAAATGTGTTATGGACTTAATGTTATAAAAGTTTCATTCAGGATATGGGAGCTAAATCATTCATTTTATTGTCGTAAAAGGTCCATGAAGTCAAAAATGTGTTGGAATCACCATATTGAACATTAGTTATATGTTTGGGCCATAACATCTTCATACGTTCTTGTATTGGGCCCAAATTTAGATAAAATCTCTAGGAACCATTTTATCACAAATTATCCTTTTGTAAGAAAAAATGGTTCATGTGTTTTTTTGGTCAAATAGGTGGTTCAATTTTGATTAATTTATTTTTCCAAATTTCTCCATTCACACTTGAAACATATTAAAACCCAGCCTCCCCTCGACTCTATAAATTGGTTTTTTTTTTCTCATTTGGATGGGTTGATACATGAATTGGGAGATTTAAGGAATAGGATAACTTCTTTCACTCTATTTCTACAGGCATTTCAAGATGGATATATCTTGATTCTAGGATCCCTTCATCGAAGCCTTGTTCTTATTCTACTTCTTCACATGTTAATGTTTATATTCTAGAAATAAATTTATTAGTAATTATTTTATTTATTATATTATCTTATATCATGTATAATTATATTATTATTTAATCTTCCTCTTTAGGCTAGGAATCAAGAGGATAAATGAGATTGGGTTATACCCTTTCTAAACCTTTGTGAAAGCAATTCATTTCTATGATGACTATACCGCCCATGGAAGAGTAGTTATTTATTATAATCAATCTACCTCTTACCTTATCCATTCATTTATTTTAAATCAATGAGATAATTTAATTCACCTAATATGGTCTATTAATTGCGTTTTTAATTTAAATGAAAAAATCAAGAAATTGTTCAATAAACACAAAACACACGAGGTCGAGAATTATGTGAATTGTGAGAGTGAGATATTAATCAGTAATACAGTATCACATATGATAAATTTTTAGAGTTAAAATATAATCCATAAAATTAATTAGTATTCTTTTCTTGACTGGATATGATCCCTAATTTAATAATTACATTAAGCTAGACATAGAATGATAATCAATGCAGGGTGTTGCAATTACATGTTTCGAAGCTATCCTAGGGTTTAATTAATTTCATCTTGGTGGTTAAGTCAATTCTCTAAGGGTTTAGGGGTTAAAAAGTAATGGGATCATAATTAATTGGATATTAATTTAAATTATAATGATTAATAAGTAAATTAATAGGTATAGTTAGATCAATTATGCCTTCTAAAATTATTTTCTAAAAAAACATCTACTCATTGCGTCTTATTAATAGAATTTCATTTCAAAAAACAAAATGAAATATTCTTCCAATATACTTATTTTTTTATAAATTATAAACAACCACCCACCTTGCTTTTAAGTATAGTGATTACATTATTTTATTTCATTTTCAAAATACCTTTAATAAGTTGTTTTAATTATTTCCTCTTTGAAATATGACCTTGGTATGCCACTATAATACACCTAAGTAACAAAAAACAATACATCATTTGAAAGCTACTATGATATTACCTTTCTATAATATTTATTAAATAAAAATGATAATATAATTTTATGAAGTAAAATATCATTTTTATAAGGGTCAGAAAAATGTTATTGTAAACAAACCATTATTTTTCAATAAATGGGGATTTTTTATTTAAAAATTAAAAATATCATTTTTAAATAATTATTTTTTTCAAAAGAAATATTATTTTTAAATCATCATTTTGAAATTATCCAACGGTTATTTTTTGAAATTTTTTTGAGGCATTCCATTTTTTGTCTAAAAATTATTGTGATATAATTATATAGTTTTTATTAGGACATCATAAAATCCAAAAAAGGTATGTAATAAATAATATAAACAGTTTCCATGACCAAAATTATATTTCAAATTTAAAATAATATGTTTTTATGTTATTTTATTAATTTTATAATGACTTAATGAATCCTCCAAAACCTATATTATATATTTAGGTTTTAAAATCAATTCTTTACAAACATGACTAACTTCCTCATCAACAATATAATTTTTTAGTGTTTTCAGTTCATATTCTTAGAAAAAAATTTAAAAAATCTTTTTCAGAAACCATGGGTAAACACCATGGGCTATTTTTTGGTTTTGATTACTTTATAATATAGTGTCCAAAACCTAATTTTGGAGATTAATAAAGAATTATCCTCTATTTTTCTATATAAACCCACATAAATTCACATTAATCTTCACTAAAAACAATGGAATAATTAAAATACTCTTCCTTTCCCTCTCTAAAGTCCTCCAAAGTGCCCCAATATCTTAAAAAGATCCTCCAAATATCTTAGAAGCATCTTCTCAACGTATGAGATCCCATCCTTCTCCTCTTTATTTCAGCACTCTCTTTATGTCGTGCCATTTTATTTCAAAATTTTCAATATGGGATATGTTATTTAAAAATACTTATTACTATACATATGATTCCCAATTAATTATATACACCTTTCTCTCTCATTCACCCCTTTAAAAGACTTTATGTATAGCCATTATGCTACCAAAATTATCCTATGATTTTCCATGCCAAACTTTGTGTAGTGAATACACATCTCCATTTCCAATCAAGGGTATTCACCTAGTTTTATCTACCCTTAATTTATTGGATATTTAAATTTATGTAACACTCACACCTCAATCATGGGGTTAAAATTGGTGTAATACACATATATGTTGTATGATCTATGTGGCTCACTTATGCATGTACCAGATATGAATGTTTTGAGTGGGACCAAAACTATATAGTCTTATAATGCATTGGGTAATGTTTTTAATTTCATGAGGTTCTATGTATAGTGAAATGGATTTTATCATAATCACAATATGTTAAGCTACCTTGAAAGTTAGCCTTGAATAATGTTCATGATGTCATGTTTCATGTTGTTTCCACATTACCATGTATCCTTTATACTATCATGTTATATCATGCCTCATTATTCAATATTATGATTATAATACTTTTTAAGTTACCTTTTTAAGCCTCTTATATAACATGTAATACTCTACCATATTCTATGCTTTGTTTATTCTTGTACTGGACTTTATTGCTCACCCCTTTCTTATGTACGTCCATAGGTTATCCAATGCAGTAACAGAAGAATGATGGAATTTTAGGAGCTAGTTAAGGAAATATTCAATAATTTCCTCATACTTCTATTTCTAGTTATTATGATATGTACCTAATTTCCCAAATACACTAGTCTTATTAATGTTTTGGGTTGTATTAAGTGTTATTTTATGTAATAAATCATAAAATAAAGTGTATTAAAGATATGGGTTGTCATAGGTTTCCTAGCCCGGTTTACCACATGTCCTTAGGTGCTCCTACCAACACACTGGAGGATGTTAGATATTAGTGAAGTTCTATGGTGTAATCCTGGAGAGACTATACCATGATATTAGAGTGATTAGTAATGGATAAATATATAAATAACATCCACAAAATCACATCAGATCACACCGAAGAAACATTCATATCTAATAAAAATAAATGAATATGAAAGTAATATAGACTAAAATGATTATCCTAGCATACAAGCATACAAGAAATATCTCCCAATAGTATAATATTATTTACAAAGCAAGTAATGAAATAAAATACACATGAAGCCTGAGTAGGGTTTGAGTATATTACTCAGTATGGAACCACTAATGTGGCCACACACTACACCAAAAAAATCAATGATATGTTCATGCTCCCTGATCAACTAATAGTAGTAAATAACTACATAAAATAAATAATTAAAAAACCATTATCGATCCTCAGGTCTAGGTACTTGATCAACCATACTACTTTTTTCAATTCTAGTGTGTCTTAGGGCACTTTAGGATATTGTACTAGACAAATAAATACTAGATCCTTGGGAGTAAGCCATGAATCCCCAATAATTAGTCTCAAAAGGTCAAATAATCATCATAAATGGATCAATAATAGAATCCTAATAGTCCCAGTAATCTATCAAAACTTCATATATAATGAATGGCTCGATGAAAATTCCTAACATCCTGAGAGATCATTGAATCAGAAACATCTCCATGTCATCATTCCAAAAGTCTGGATCCCAAGAATCATGGGTATCCCAATAATTGTATAATTTATTTAGACTCGATTAGATGGATCCTAGGGGTAACGTTAGAATCTCATCATGATAATAATAGTGATAAAAATCCCTAAGCATGAATGTATAGATCCTAGAAATACTATGAATCCTAGGGACCCATATAATCTAGGGTGTCCTATATAGACTTGAGGTTGAAACCTGATATCTCATAAATATTTCACATGGTTCAATAGAAGGATCCTGGGATACCCACGTAACATCTATAATGATGTCATCACATCAATTTATTAACACATTAATATCATATGAGAACGAAATATGAATCCGAGGAAGAACCTCTTGTCACCCCCAAAGTCACTATTATATCATATAAGGCACATAATCCAGATCCCATAAAGTATTCATTGGAATCCCCAAAGTATGATAATGATAAAATAAAGTAAAAATAAAACTCTAAGTTTGGTTGAATACTTAAACCCACCACCCTTGCCCATATCCCCATAGTATTTCATGTTTGGTATTGGTTCTAAGGTGAAACCAACTACCCTCTCTACCCATGTTCATACATGAGCAAGTAGGGCTAGGCTCTCACTGGTGTACCTACTTGGGTACCCAAGCTAAATTCAAGAGGGAAGTTACCTACTTGGGATCCTTATGGTAAAAACAAGGATATAGGAACCCCACCTTTTCTTCAATCTCATTCAAGTCACTCAGGTCATAACCTGTCATAAGAAGGAAATCACGATCCTGAAAAATATTATAACATAACACAACATATTGGGCCTCAATGGTATACCTTATAGTCATCCCACTAAAAATATGGCCTAAAGTCCTTCACATACTCTATGGTCACCCAAGGTTGGTCACTCACCCAAACTATCTCTAATATGCTCGAGGTCTATCCACCTAAGATAAATTAATATCAAGCGACCTCATCTATACTACCAAGTTAATTCATCTTAAGTCAAATTACACCCCCTATTGGAGGCATCTATACATCTATATATCCTCTTAGTCCAAGACTCAACCATCAATGAACAAGACATTAAATAATTGAACCAGGTCCATGGTGGCACAATATCCTTTTCTAATTATTCCCTAGGGATCATAAATAATGAATAATTTAATTTAAATTAAATTATTTAAATTTAATTAAACAATTTAGGAATAATAGGGCCACTTCCTTATGGATGAGGCCTTATGATCACACATGAATATATACATCATTCAGTAACTCATATGGAATGTATCGAGGATCATCAACTTCTTTTGAGGCTTCTCTCTTTTTTTCGCAGGCATTTATAGTTCCATATAAGCTCAATGAATCTAAAATTGACCCTACTATTCCACAAAAGGCCCTAATTGAATAAAAACAAAAGAAAATAACCAATTATAGAATTTATACATAATTATCCTATTTACTTTAAAAATGAAATAAATATTTGAAATGACATCAGTGTCTAACGATTTCTGAATTATCAACAAAAGGGGTACTAACAAACCCTAAACCACCCATGAACCAATTTTGTTTCAAATACCCAACCCACGATTCCAAAATAATCATTGGAAAATTATATTTTTAATGAAAATGTGAATAAAAATCTATGGAATGAAACAACCTTTAAGAAATGAAAAGCAAAAATGGGTTGTGGTATTATAAGACACCATCTATGCAAGAATCATGAATGTATTATCTCATTCATAAATTCCACCATTATTTGGGGAATTAGAAATAAAAACCCTAACCATGATAGAAGAAAATTAGAATCATAGGAATGAGAGATTAATAGAGACTAGTAAAGGTGGATACACACATAGGTACTTCATTAATAATCGATAATAGATCATACTTGAGGAGGAAATAATAGGAGAACAAGGGAGGAGGAGACCCTTTTCCTTGTGATAGAGAGAAAATGGGTAAGAGGGGTATCCACCTAAAAAACCGTGGGGGAAAAGAGTCATTTTATCCCTTTAAGGGAAACCATTTAGGCTGTTTAGCCAGTAGGGATGGTACGGAATAGACTAGCCGGTGGTTACAAGTTGGAACCCCGACCAAATGACCCTTCTCTGGTGTTTCCCATTGAATTTGATCACTATTAGATTCTCCTTATATGTGTAAAAACACTTTTTTAGGTGTTCAAACACCCAAAATTATCTTCTAAGCCTTGGATAAAATGTTGATCCATCCACCTGTATATAATTTCAAATTCCTCTTAAATTTAAATTGTCTTTCAGATAGAAGGTCATATAATATACCCACCATAGAACTTATCATACCTGAGAAGTCTCATCAAGAATTATATTATAGCCGTTGAACTATTCTATTTCCTAATTCCTACTTATATGGCTACATTCCATTCTTAAATATCAAACATGCTTTTGAATCACCTCTCAAATCCATTTTACTAAAATAAGAAAAAACCAATAAAACAATTGTAATAATTATTGAAACATTGAGACATAACTCTCAGAAACCCATCAATCATGAGACACCCATGTGTTATCACCCAAAAGGTCATCTGGTCTATAGTGTTCCCCACTAAATAATGTTACTCACCAAGGCTAATTCTCATACCTTGATACTCCCACTACTGGAATTTCCTATAAAAACACCATCTCAGTTTTCTAATAACATACTTGAAGTGGTCCCTAACTACCCACAACCAAACATACATGAGAACACCATTTAAACACCTGTACCCATTCTTATTTAAAAAAAAAGTTTGAACGAACATTCCACTATCATCCGAACACACTATGAACATGTAAGATTTTCCTCAAATATACAAACCAACTTATGAACCACACCCATTTCATCTAAAATTATGCACCTTATATGGTTTCTAGTTCACCACATCCAATTACATGTAGTTACATTGGGCATACCCCACATTTGAATATCCTACCAAAAAAATTCTTAGTTAAAGCTAATGATGCATTCCACATTTACTAGATCCTGATGCCACTACATCTAGATGAATATTGTGATCATCCAAATATCTACACTAATGTTCATACCTAAAACCTAGTGAGATACCCTAGTTTAATCCTTATTTTACCAAAATCACAATCTTACCCTACTGTGAGCATGACTCATTTTCAACTCTATCACATTCAAACCATCTCAAGATCACCCCAAGAACAATGCCAATAATCAGAATCAATATGATTTTATATCCAACTCACACATGGATTTATTCAAGGAATATATATATATATTCCTTTAATTTATATACCAAAATTAAAATTCCCTAATGACCATCTGTCTATAAGTCTCATTTACCCATGTCCCTTCAACATGATGATATTATTACCCCTGACCAAAGTCATGATTCCCACTATAGGATAATTTTTTTCATCAGTTCACTAGATTAAACCCGATCCTCATGGACCACATATCATCCATCCTTAAATACGATAACTGGTCATGGAACAACACTCCCCTATTTAAGAATCAACCTAAAAAACTATTTTCATTTGTTCTCATCTTATAAGAACAACATCCATGGCCTTTGATAAATTTTAACTGATAATGAGGGTCACTAACCTCAATCATCCACTGAATAAATTGCCACCAAATTTAATAACTTATGAAGTTCTTGGGAACCACCTCAATAGGTTCCATCACAAGATGTGTGCTACTCCACCTAATCCATGCTCATCCATTTCGAACTCTTAACACATTTTATCTTGGATAATATTTTCCAAGTCCCACATTGAGGTCATTCATTCCATGACACTCGATTCATTTCCAATACATCCTCTACTACATAGAAATGTTTCATAATTTTATCCAATCCTTAAGAAATTATACCAACCCATAGTCATACTTCATACCAATCCTGACCCACACATGTCTATCACAGGTTTAAAAACCTGACAAGTTCCATTCATGAACTGTGTGTTTCATATTTATTTTCTTCCAATGGAAATGGGTGTACAGTCCCACACCACCCAAAATACTAACCTAACTCACACTCTTATGAATCATACACTCTTATAATTAGTCTAAATGGCTAACCATTGACCATGCTCTTCAAGAATTCAAATCTCATCAATCTAGGAGTTACCTTAGCTCTACTTTTCAAAACCGAGCACCTCACCTATACCAAACATAGCCACATACTTATCTTACATCTAATTACTTTCATATTCATGATCATATAATTTCAATATCACCTTGATCTAAATCACATCCAGGGCCAATGGGATCAGGAACATGAATTGTATTTCTCTTAAAAGAAAGGAACACTACCAAAGCGCTCAAGGTGCATTATCATGAAATTAAGGCATCATAATTCCTATACCCAAAACTTCCTAGAACCTCCCATGAAACACTATTTTAAAAAAGAGACTACCTATTATTCTAACTCTAAAAGAGTCAAAAGCATGGGATAACCCCTATATCAGGTTTCCCTTAATTTCATGAGTCACTGACTCACAAATGTCTATGTCGAAACCAAAGGCCTATAAGTATCCCACCCATCCCAAAAGATCAGTCACATTTCAAATAACTCATAAATCATAGGCATCCTCCATTATCCTATCTCAAATATCTCAAAGAATCTCACATGACAATCCATCCACTATATCATCTCACATATACATAATTGGCATCACATGACAGCTCATTAGTATACTCGGGCACTGATTCTCAACAAGTATCCACCTAAAATACTTCCCCGTTGATAATCAAAACTCATCAATCATTGGTTTAATATCCAATGAAATCATCCTGGATGATCCATATTCATTAACCTAAGTCACATTGACTATTTAAGTAGAATATCATTCTAGGAAATATTGGAAAACACCATATATGTTGTTGTTAACACTTTAAATAACTAAATCTGGATAATATCAACCTACAAGGGGTTCATTATTTGACAAAAAATGTTGTGATGGCCCACTAAGGTCACTTAATGTCTCATAAATGAAGGGAATATACCATCATCATCAATATCGAGAGGCTCACTATAGGTCAACATGATATTCTATTAGAAAGAAATACATATACCAGTCAATACCACTGAGTAAAATTACACCAAGAACTTATATAGAAAAATACTATATGAGTATTTACCGACACTTTAAACATCTTGGCCTCTCATCAGTGATAACCATGCACAAGAAGGAATATAAATTTTATGTAAATCATATGAACCTAATGATAATGCCTGATATTCCTATTCCCTCTACAGGATAAGAGACAATTCCAAAATATGTCACTTTCCAATGGGACAAGAGTAAAAAATGTAATGAAAAAAATCATAAATCCCAAACACCATGTTCATCACATGAGGTAAAAATCACATCAAACATAATATTAAAAGTCATAGAAATCAATATAATCCCTAGTAACCTATAATTCCTACTTGAAAAGGTGTTCATGAAGCACTACGTTGGTATTCAACTAATTTTTTGAAAAAATATTATATCTCTTAGATACCTTATCCCAAATAATAAAAATGAAATAAAAGGCTCTGATAAAACTTTTTAGCATCCTAATTTGGAGGCTACTCGATTGGTTCCCAAACCTAGTTCACCATATGGACATAAGAATGCCTCCCTATAGAGAAAAGGATACCAATTATTAATAGGTTTCTAGGGTGTATCCATAAAGATACTATACCCATATATCAGAGTGTACAATAATTAATGAATAAATAAATAAAATCTATATCATAAAATCAGATTATGTAGAAGAAACATTCATATCCAATAATAAATAAATAAATTTTGAAGCAATACAAGGTCGAATAGTTTTTATAGAATACTAATATATAGTATAGATCACTTACTAGTTAGATCACGTATAAAAATCAAAGAAATAAAATACAAATGATTCCTTTCTCTCTACTCTAGACCTCACCTTCAGTATCTTAATCCCACACAAGACGATCCATTTTGATCATGTAATATTTGGCCTCTTCCCAACCTATGCTTATAATAAAGTGGGAATGAGCTTGAGTACCCCATTAAAGTGATGACTAGAGAAGGGTGAGAGTACACAACTTAATAGGAAACCACCAACATGATCTCACATTATACATGAAATACAGTTATATATGCATGTAACATGATAAAATAAATGTAAAAAATAACATAAATAAATAAATAATAATTAACTATCGATCCTTAATTTATAAACCTCAACTGATCATTCATTATTTTAAAAATTTTAGGGTATCTTTGAGTACATAATGATATCATTACAACCATATAATTATAAGATCAGGGGGAGTAACATGGGAATCCTCAATAGTTAGGCTCAAAATGACAACAACCCATAATGAATGATACAATGGCCATATCCCATGTGTCATATACTTATCTCCAAACTCAAGGTATAATTAATGGTTAAAAGAAAATTATTGAAATGAAAGGAAATCCTTGAATAAAAAAAATCTCTATTTCATCATGCTAAATGACTGGATCCTAGGAATTTTGGGAATCCCAACAATTGTATAATTTCACCATGACTGAATAGATATGTCCAGAGGGTAACCTAGGAACCTCAACACGATATAATAGTGATTAAAATCTTCAATCCTTAATGATTGGATCCTATACTAGCTAGGAATCTCATTTACTAGTGGCATCTAGGGAATCCTATACCGATCTAAGTCTAAATATTGACATCTCAGCCATTTTTCACATGGATAAAAAAACAAATACCAATTAACACACCAAGAATCTCTGATGACGTTATCACATCCATGTAGTATAAAAAGAGTATCACATTAAAACCTAACCTAGATCCTAATAATCACCTATGGAAATCCCAAAAGTCACTATCATATCATATGAGGTTCATAAATCATATCCAAGTAAGTATGTATTTGTATTTCCTAAGTATGAAAATGATAAAATTAGGTATAAATAAAAAAATATGGTTGGTAAAACACCCAAACCCATCACCCCTATCCATAACTCCATGATCTTAAATATTTAGTGTGAGTTCTAATATGACAACCCTCTCTACCCATTCACATACACACCTGATTAGGGTCGGTCTGTCACTAGGGTACCTACCCTAGGTCTAGTCAAGAAGGAGGAACCCAACTTGGGTTCTTATATGAAAATATAAGTGAAAAGTAACCCCACATGGATCCTCAACCTCATTAAAGTCACTTAGGTCACAAATAATCACATTAAGGATATCAATGTCCTAGAAAATTTCACAACATAGCATGGACTCATAGGCCTCAATGGTATACATCATAGGCAACCCATTAAAGAGATGGACTAAATTCCATCCCATACTCCATGGTCACTCAAGGTCAATCACTAATATAAACAATCTTTAATCTACCTATGGTGTATGAACCTAGGACTAACTCATATCAAGGGCCCTCACCTGGCCTACTAAGATCATCCACCACAAGACATGTAACACCCCCTTGATGGTGTCCAAGCATCTGGGTATACTCTTATTATTGGCCTTGACCATCAGAAAACAAGGCGTTAAGCTGATGCACTAGGTCCATATATGCCCAAACACCTTGACTCTTAATTAATGGGGGATAATATGAGCTTATCAATTTAATTTAAATTAAACTATTTAAATTTTTAAAAAATCATTAATAATAGAGAATGTTTTTTAGGAGAGGATTCATACACACACATGCATATATGCATCATAAAATAAGATATTGGGTAAGTATCGAGGATCACCTACCTCTTTGTACGCTGCTACCATTTTTCATCACATGGATCAACCACTCTCTCTATGTCAGATAAAGATCAACCAGCCACCACCATTTCTCACCATGTCCAAAATCAATCCAAAAATGTAGAAACCCATTTATACAATTTCTACACAACTATCCAATGTAATATAAAAAGGTAATAAAGAATAAAAAACACTTTAGCATCCAATTATTTCTGACTTCTATAGAAATGGGATGTCGACCATACTTGACACACCCCCAAAACCATACTGGGTTAATTACCCAACCTAATTCAGCAAAATAATCATCAAACAATTATTGTTTTAATGAAAAAATGATGAAAAAATACATGACATAGTGTACCCTTGATGAAATGAATAATTATGAAAGGTTGACATCATCTTGAGATGACCTCTATAAAAACAACATGAAAGTGCTACCACATTCAACCAATTCCTCCTTGCTCTAGTGGAATCGAAAATCCAAACCCTTTATAAGAGAGAATAAAATTATAATGATAGGATGTGAAGATTAATGGAGACTAGAGAAGGGGGATACATACCTTAATTCACTATGAATCACCACCCAAATTTATTCCTTGATTAGACTAGAATAAAAGAACAAGGGTGGTGGAGACCCCCTTCTGTGTGAGAGAAACAAAATGGATAAGTGGGGTTTACCCCTAAATATATTTTAGGTAAAATATTCATTCTCCCCTTTAAGGGACACCATCTAGTTGGTACTAGGCCACTTAAAATCTTAAAAACCCATCAGTAATTTCAAACCACTTACCAATCCACCATCCAACTGATGGTCTACTATCAACTGGATGATGGATACAAGGTGTATCCTTTACCACCTAGCCCCCTCTAGTGTTTTCCATTTCTTTCGGCTGCCATCAGAGCCTCCTTCTATGTGTAAAATCACTTTTTTGAGTTTTCTAAACCTCCAAAATTATCTTTTGAACCTTGAATCAAATTTATGCTCAACCACAAGTTTTAAAGTTCAAAATCCTATTAGAATTAAAATACTCGTATGGACACAAGGTCGTACACAATTATACCATTGCATTATCTTGTTATAGGAGGAGTTAGTTATGGAATAATTTCAAAATTATCATATGGTCTATGAATTTTTAGTTGAAATATTCAGCACCCCAATATGATTGTAGAATCTTAATAATCTTGACCAATTGATTTTGTAATTCTTTGAGAAACACATTGAAATTATCAATAGTTTCATACATGGGTTTTAGAAGCCTGTAAATGTGAACGTCTCAATTATATAACTTAAATAATACACTTTATTACAATAAATTCCAATTATATTTTATGTTTTGAGTTTCATAATTTAGAAAAAAATAACTTATGAGACTCACGTATTTTTTACCTAATGGGATTTTTTACCACTATATAAACAACTGATTAGTCCATAATAATTCTGTTAGATCTCCCACTAATTATCCACATAATATACTATTATAAACATTCCATATGTATTAATTTTCTTTGTAACCTTGGGAATTGGAAACATAAGAAAGAGGTGAGATCAAACACTGAGTAAGTGTTACCATAAGTGAAGACAGTCAAGGAAATTAAGTGAACATAAGATGATCTTATGGGTATAATCAAAGTATATAAGAAAATCATACCTAATAAAACATAAATCATAAAATGTGATTTAAGTAATATGAAATGTCATAATCTATGAAATGAATCAAAAAAGTGTCGAAACATCAGTTAATAAACATGATACATTAGATAATAACATAGTCATAATAATAATCCTAAAACTATGGCACAAAAATAAGTATAAGAACACATTACAAACAAACCCAAGTATTTATATATTTATTTTGTGAACAAATCCATGTATGTTGACCCTTATTTTGTGAAAAAATCTGCATATGTCAATGAATCTATATCTCATGAGATATAAACCCTTAAACAATGAATTGGGGGGGGGTGATATAAGAAAAACTCATCACCATCCATAAATATGTGTTCTAAAAGATATCAATCATTTAATATTTCATGAAAATCCACGGAAATAAAATAGGTTTCAAACTTGTCCAATGGAATCACATAAAGAAATTAATCATAATTCCATCAATAATCACAACATGATAAAGATATGGAAAAGAAATGTGTATATGTAGATACCAAGATAAATTCTAGGTAAACACCATTTAATCAAGATAACAAAGAATATGGTATTTAAACCATATAGATAAAGGGTATATAGTTAAGTTAATAATTTTTCTAATCAATCAATGTATTTTATCTAGTTGAACACAATTTTATTAATGGAATAAAAAATAGTTTATTCACAGAGGAAAGACATTATAAACAAAATTATGGTTATAAACCAAGGATGATTATTTAGGACCAAGTAAATGATGGATCATTTCCCATATATACATTTAATGTTGATCATTTTTGAAAACATAGGCAAATAACCAATTGTTAGATGAAGAATACTTTTATAAGAATCGTACAATGTTACTTGGAGAAGCATGATGAAAACAAAAAATTTACCATTAAAACAATTTTAAATAAAAATCATAGAATAATAAAAAAGTAATTAACTTTAAAAAACCTTGAAACATGGGAAAGTGGATTCAAAATGATGAGAAATCAATTCTTGTTATAAAATCGTTAAAAAGATGTTTATTTTCATATTTTTATAAATAACGTCTAAGTGACAAAGTCATTAATTTATTTTAAAAATTAATTTTCAAGAAATATGCAAATTAAACTTTTGAGATATACTAAAATATTAAATTTTAGGAAATCTGGAATAATGGGGTTTTGAAAAATACATAAATATTTATCAATAAAATGTGGAGTGGATGATAAGTAATATGCAAGAACCTAGTTTTTTCACTCAGGAATAGATCCTTTAAATTTCAGTTTAATTCTTTATTTTTGACCTAACATGGACTCCTAATGAGTTAGTGAAGGCTCTGAGGACATATGGGGCATGTTCAGAGCCCAGGACACAACTTTTTGGGAAAACAAGGCCCGACCCACGATTTGTAATAAAACGTGCAGGAAGTCCGAACGGTTAGATAAAACTGTGCTGGTATTGTATTTTTAGACAGATCCTTACCACATGGTTAGAGCGCAGTTTACCTAACCATGTAACCTAACCATGTGAGTTACCCTTATTCCTAGGTACCCATGCATGATTTTCCCATGGTTTGTAAAATGGTGTAGTCAAACCATGCAAAAGATATTTTATGGGTAAATTTTAGTATTTTCAATTAATAATCTAATTAAGCCCCCCCCCTTCATTGTAATATGAATTCTTGTGGGATTAACCTATTTTTCTATCATTTTAGAACTCTTTGAAGGCCTAAGGTAGGTATTGAAATATCTCCTTCATCTGGGATCCAATTATGCTTCCTTTCATCACGTTAGATGAACAATGATATATACTCAAGTCATTTTTAGCCATTATTATCCTCTCTTGCTCTCAACCTAGTTATCAAGGTGTGAGTGTTTTTCCATTTTTCTCAGATCTACTCCATTATTAGACAAATTAGAGGACAATATTGGAGGATATGGATGGTACAACCCTAAGGTGGGTGGTCTATAACTCATCCCTCAAATTTGCTAATTTTAGAATTTTCATGTGGGGCACACCGATTTCATTGGGTTCTGTTTATTGAATTTATATTCCATGCTTATACTCATTAGAACCATTTTGTTATAATATTTCTAAATATTTGATTAGTTTTTAGTGGTTACACCCAAAAATCTTTCCATCCCAGGTAGTATGTTTTTCCAGAACTGTTTTTGTGTTTTGACACGTTTGAGTTGTTGTTCGGGTATTCCTTGGCTTGACCATTCTAAGAGAAAGCTTTCTATATTGAAGGGATGGATTTATATTTTGAAGTGAATAATGGAAATTACCATATATCCTCACCACTTGACCTGTCCAATGTAAGCTCTTTATTTTATAATTAAATGTAAAATGGGAATTGAAAAGTATACTAAGTGTATGACTTGGTCATAAATGTAAATGTATAATAGTTGCATGTCTGTAGCAGTCCTTAACACATTAATGGAAGGTATATGAATGAGCCTTTATTATTTAAAATTCTTAAATGGATTAAATGAGTGGTTTCATGCTACTTGGCCTTGTCACACCAATCAAAGCCAAAGCTTGAACCAAATGAACTTATTGATTAATTATAACTTGATTAAATGGTTTCATGAGAAATTAGACTTGTCACACTAATGAAAGGAAATGGATTGAACCTTATTAATTATATATGACTTCATTATCAAATAGGAGTGGCCTAACTCGATCTCACCTTGGATTCTTATTAGGTAATTTCTTGAGCACTCAGGAACCCCATTCTGATTCAAGCATACAACTTTTTTAGGTTCAAACCCACATAGAATTCAATCCTATCCTATTCTTAGATTATAGGTATGACACCATAGGATCCCCCCGTAGTATTAAAGTATTCTAGGGATATAATCCTAGGATCCAATATTGAAATGTTGGTGCCATGGTTAAAGCCGATCAGGCCTAGTCATTGCTTAGCCCTGTTTTAACTTTGATGAACTCGATGGACTCAGTAGGCTTATCATTGTGGAATGTCTTGGAATATGCTCCTTGGATCAAACTCTTACCCCCCATGTTAGGCTACCATTATTACTGAGTTGGAGACCCTTGAGGTCTACGTTTCCTTGGTTACTACATTGGAACTTCATTATTAAATATAATTATAGGTTTCCTTTATACATCTTGGAACCTTCACTATTGCCATCATGTGACTTATTTTTATACTGGTAACAATCAAATAAATAACTGGTTACATGTTCATACACTAGCCAAGGGATGAAGCAGGTACATGGGTATTTAGTTACATTGAACTGCTTTATGTTATATATATTCATGCTTGCACACTTTTGTATTCCATTACACTTGCATGATGTTATAGACACCGTTAGTGGTGGCCCACTTAGATTTATCTAATACCCTCACCAGGAACCATTTGGTATCCAGAGTATATTACATGGTTGTAGGTGTTGATAAAGGGAATCATACATCTTAAAACACTTTATTTATATCTAATTAAGATGTATTTTGATAGTAGATGAATGAGAAGATGCTCGGGGTGCTTGGGATAGTCTTTGATTTCATTTATACTTTGGTGGAACATGTTATGCCTACTTCTTTTTATCCATGTATTCCAATTTTCTATGTACATGGCACACCATCATCAGTTATTGTATGTTATTCTAGTTGTTTTAGTTATTGTCATTATTGTCTCTTTTTTTCCGTTGTTCCTTCTATTTACTTATGTTGATTCTGTTAATTACCTTATTTTATACTTATTGGAAGTGCTACAATTTGGTAATGTGGGTATATTCTCCCCACATACACACCCTAGGCCTTCACTGCTATCCAACAACCTCTAGCATTTTGGGAGATGTGATTGAAGCCATGTGGCCCACCAGGCTCGGTGCACCTATTAAGTGGAATCCTGGTCTAGAGAATCACAAAGTGGTATCAAAATGAGGCTCTTTTCATGATTTACTATTTTAATCCAATAATCAAAAGATTAGGAATGCTATGGGACTTGTTCATAAGCCATGCTTGGGAATTTCAAACCCAGGTTTGAGGTAAAATACAATTTTCATAACTTATAATTATTGTTTTATTTTACCTATTATAGTTGATATTATTTCACTATTGGGTGAATCACATGATGTGTTGAGCGTATCATTATTACACTTATTGAGTATTTCTTTCACCCTTGGTCTGATGATATGAGTACAAGGATCATTTTTACATGCATCATTATAGGCACCTAGAATTCACATGTCGTGCATATTTCCATGCCATATAGGTGCATTTTACTACTTTGTATTTCTTGATATGCCTATAATTGTAGTGTGATGTTGTTATAGAGATCTTATTCTTATATTACTTTTGGTTTTGGTTGAGTGATTTACTATCTCAATTCAAGAGTTGTTATGGACCCTCATGGGTTGGGGTGTGTAATTTACCAAGCCAATCAATTATGCTATAAATAAATGGGTTTCATTTTCATTAATAATGTGTATGGGAACTAATTCAATGGGAATGAATATCCATTATAACGTGAAACATTATATCTAAAATAAAATGTTTTCACGTACTTATCTTTCCTTGTCATGTTTATGAAAGGTAAATAAGTGAACCTTGTAATTAAATTTTAAATGAAATGAAACTTATACTTGATAACTTACCATTACCTAGATGTTTTAGCGGGTAGTTTGGGGTAGTATGCCTTGGTTAGTGATTCATTCCTTGTTTAGATCCCATAAGTAATGTTATCCTTCTTCTTAAACTTGTTCCGAGGAGTGTTCTTGGTATTTTTAGAACAATATCTCTACAACATCCTCATATCATACGCCAGGAGGGTGGTGATGACCATGCTCTAGACATGGAGGGCCCTGAGCCACTAGTCTTACCTATAAGAGTTCCACTTGAAGAACAACCTGCTATACCTAAAATGAGAACTGATTCCCAATTTCATGATAGTTTCCTACATCTGATGTAGTCCATGGATGGTGATCCATGAGTTTCACTTATGATGGATGATTTGACTCATGAGTTCCAATAGTAGCATAGTCCTACTTTCTAAAGGGATGGTGGTCTATAGGATACTAATTATTGGCTATAGGCCATCCTATATATCCATGAGAATCTGTAAATGCCTATATATTGTAGTGTTAATCATTATATATACATGATTAGGCGTTTGACCAAGCATTAGGGGGATGTCCAGGCTGATAGAGTGGGACCATAACAACGCAGGCTAGGTGGAGTGACCGCTCTGATTATAACTCTCCTCATAGAGGATTATGGTTTACATCAAGATGATTTTCCTTAAGTAGTGTATAATTTTAGGTATTTCTTTCCCAATAATTTTTTCTAGCTTACCTTATAAGAGAGAGGTAGAGTTTACGATTAAGTTTGTTCGAGGAGCTGCTCTGGTCTCTATTCCTCCTTACAGGATTGAACCTACAGAGCTTCTAGAACTCAAGAGGTAGTTAAAGGATTTAGAGTCCAAGGGATTTATATAACCTAGTACATCCTCTTAGGGTTCACATGATATTTTTCTAAGAATTAGGATGTAACCTTACATATATGTGCGGATTATAGATAGTTTAACAAGCTTATAGTCAAGAACATGTATTCACTACCTCAAATTGATTATCAATTCGACCAACTCTGAGGAGCTATGGTCTTCTCTAAGATCGACCTGATATTGGGTTATCATCAGGTGTGAGTCAAACCATCAGACATACCTTGTATAGCTTTCCATAACAGGTATGGTCTATATGAGTACCTAGTTATTCCATTCGATCTTTCGAAAACACCCTCCATTTTCATGGCTTTGATGAATAGGGTGTTTCATCCCTATTTGGATTCTTTTATCATGGTCTTTGTGGAAGAAATCTTGGTGTATTCTCACACTCATAAAAACCTTAAAAATAATCTTTATATCATTATGTGTACACTAATATATCATCATATTTATGAAAAGATTTCTAAGTTCCACTTATAGGTAGATAAAGTTCACTTTTTGGGTCATATTATCTCAAAATCAGGCATATCTATTGACCTAGAAAAGGTTAGTGTTGTAGTTTCCTCGGAGAAACCTAATAACATGTTTTATATAAAAAGTTTCTTTGGGATGGCTGGATATTATAGGGACATTATATAGTACTTCTCATGTATCTCTTCACCATTAAATGGTATGACAAATAAGGGTGTCAAATTTATGTGGTCAAAAGAGTCTGAGAAATAGTTTTAGAAGTTGAAAGGGAGGATTGTCTTAATACAAATTCTAATTATAAAAGATCCAGGAAAAGGTTATACAGTCTTCTGTGATGCATCATGAATCGGCCTAGGAGTAGTGATGATGTAAGATGGATATTGTCATTGTGTATGGATCTCGAAATTTGAGGCCTCATGGGAGAAATTACACAATGCATGATCTTGAGATTGCAGCTGTTGTCTATGACTTACGTTGATGGAGACACTATCTATTATGAGAGAAATTTATGGTGTACATGGACCAAAAGATCCTCAAATATATCTTTACTCTTTATGAATTGAAACGTAGAAACCAGATATGGGTCGAATATCTATAATCATTTGATTTTGATCTAACCTATATGCCTGGTAAGGGCAATGTGGTTTCAGATGAACTAAGTTTGAAAACTCAAACATAGGCTATATGGGAAGCGAGTGATGAATAGAATTTATTGTCACTCTTCTCGGAGCTGTATCTAGAGTTTCATGATAGTCATGAGTAGTATTACCTCTCACCATTGATACTTACCTCTTCCATCCTTGATAACGTGAAGGGTAGATAATTTTTAAATCCTGAAGGCTTGGTTCTCTATGAGAGTATATAGTGATATAACCAGAATTCAGATTATTCTGTTGGTATGGAAGAAATCAAACATATTAATGGATGTGTCTGGGTTCCTACATATATTACACAAGAGTTAATACAAAATTACCATGATTCTCAGTTGATAGTTCATCTAGGTATCTTTAAGATGTATCGAGATATGTGATTCCACTATTGGTGGCCTAGGATGAAATGTCAGATTTTAGGATTTATCACTAGGTGTTCCACCTATCAGCAGGTTAAGGCCAATCACTAAAGACTTGCATGGTTGTTACAGACGCTTCTAGTCCCATAATGAAAATGGGAAAATGTTTCCAGGGATTTCCTAGTCATCTTACCTAGGTCGCTGAGTGGTAGAGATTCTATATGGGTTGGTATTGACTGAATAATGAAATTATCCCATTTCATTCATATTCAGGATATTTTCTTAGTTGAAGATATGGAAAGACTATATTTCTTTGAAATCATACGACTGCATGGGGTCCCTCGTTCTATCATTTCATATAGGGATACTCATTTCACATCATAGTTTTAGTAAGTATTAATGAAATCTATCAGAACACATGTGATTATAAGAACATATTTTTATCCTCATACTGATGGAAAATAAGAAAGGGAAATATAGATTCTAAAGGATATTCTCCGATTATGTGACTTTGATTTTGGTGGTTCTTGGGATAAGAATATCCCCCTCCTAGAGTTTTTATATAGTAAAATCTTCCAAGAGACGATTCAGATGGATCCTTTTGAGGCCATTTATGGTATTCCTTGCCATTCACCCTTATGAAGGCTTGAGGTAAGTGAGGTATCCCTAATAGGTCATCATATCATTCAGAAGACTTCAGAGCAGGTTAAGGTGATCAGAAAATGTATGAATACTACTCAGTCTAGGAAGAAATCTTATGCTGATCGCCACCAATGACCTCTAGAGTTCGAGGTTAGGGATCATTTTTTCCTTGAGGTATCACCCAGGCTAGGGCATAGATGGTTATAGAAGCATGGGAAGATATCACCTTATTAATTAGGGCCATTTGAGACTCTATATTGATTCAGGACGATAGCCTATCAGTTGCTACTACCTCAGAGGTACCATTCTTTGCACGACATTTTCTATGTCTCACAGCTTCACCAATATAATGCTGAACCATCTCATACCTTTGATCCTAAAGAAGTTGAGTTAGATTCCAATGATATATTTGATTAGTATGTAGTATGCATCATTGGATGGAGCATGAAGTCTCTCCAAGGTTAGTCTATCCCTCTAGTATGGGTCCCATGTCAGCACGACCGTGTGCAGGACGAAACATGGGACATAGAAGCCGATGTATGTGCCCAGTGGCTAGAGTTGTTCTTAGATAGTGTTTCACCACCCTTGGAATGTGAACTCGAGAATGAGTTCTTTTAAATGGGAAATACTGTAAGAACATGGGTTTTCACTCAAGTATGGATCCTTTAAATTTCAGTTTAATTATTTATTTTGAACCTAATATGGATACATAATGAGTTAGTGAAGGTTCTTAGGGTGTCTGGGTATTGTTTGGAGCCTATGACATATCTTGTTGAAAAAAAGGCATGGAGAATAGTTTGTAGTAAACCATGTGGGAAGGCCAAAAAATTATATAAGACCATGTGGCTGGTGAATTTTTGGATAGTTCCTTACTACATGGTTGGAGCATGGTTTCCCTAACTATGCAGCCTAACCATGCAAGTGCCCCTTTTACCCAGGTACCCATGCAAGGTTTGCACATGGTTTTATAAACCGTGTGGAAAAACCATGCACATACTATTTTATTGATTAATTTTACTATTTTCCCTTAATGAATTAATTATGTATCCTCCTTCCTCCTAATCCAAATTCTTCTTGGATTAACATATTTTTATCTCATTTTGGATCTCTTTTAAGGCCTAATGTTGGGATTGAATGATCTCCTTTGTTCAGGATCCGATTGAGGTTCTATTCATCATGTCAGATGCACAACAGTAAGTACTCGAGTACTTTTATCAATTCATCTCCTCTCTTGATCTCAACCTAGCTATCTAGGTGTGAGAATTTCCCCCCTTTTATCAGGTATACTTCATTCTAATACAAATTATAGGCTGATATTATAGGGGAAAGATTGTACAACCCTAAGGTGGGTGGTCTATAACTCATCCCTCACATTCATTGATTTTAGAATTGTCGTGTGGGCCCCACAAATTTCCTCAGGTTCCATTTATTGAATTTATATTCCATTCTCATACTCATCAGAACTGCACGGTTATACTCTTTTCAAATATGTGATTAGTTATTAGTGGTTACACCCACAACTCTATCCTTCCCATGTAGTACATTTTTCCAGAATTATTGTTTTATTGTTTTGACACGTTTAAGCCACCATTCGGTTGTGCCTTGGCTTTAAATTTCTAAGGGTAAGATTTATATATTGAATGGATTAGTTTTTATTTGGAATCGCATAATGGAAAGTACCATGTCTGCTAACCACATGACCCTTATAAGGAATGTTTTTCATTTTATAATTAAATGTGAAATGGGAATTGAAAAATATACCAAGTGTATGACTTGGAATTAAATGTAAATGAATAATAGGTTTCATGTCCATATAACCCCTTACCACATTAATGGATGCTAGTAGAATGAACCTTGTGTTGAGTCAATATGGTTTTCCTTATGGATTTTCCATTCCTTCATACAAGGTGGATATTGTTGAGTCATTAAGGTTTCCTTATGACTTTAAAATTACTTCTTGTTTTGAAAATCACAAACACCTTATCTCAAAGAAAAATATAATTTTACCTTGTGTTTTAATTCTATAAAGAAAAAATTCCTTCCCCAAAGAAAATTTACCCTTACCATGTTTTCATTGCTTATATCATAATTTTTCTAAGTATAAAATTTGGCTGGAATCCAAAACCTCAAAATCCTATAATTACCTAGATAAGAAGCATTCTGTTTTAGGATCCAAATTCTAATTACAAATTCTTGATATGAACTCTTCTGAGTTCTGACTCCGAATTCTGATTATGAATTCTGGATAATAACATTTTTGAGTTCTGACTCCGAATTCTGATTATGAATTCTGGATATGAATTTTTCTAAGTTCTGACTCTGAGTTCTCTGAATACAGATTCTGAAATATTATGATCTCTGACTCTGAATTCTCATGAACTCTAACTCCAATCTTTGTAAGTTCAGGTTCCGAATTCTTGTGAATCCAGATTCTGAATTTCCTTGAAAATCCAAGTCCTAAATTCTATAGAGTTCAGGTTCTGAATACCTAGGAAATAGAATCCGAATATCCTTGTATTATAGACTCAAAATTCATTTATGGTTAGACTCAAAACTTTCATTTGCTTACATTTTGAATATTGGATTTATGTTATGTAACCATATTATTACTTACACTTGTTTTATTATAAAACGATTTCATGCATTCAGTTACTAACTAACTGTTGTTTGAGTGACACGTGTACAGGTCCCTCTGAAATTCAAGGAAAAATATGACCATTAGAAGAGGGAGCCGACCATTGAAGCCCTGCCTATAAATAGAAGCTCATTTGAAAAGAGATCAACAACTGTTCTATGACTCTAGAGATTACATGCTGTAGAAGTGATTTATAGAGAGAGACTTTCATTGCCTAGTGTGTACTAAACTTCTAGTTCATATTGTCTTTATGAGACTCCGAATGTTGTTGAGTAAAATCGAGGGAATTTGGGGATAGGAAGATAGAGGTGCCTACTACCTTGAAGTTTAGGGCTTCCTTTCTGAGGAAGACAGAGGTGCCGACTACCTTGAAGTTGAGGGCTTGCTGGGATAGAAAGACATAATCTGATCTTCGCATCGAGGGCTTACCCTGTTGTGGGTAAGACATAATTTCTTGAAAGTATAAATCAAGGGACCTTTATCCAAGGTTGTTGGATACCCTTCTCTTTGGTTTAAAATATTTACTACTTGTTACTTGTTTTGTTACATGTTTTTCTACAAAAATTTTATTATTGAGGAAAGTATAACTATCTTATAATTGCTTATACTTATACTCTGATTTAGTTAGATTCTATATGCTTTAAGGTAGAATCTTCATCTTTGTAAACTTTCATTAAGTTTCATTTTCGGAATCACTTTTTCGAAATTTCTTTCTTGGAATCATATTTCTTGAATCAATAAAGTGTTTAGAACTTAGAGGTTTTGTGAATTACCTTGTTTAACCTTGTTAAACATAACCCTCTTTAAAATTTCCAAATAAATTTTTAAAATTGCACAATTCACCCCCCTCTTGTATTTCGATCCTACATTTGGTATTATAGATTATATCATACTCAACTACCGTCACAACAATTAGTATCAGAGCATTGGTTCAATCTGAATTAATCTCATGATTAGATTTAGAAGAGAATTCATCTCATTCTTTTCTCAGAATCAGTTTTTCGGACTCATAAAGTTCAGATTGATTTCTTACTCTTGTTCTAAATTTTCCTTGCTTAGGAATATTTTCCTTGTTTACAAAATTTTTCAATTAACAAGTTTTTGTGGAAAGAAATTTTCATTAAGATGACATGAATCAATGTTGGTTCCATAGAAAATCTCAATCCAACTAGACCACCTATCTTTGATGGAAATGATTATGAATATTGGAGAGATCATATGAAGACTTTCATTATCAATAATGGTGTTGATAATTTTGTTATTCTTACTAGAAGATATAAAATCCCAAAATCTTCACCAATCAAGAAAAGCATGCATATCAACTGAATTATAGGTACGCAATACTTTTCTTTCCTCCATGACTAGAAATATATATATATACACATATATATATCCAAATTTAATCTTGTCAAGCATCAAATTATATTTGGAAGAAACTTGAAGTTACTCACTTTGGAACTTCCAAAGTTATTGAAACAAGAAGATCCATGCTCAGAGATGAATATCATGGATTTAACTTTCCTTATAGAGAACCCATATGTAAGGTGCAACAAATATTCATGACTATTGTGAATAGTTTACAATCCATGGGTGAGAAAGGATTAGATGATGAATCTCTTATTGATAAGATTATAGACATCAATCCCAATGAGTGGGAATCCAAGAGGATAGCTATAGATGAGAACATAAAGGTTACTCATATTTACTTAGTCGAACTGTTTGGAACTCTTCTTTAACATGAGACTAGAATGAAGAGAGATGTTGTTAATGTAAAGAAGAAGAATGGGAATGGAAGTGTTGATTTTACTAAAACTTCAAATCATATGAAATCTAAGACTCCTGAGAGAGTTACTAGATCCAAGTATAAAAAGGCTGTTATTCAATCAGAATCTAGTGGAAGTCAATCCTCAGAGAATGAACTAGAAAATCTTTCTCTAAGGATGAACAAGATAGCTGGATAGAGGAACTTTCAATCCAGATACAATAAGAAAGAAAGGAATGATAAGAAAGATTCATAAGTTACATTTTATGAATGCAAGAGAGATGGACATATAAGACCTGATTGTATTATGCTCAAGAGAGAAGAAATAAAGGAAAATAATTCTGAGAGAAATGGAAAGAAGTATTACAAGGCTAAATCTAAGAAAGTATTAAAAGCTAATGAAACCTGGAGTGCCAGTGGTGGTGACTCTTTAGATGAATCTTCAGATTATGAATCTTCTGGACAGAAGAATCTTGGTCAAATAGCCAGACTACCTATTGAAAATCATTGCTTAATGGATAAGGTACACAATGATAAATCAATGACCAATGTTTCTTTAAATGAAAATTATAGTAATGATAAATATTAGAACTCTTTAGATGAAGAATCTTCTTATTATAAAGATAATACTTTACCTACCTATGAAGAAGTTTCTAGGTTTTCCAAACTCCTTGAGATTGAGAATTCAAAACTCATGAATATAATTGATAAGGAAAAATCTAGGAATATTATTATTACTAAGGAAATATTAGATCTCTCTAAATATCTTGATAAAAAAAATGTTGATTTTGAAAATATTTCAAAAAATCTTGAGGAAGTAAATTCTGAGAAGAATAATCTTTCTAAAGATCTAGAAAACGTAATTTCTATGAAAAATGTTTTCGAACCTAACTCTAGATCAAAATAAATTTTTTTTGAAGAGAAGAACTTGGTTATTAAACTGAAATATGAAATATTTTCCTTGAGTAAGTGTTTGTCAAACTTTACCTTAGTTAAGGAAAATTTTGATAAAATGTATTCCCAAATCCGACCTCTAAGGAATAGTTCTAGTTTTGGTTATTCTAGTTCTAAACTGATTTTTAGTATCAATTTATTCATTCCTCAAAGTGCTCTATTCTTCACTAAGTTTCAGTGTTGTAGACACTGGGCAAAAAAAATTTCCTTAAAAAAACCCAGTCTTTAGGATTTCATAAATCCTATTTTTATAAAAAGATGTGGGTGCCTAAAACTTTGCCTTCTGAGATTTCTGGATCCAAGCATGTTTGGATTCCAAAAACCTAACTTTTTCTTATTTTTAAGAAAATAGAGAAGGTACCAACAAAAATACTTGGTACATTGATAGTGGATGTTCCCGACATATGACTGGTAAAAAAAACTATTTTGAAAAGATTATCAAGACAAAAGGAGGAAGAGTAACTTTCAGAGATAATGATCAGGTAGAAGTTATTGGTATAGGTAACATTGTTCTTCTTGGAAAAACTTTGATTTAAAATGTTTTATTTGTTAAGGGTCTTAAGCACAACCTCATTATAATAATTCAATTATATGATGAAGGTTACCTTGTGAATTTTAGGAATGATAAGTGCTTAGTGCACAATTCCAAGGAAGAGTTTATTCTTTCTGGCCATAGGTAAGAGAATGTTTACACAATAAACTTAAAAGACCTTAGGAGTCAAGATCTACCTTGCCTTAGTGCAATGGAAGATCATTATTGGTTGTGGCATAGAAGGTTAGGACACTGTAACCTTAGGAACTTATGAAAACTTTCTAAGAAAAGATTAGTTGAGGATCTACCTGAGATTAGATTTGATTTATCAAGAGTTTTTAACCCTTTTCAATATGGAAAGCAACATAAATCATGTTTTAAAGTAGTCGGTGAAGTCTCAACTATAGATGTATTATATTTAGTACATATGGATCTCTTTGGTCCTACACAAACTAGAAGCATTGGGGGAAAGTATTATGTATTTGTCTTGGTTGATGATTACACTAGATGTACGTGGGTCTATTTTCTAGCACATAAGTCTAAATATTTTTCTTATTTCAAAAGTTTTAGAACCTAAGTTAAAAATGAGAAAAAACTTCCATTGAAAACTATTCATAGTGATCATGTTGGAGAATTTCAAAATTCATATTTTGAAACTTTTTTTAGTAGAAAAGGCATTAGTAATAACTTCTCATCACCCGGAACACCTAAAAAAATGGTGTTGTTGAAAGAAGAAATATATTTCTTCAAGAGATAACAAGAACCATGTTGAGTGAGTATTCTATAGCCAAACATTTTTGGGCTGAACCTGTAAGTACTGCTTGTTATACTATAAATCGAGTTTTGATTAGACCTTTTCATAATAAAAATCTTTATGAGTTATGGAATAGTAGAAAACCTAGACTTCCCTACTTCAAGGTTATTGGTTTCAAGGTATTCATTCTGAATAATAAAGATATTCTTCACAATTTCACACCAAAATATGATGAAGGAATTTTCTTAGGCTACTCCACAACTTCTAAAGCTTATAGAGTTTTCAATAAAAACAACTGTACTGTTGAAGAGACAATACATGTAAAATTTGATGAAACTAATACTTTTGTTTTTAAACAACCCCAACCTACATCTTCAGATGTGTTTTCGAAAACTGATTATCAACCTTTGTTAGATGATCCTTCTGATAAAAAAATTTCCAAGAAGATACTTCTGAAGCATTTAACCCAGAATATTTCCTACCCTGTGTTGATGAAATGGTTTTACAAAACCCAAATAAGTTGTTTTTAAAGAATCATCCTAGTGATATCATCATTGTTGATGTGAATCAACCTGTAAGGACTAGAAGTTCCTTAAGAAATGAAGTATAACATCTAGCATTCCTTTCCCAATTAGAACAAAAAATCATTGATGAATCCTTAGGTGATGATGATTAGATTAAAGTCATGAAAGATGAACTAAATGAATTTGAAAGGAATAAAGTCCAGACATTGGTTGAAAGACTTAAAGAAACTTCTATTATTGGAGTAAAATGGGTCTTCAGAAATAAGTGTGATAAAAATGGAATCATTGTTAGAAATAAAGCTAGATTAGTTTCTAAAGGTTATAATCAACAAGAAGGAATAGACTATGAATAAACCTATACTCCAGTAGCTAGACTTGAATCTATTCATATTTTACTTGCCTTTGCAGTATTCTTCAATTTCAAACTTTTTCAAATGGATGTGAAATGTTCTTTCCTTAATGGTTACGTTTAAGAGAAATTTTTTGTTGAACAACTTCCTAGTTTTGAAGATACAAAATATCCTGATCATGTTTTTAGACTTACCAAAGCTTTTTATGTACTTAAGAAAGCCCCTCGAGCTTGGTATGATAGACTTACATGATTTTTTCTCCAAAATAATAATGTTAAGGGAAATGAATATCCAACCCTTTTTATAAATAAAGATAAGAAAAATGTTTTTATTGTTCAAATTTATGTTGATGACATTATATTTGGTTCAACTCAGCAATATTTAACTGATTCCTTTGCGGATCTATTGAAATATGAGTTTGAAATAAGTATAATGGGTGAGTTAAGATTTTCTCTTGGTTTTGAAATTTCTCAAAAACTAGAAGGAATCTATATATCCCAACACAAGTATGTTAAATATCTTATAAAAAAGTATGGATATGAAAACACTAAGAGTATAAGTACTCCCATTGGTACCTCAAACACACTTGATCTTGATGAAGCTGGGAAACCAGTAGATCAAACATCTGTTAGAGGTATGATAGGAAGTTTACTTTACCTAACATCTATTTGTCCAAACTTAATGTTTTCAGTATGCTTATGTGCAAGATATCAATAAAATCCTAAGGAATCTCATTTAAAGGTAGTAAAAAGATTTTTTCACTAATTAAAGGGAACCATGGATTTAAGACTCTTTTATTCTTCTGGAAATGTTTTTATTTTAAAAAGTTTTTCGGATACTGACTTTGGTGGATGTCGAATGGATCGAAAGAGTACATCTGGAACTTGTCGTTTCTTAAGAGATTCATTTGTTTCTTGGTTATGTAATATGAAATACTCAGTAGCACTTTCCACTACTAAAGCTGAATATGTAGCAGCTGGAAGTTGTTGTGCTCAAGTGTTGTGGATACAATACACACTCACAGACTATGGTATGAGTTTTACCAAAACACAAATTTTGTGTGATAATACAAGTGCCATTTCCCTTAGTAAATACCCTTCAAATCACTCTCATGAAAAACACATAGACATTAGGCATCACTTTATTAAGGATCACACACAAAAATGAGATATCATTCTTCAATTTATTGGACTACAATATCAACTTACTGATATTTTCACTAAATCTTTACCCTCCGATAGATTTGAATACATTAAACAGAAGTTAGGAATGATAACGATAAGGTAATATTCCTCATTAACTTCGTGTTGAACCAATATCCTTACAATAGGGGGAGTACATTTTCTTGTTAGTTTTCAAAATTTTTCGTAATAAAGTTTTCAAAATTTTTTATAATGAAGTTTTTCTTGTTTTTCATAATGAATTTTTTCTTGTTTTTTGTAATAAAGTTTTTCATATTTTTTATAATGAAGTTTTTCATGTTTTTCATAATGATGTTTTTCATGCTTTTCATAATGAAGCTTTTCATATTTTTCAAAATGAAGTTTTCAAAAAATTTCGTAATGAAGTTTTAAATTTTTTTCGTAAGGATGTTTTTCATATTTTTCATAATGAAGCTTTTAATATTTCTCGTAATGAAATTTTTCATGTGTTTTATAATAGAGTTTTTCATACTAATAATTTTTGTAATGAAAATTTTCATACTTGAAATTTTTGTAATGAAGTTTCTCTTTCTTAAGATTTTCATAATGAAAATTTTCGTACTCATTTTTTTCCTTTTTGTAATAGAGTTTTTGTTTCGTACTCAAGTTAGTTTTCAGAATATAAAGTCCTTCAAATAGAATTTTCCTCAATACAAAAAATTCTTCTGAAAATCCGAAAGGTATGATTTATTCTTGAGTCTTCATAATTACCTTTTATTTGTTGGAAGTTTCTTTTATTTTTAAAATTTCTCGGATTCTACTTTCCTTAAATGAGAATGTTTTCCTTTAAAAACTTCAAATGATCAGATCCTACCAAATTTTCCTTGAGGCTATCATTTCAACCATCAAATCTTATTAGAATAATTCTCAGCCATTGGATTGAGGTTTTATGTTCAACCGTCACTTCAAAACCTATAAAAGGGGACCCCCGATGGTTGTCCCACATCGGTTTTCAAGCTTTTGCGTGTCGAAGCTCTGCCTCACTTCAAAATCACGTTCCATATTTTCAAAAGTTTCTCAATTCCGAATGTATGGTGAAGTTCCTTCTCAAGATATGTCTTTTGTCAAGCCGATTGCGGAGTGTCAAGTTTACAGGGAGAGGTTAGCGCATCCGAACTTCTTCAATAAGCATGACTCCATTATTTCAAAGAATATCAAGCTTAATGGGTAGGAGATGGTATCCATATTAAAGAAGAGAGATATGGATGTTGTGTATCTGGATCTACTCATTTAGTTTTATGAGTCAGTATGTTTCTTTAAGGAAGAAAGGAGAGACAAGTTTTCATTAAAGAGTTATGGTAAAACATATGCACTTTCATACACCAAGGCTACTAGCTTGGTTGGGTTATCCTATGAAAAAGATGAATAATTTTGTTCCCACAAGATTCCAGATGTTCAAGGAAGTTTTGTAAAGGTGAAGGATTTGGAGTTTCTTGGACTTTTAGATGTCAAAACCACAAAGATTTCTCACTTGTCTACCAACAATCAGATCCTTGAGTTATGGGTTCTGGGTTTTATCATACCGAGAAAGGGTGACAAGGACACCCTAAATAAAAGTGATATTTATATATTAGATTTTTTGGTGAATCTAAGGAAGATCAATATAATGAAGCATATTATCATTACTATAGAGAATATCAAGAATGGGAATTTGAGAGCACAAATAATCATGTATCCTGCCCTACTCTCCAAGTTTATTGTTCGATGTCTTGAGTTCTTCAAGATTCTGTGCTGTTCCAAGCCAAGGAATTAAAAAGTTATGTTAGTTAGTGATGACACTTTGAAAGGAATGAATGTCGGCTTTTATAAAGATTCCAGAGAGTTTTATGATATACCAGTGGAGGAAGTAGAAGCTATTCCGAAAAATGAAGAAGAGGCTGAACCATCGAAGAAGGCTGGAAAGAAAAGGAACTTGAAGGAAGTAGAAGCTGAAGGTGAAACTCTTAAATCCTAGGAAGCTCAATCCTCACTTCCAAATCCCAATAAGCAGAAAGCCTATCCGGATGAGGTTTTAGCCAAATGTAGGGAGGATAAGAAAAACCAAACAAAAAGAGAACCACAGTTTGGTTTAGATCCTACTAAGGCCAAGGCGTAAAAAGAACAGACTACTGAAGATCTTGAGAAGCAATCCAAAGAGAATAAGAAAAAGAAGAAGATTTCAGAGGCATAAATTTTTCAATCCTTTCTGAGGGATATTGAAATTTTATCCAAAAACATTCATGTACCGAAAAATTTCTTAGTAGAACCATTAAATGAGATACCGGTGAAGAAGTTAAAGACTCCAGAAAAAAGTTCTAGAGAAGGTTGTTCAAGAAAAGGAAGTTGTAGAATAAGTTCAAGAAGAAAAAATTAGTGATGATACAACTGATCTCATAAATCAAGTTGAAGACTTTCATGAGATGGAAAGTGCTTCCGAAAAATTTTCAATATGGACTTCTCAAGATGGATCTTCGAAACTTTCTACCCCTGGAATTGATGAAAAGGCTGAAGAGGAAGTGAACAAATTATCTGATTAAGAGAGTTATAATCATCACTTCATACACCCTGAAGATATTGAGGCAGAAGCTGAGAAAGAAAAAATTGATGAAGATAAAATTGTTCAGTTATCTAAAAGTGAGCATGAGTTTCCAGATGAGGAAGCTATTCCGAAAACTGACAAGGGGAAACAAGTAGAAGTTGATACCCCAACCAAAGAAATTATATGAAAGAAGAAAGCTGGTGAATCTTCTAAGAGGAAGCTGGTCGAGCTAGAGGAAGAAACATCACCCAGTAAAGTATCAGATTAGAAATCATCAACTCTGGGACATGATTTTGTCATTCAATCTATGAAGAAGCTTGTTGACACAATTCCGATCTTTCCAACCATTGAATCCAGATGTCAGATGCTTCAACATAGTATGAATCAGAAATTAGATTCTGTATCCATGGTCATGGATAGGTGCATTAATATTGAGGCTGATTACAAGAAATCCTTATCAACTATGAATCCCACAGAATATCTTGTAAGAAAATGGTCAGCTGGTCAAAGAATATAGTTGAATATTTGAGAGAGCTTGATGACTTTCAAGGTGATGTTAAGGAAACTTTTGATACTCAAGACAGAAAAATGAAGAACTTCACATATAGCTTTGAGGAAAAGATAAATCCTGAGAATAATACTTGGATTCAGGATGTCAAATATATGAATGGGAAGTTGAATTATGTTGTCCAAAGTTGGAAAACAGAAAGGGATCTCTGGATCAAGTTTGAAGAGAAGTCAGTGAAGCAAGATGACCTATTGAAGGTTCAGGAAGAGACTCTAAAGGCTGAGGATGTTAGGATCAAAGCCTTATAAAAGAAAGCAGAGGAAGATCACAAGAATCTAATGAAGCTGAAAACCATAGTAAAGAAGTTGATACCCACGGAAAAGGTAGGAAAATAGATCAATCCGATCTTTTGCTATATTTTTTTCCCTTGTACAAATTTTTCCGATCCTAATGAAATTGTTGGTTTCTCGTTATTGTTTGAATGTTTTTTACTAATCTTTCAGGTACCATAATTTCTTTTTCATTCCATAAATTTCTTTTGGAAAATCACAAAGGGGGAGAAAGGAAAAAATAATTCTATATAAAGAAGAAACATCCCTAAGTAAGGGGGAGTCTATCTTGGGGGGGGGGGGGTTCTCATTACGAAGATTTCTATTTTTAAGCTAAATGAAAAATCTCATTCCAAAAATCTAGAATACGATCCTTAGTGTTCTAAAGCCTAAGGGGGAGTTAGTCATATTCATCTTTACCAATGAGAAAAGGGAGATACGTTTTATTTCAAAGTCTAGAAATTTTTTTCTAAGTCCTAATATTATTTTTTCATAAGGATTATTTGTGATTTCCAAAAAGGGGGAGATCATTGAGTCAATAATGTTTTCCTTATGACTTTTCGATTCCTTCATACAAGGGGGAGATTGTTGAGTCATTAAGGTTTCCTTATGACTTTACAATTTCTTCTTGTTTTGAAAATCACAAACACCTTATCTCAAGGAAAATCTCTTTTTACCCTGTGTTTTACTTCTATAAAGGAAAATTTCCTTCCCTAAGGAAATTTACCCTTACCATGTTTTCATTGTTCAAATCATAATTTTTCTAAGTATAATATTCATTTTCAAACCAAAACCTCAGAATCCTATAATTACCTAGATAATAAGCATTTTGTTTTAGGATCTGAATTCTGATTACGAATTCTGGATACGAACTCATCTGAGTTCTGACTCCGAATTCCGATTACGAATACTGGATACAAACTTTTTTGAGTTCTGTCTCTGATTTCTGATTACGAATTCTGGATAATAATTCTTCTAATTTCGGAATTTGAGTTCTCTGAATACAGAATCCGAACTCTTATGAGCTCTGACTCCGAAT
Organism: Viscum album; assembly: GCA_963277665.1. NCBI lineage: Eukaryota > Viridiplantae > Streptophyta > Magnoliopsida > Santalales > Viscaceae > Viscum > Viscum album. The sequence goes on from OY728156.1 coordinate 1,379,218,764, forward strand.
TCTCATGAACTCTGACTCCAAACTTTGTAAGTTCCGGTTCCAAATTCTTGTGAATCCATATCCTAAATTTCCTTGAAAATCAGACTCTATAATTCTATAGAGTTCAGGTTCTGAATACCTAGAAAACAGAATCCGAATATCCTTGTATTATAGACTCCGAATTCGTTTTTGGGTAGACTCCGAACATTCATTTTCTTACATTCTGAATATTGGATTTTAGTTATGTAACCATATTTTTGCTTACACTTGTATTATTATAAAAAGATTCTGTGCATTTAGTTACTAACTAACCATTTTTTGAGTGACATGTGTACAGTTCCCTCTAAAATTAAATGAAAAATATGACCATTGGAAGAGGGAGCCGACCATTGAAGACGTGCCTATAAATAGGAGCTCATTTGAAAAGAGCTCTACGACTGTTCTATGACTCTAGATATTACATGTTGCTAAAGTGATTTCTAGAGAGAGACTTTCATTTCTTAGTGCATACTAAACTTCTGGTTCATATTTACTTTGTGTGACTCTAATTATTGCTGAGTACAATCGAGGGCTTCCGGGGATAGGAAGATAGAGGTGACGACTACGTTGAAGTTGAGGGCTTGTGGGGATATCAAGATAGACTTTTATCTTCATATCAAGGGCATACCCTGGTGTGGGTAAGATAGAATTTCTTGAAAGTATAAATCAAGGGACACTTATCCAAATTTGTTGGATACCCTTATTTTTGGGTTAAAAGATTTACTACTTGTTACTTGTTTTGTTACAAGTTTTTCCACTGCATTTGTATTGTTGTGGAATGTATAACTATCTTATAATTCCTTATACTTTTACTCTGATTTAGTTATATTCTATACTCTTTAAGGTAGAATCTTCATCTTTGTAAACTTTCATTAAGTTTCATTTCTAGAATCACTTTTCTGGAATTTCTTTCTTGGAATCATATTTTCGGAATCAAGTAAGTGTTTAGAACTTATAGGTTTTTTGAGTTACCTAGTTTAACCTTGTTAAACATAACACTCGTTAAAAGTTCCAAATGAATTTTTAAAAGTGTACAATTCACCCCCCTCTTGTATTTCGTTCCAACATTTGGTATTATAGAGTATATCATACTCACATACCATCTCAACAACTTGATGATTGAATATTCTTAAATGGATGAAATGAACGGTTGTATACTACTTAGCCTTGTCACACTAATGAAGTGAAACGATTTAACCAAATGTAATTATTGATTAACTATGACATGATTAAATGGTTTCTTGCTCAATTAACCTTATCACACTAATAAAAGACAATAGATTGAACTTTATGAATTATATATGAATTCATTATCAAATAGGAGTGTCCTGAATCAAGATCTCCTTGGAATCTTATTGGGAAATGCCTTGAGCCATCAGGAACCCCATTTCAATTCAAGGAGACAACTTTCTTAGGTTGAATCCCACCTAGAACCCAATCCTTGTCTATTCTTGGATTCCCAATATGACACTATATGATACCTCACGTAGTAATAAAGGATTCCTTGGATACAATCCTTAGATCCAACATTGACAAGTAGGTGGAATGATTAAAGCCCCATATAACCCAATAATTACTTAGACATGTTTTACCTTGGATGAAATCCTTGGAATCAATAGGAATCTCATTTTGGAATGCCTTGGACTGTGATCATTGGATTACACTCTTAACCCCATTCCATGCTACAATTATTACTAAGTTGGCAACCCCTGAGGTATAAGTTCCCTAGTTATTACCTTGGAACATCATTTTCAAATGTCATTATAGGCTTCCTTGATATATATTGGAACCTTCTCTATTGAAAACATGTGAATTATTTATAAACTGGTAACAATAAAATAAATAACTTGTTACATGTTTGTACACTAGTCGAGAGATTAAGCAGATACATGTGTATTTAGTTACATTATACTACATTACTTTATATATATGCATTCTTTAGAACTATTATATTTGATTAAACATGAAAAATATTATAGACACCATTGGTGGTGGCCCACATATATTTATCTCACACCCTCTTTGGGAACTATTTGGTACCCAGAGTAGATTACATGGTTGCAGGTGTTGACAAAGGGAAGTGTATGTCTTGGAACACATGATTTATTTATACTTAGGATAGACCTTGATAGCATATTACTGAGCCAGAGCTCAAGAATCTTGGGAAAGTCTTTGATTTAATTTATACTTTTTTGGAACATGTTATGCATGCTACCTTATATCCATGTTTTCTGGTTTTCTAGATACATGGCATATTATCATCAATTGTTGTATGTTATTCTAGTTATTTTAGTTATTGTTACTATTGCCTCTATTTTTACACTATGCCTTATGTTTACTTTCATTTCTTCTATTATTTACCTAATTTTATACTTATCCTCTAGGCTACACTTTGGTAATGAGGGCATAGTCTTCCTACAGACACACCCTAGGTCCTTACTACTAGTCCATATCCTCTAACATTTGGTGAGATGCACTTGAGGCCATGTGGACCACCAAGATCGGTTCACCTATTAAGCAACATCCATGTCCAGGATGTCACATAATATATCCATGATATGTAAAACCTTTTAATATTTTCAAAAACCATTATTGAGAACCTACATCATAAATAGGGAAATAAAATTTTCATTTTAAATATGATGATGGGAAGTAATAGGATCAAAATGAATTAATCCATATTTTATTTCCTAAAAAAGAGTGAAAAAATAGATGGGAAGGAAAATGAGTATATGTAGGAAAATTAATGTTTGAAAGAATGTGAGTTATTCTTACTAATGTGAAACTTTTATTTAAGTATGAATTTAATCAAAGATGATCACACCGATGAAATACATTAACTTCCCCTAATAAAAATATAAATTAAACTAAAACAAAAAAATTAAAGGATAAAAGGGGTTTAGAAGATCATAATAAATTATAGAATTTATGTGTAAAGACCCGTAAAATTCAAGGGAAATTTTTTCTTAATTTTCTTTGGAATTTTACAAGAGCGCGGTTTCTGACGGCACCTGATTCCGAGGCCCGGAGTGCCCGGAATTAATTTCAGAAGTTTGGCTCGGGTACGTTCAGTGAACGAATGAGCGGGATTTTCTAACTTTTGATCCGGTGCTCGGAATTGAAATCCGAGGGCACCGATGAACTCGCAACGCCGATATTCGCTTAAAGAGACCTTTTCGGGAGTTGCGTTTGTTTCGGGTTGAGAGTTAGTTTTTGGGAGATTAGAATAAGTTAAATAAAAATATGTAAACACAATTTTTATTTAAACTTAATAGTTAACTTCTCTCAAAGGAAGTTAGGTGTGGGACCCACACCCACTTAACCTCCCTTGAGAGGATTAAGTGTGGTGGGGCCCACACGAAACCTAACTTTACATCTTCCCTCAAACTCCCTTAACCCCTCTTTAATTAACATGACAATTTGTTAATTAATGTGGAGTTATCTCTTCTTTGAATTTCAAACTTTTGAAATTCTAGTGTGTTGTTGTGTTAATAAAATAAGATAGAGTCTTATTTTATTTTGGGTTTAGTTTTGTCTCCTTGAGAGAGTTGGGAAGGTTCTTCTTGTTCCTTCATCTTCTTCAACCTCGACGAAGAACACGAAGAACGCCATTCTTCAACGAAGAACTTCTTCGCCGAAGAACACGGTTCTTCCGCGACGCCATATCAGCGACGTGACGTTCTTCTTCCGCATCATCTCTTCCGCGACGGTTTTCCGCGACGAACGCCATCGACAACGACTCTTCCTCCGACGTCAAAGGAATCGACACCGATATTCCACGACTACGTCAACGTGCGACTATCGAGGTAGGGGTTCTTGAGTTCGTTGTTTTCTTTTTATTTGACTTTCCTCAAGACTTGACGAAGAACGCTCAAGTTCCGACGAAGAACGCCGCTCCGCTCTTCTTCGTCTTCCGTGTCAACGAGAGAGAACACCGCTTCTTCCTCGGACAACCTTCGTCGGCGTACAAGGTTTCGCCAACGACGTGCCTCTTCGGACGCACCTCTTCGTTATCGGATTTGACGAACGACGACCGCGACGCCCGACCTCCGTGACGTTATCTTCCGCAGAACTTTTTCAAATCTTCGAACCTTATACCCGAGGTAGGGGTTGTTAATTTATTGTTTGATTATTTATTCCATTCTTGATCATGGATTTAGCATGTCTAAACGTGAGGCAACTGGATATTCTTTAGTTGTGTTATTGTTTAACGTGAGGGGGGCCGGACCGCATGAACACGGCCGAACCCCCTCCATCGTTCTTGTTGTTTAATCTTGCGGGTGGAAGCAAGGTGGCGTGGTGCCGTCGCACCACGCGGTTAATCGTGCATTTATTTATGCAACACCGTCGCGCGCGCACCATGAAGAAACATCTTGAATGCGACGCCGTCGCGCCGCGTTGAAAGAAATCAAGGCACGGCGGAGGGGCGCGGTGCCGTCGCACCGCGCCGGACGACGAACACCGCGGCCGGTTCCGGGCCGCGGCGGGACGAGGAGACCGCGGCCTGTTCCGGGCCGCGGCGGGATGAGAAGACCGGTGGCCGGGCCGCCGGCGTCGGAAGCCGAAGAGGGGACCGGATTTTCCGGTCCCGTTGGAGAAAACCGGGGGAATTAATCCCCCGACCAACTCTTGAAACCCCCCTCTTTAAGAGGGGGCGGTTTCCTTGTGGGGGGCAAAGCCCCCCGTTTTCTGCCAATCAAGCCCCCCACGTGGGGGGGGGGGGGGGTTTGCAAAAGGGGCGCGACATATAGCCGCGCCGTCATCCCAATCAGCGGGGGCTTTGCCCCCCGCGTGCAGCCACCGAGCGGCGCCAGGCTGCCGCGCCGCCGCGCCGCCAGGCCCCCGCGCCGCCGCCGGCCGCCGCGCCGCCAGGCCGCCGCGCCGCCGCCGGCCGCCGCGCCGGGCCGACCCAGGGGGGGGTCGGGCCGGGTCGGCCCGGACCCGGACCCCCCCATTTCGAAGCAGTTTCGGTCTTTTGGCCATAACTTGAGCCACGGACCTCCGATCGACGAACCGTCTGCGGAAACACGATCCTTGGATCGAGACGGTCATTTCGGTATATCACACTCAAGGTTTCGGATTACTTTGTGTTCGGCCGGGTTGGTTCGTTCACGAAACCAACCGGGCCTTCGGAGCGGAAACGCTCATATCTTGAGCTACGGACGTCCGATTGACGTGCCGTCAGCCGTGTTGTGTTCCTCTTAGTGAGACGGATCTTTTGGCATACTCCGCCCGAGGTTTGGACGCAGGTGGAGTACGGTCGGGTTGGTTTTGCTTTAAAAACCAACCGGGCCCCGGGGACGAAAATGCCAATAACTCTCAGACCAGGCGTCCGATCGACGCGCCGTCTGTTGCGTTGAGACCCCTGTGACAAGACGGTCTTTTGAGATACTTCTTCGCGGGACTTTGTGATACTTGGAGTATCGACCAGTAGCTCGTGGAGCGGACCCTCCCGGAGAGGAGCGTGCAGAGTACGGAGACCGTGTAGCCGGCTGAGACCTGACGACTGCTTGACCGACTCGACTTGGAGTGAGTCGACTAGCCCAGTGGACGGAGCGCCCGGTATTTGGCGGCAGACCCACGGCGGACGGAGCGCCTGGTAGTTGGCAGCAAACCCGCGGTACTCGACAGGAGGAGTACCTCAGTTGGCTATTTGGGCGAGCGCCCGGTATTTGGCGACAGACCCTCAGCGGACGGAGCGCCAGGTAGTTGGCCGCAAACCCGCAGTACTCGACAGGAGGAGTACCTCAGCAGTCTTAGGTTAGTGAGCAGTACCTCGGAGTCGTGACAGGACCACTGTACACTCTAGAGACGGAGCTCTTCAGCAGTTACGGTTTCGATAATAAAAATCCTGGTTTGAGCTGAGACTTTTGACCTTGTGTTTACCTCATGATTGAGATGGGTCACTTGCTAACTTTGGTATATGTATGGGCATATACCCGGGTAGTGGTTATCCGTTGTTTTCACAATCCTTGTGTTTCCTCATGATTGAGATGGGTTACTTGATAACTTATGTATATGTATGGGCATATACCTAAGTAGAGGTTATCTGTTGAGATCATCTTTGTGGTTATCCTTGTTGGTTTAGTGAGACCTTGAGGGTCTCGGGGTCCCTACTGAGTATCGTTATACTCACCCCTGCACGGGCTATGCCCGCACATCGTTGTGTTGGTTGCAGACGACGGACAGTGCTGACAGAAGCCGAGTGTTCGAGGACTGGACGGTACCTGGAGGTGGACTATACGACGAGGCGGTACCCGGAGGTGGACCACTGGGCGGGACATACTCGGAGTGGACGGCGGGATCCGAGGAGCAGAGGAGCAGAGGAGCTATCTATACTCACCCTTCTGGTGGGATTTCCAGTGGACAGCTCGGCGTAGCAGCTTTACTTTTCAGTTGCTGTTTTCCCTTTCGAGTTGTACTTTACAGTTGGGCTTGTATTTCCGGCTCCTTTTTACTTTCCGCACTTTTAGTTGTACTCTGTTTTTGCTTAGTGTTTACTTTCCGCTTGCTTACTCTGTGGTGTTTGTTTACTTTACAAAGGCAATGCCTTCCCTTTTTACCGGGATTTACGCCTTGGTGCTAGTCGCCAGCCCCTGGCCTATGGAAGGCGGGCTTGGGGTAGTCACGGCACGGACCCCGAGGGCGGGTCGTGACAAATTGGTATCAGAGGAGTTCGGTTCTACCGCAGAACTTATAACTCTGATGTTTCTTTCTGTGAAGCAATAGTGTTGAGAGTACCGAGTGTGGTTTTCAGTTCAGGGAGTCCAGTGTTGGTGCGGGCGGCCGACGTATCCATACACCAGGACCCTGACAACTGATTTCCGACTTTGTGCACAAAAACACTGATTGCGTGTCTGTTTTCAAAGGTTTCCCCCCTTAAAACAGCTCAAACCAGGTCAGCTCACCAGGTATAACCGTTTGATCGTGTTACGTTGTTTCTTTCAGGATGCCTTTTCTCGGACGACCAGCTAGAGCCCGGAGGGATGTGCGTACTGATAGTCTGTCGAGCGACGAGGCTTCGGTACAGGGCCCTCTTGCAGTTGAGGCACCAGCGGAGGCACCAGCGATACTACCATACGTTGGGCCACTGATGCCACCAGCCCCAGCAGTAGACGATGCACGACGCTTGAGTGCGCTGCATGAGTTCCAGCGCCAGAGGCCACCCAGGTTCAGGGGAGAGACGGAACCGCAGGCGGCTGAGGATTGGCTGGAGGCTGTGGTGGGAGTCTTCAGGCTAGTGGGGACGCCATCGGACTTCATGGTGACCTTTGCTGCCAGCCTTCTTCAGGCAGCAACAGGCAGGTGGTGGAGCCACTTGTTCCAGTTTTGCGATGGGATGGCTTTCACATGGGAAGACTTTGAGACCTTCTTCAGGGTGGAGTTTGTGCCAGTAGCTCTACACCCCGAGCGTGTTCAGGAGCTACTGCCTTTGCCGCGTGTTTTTCGATCAGAAGCCGAGTCATCTGTGGGCAGTAGACAGATGATGCAGAGGTCCAGGAGGACCAGACCAGCAGTTGGGCGATCTCGGGTTTTAGGACCGGTGGTGCGGGGCACCCGGAGTGGGAACAGAGCCAGCCGTGCAAGGAGCAGGTTGTGTTACTCTTGCCGCGGAAAGGGTCACCTGGCACGTGACTGTCCGACTCCTCGATCCGCAGGCTTTGGGGAAGCCACTGAGGTAGAGGCAGTGACAAATGCTTGAGCAACAGTAAAGCAGGTGGACAGGAGCGGAACTAGTGGATACGTCTCTTGTACTTCTAGTTCCATGTTGATGTTGTTTTTGTGTAGCATCTTTGTATCATGAGCTGCAATAATAAAAGACGCATAATTTGTGATGTTTCCATTCCTGTCCTCTTTTGTGTTGTTACTAAGAGGTTCCAGTTTACTGTTGACTTGACCCTCACTTGTGAGACATCTACTGGAGGAGACCCAGTTACCACACATTGATGCCGACAGTGTGACTCAACACTTGGAGGCGAGAGTAACGGTTGGATCTCTTGGTAGTAGCGTCGAGGCCTTACGACGTCATCCTTGGTATGGATTAGTATCATCCATGTTAGGATTGACTGTATTAGGCAAAGAATGTGGTTCATCCTGGGGATGAGACCAGATTTCTCTTGTCGGCAAAGAAGAAATCTTGCAGCTCTTGTGGGACCGGAGGTGGTCTAGGCCACGACAGAGAAGGTCCAGGTCATCCAGGAGCGGATGAGGACAACACAGAGCCGGCAGAAGTCATACGCTGACAGGAGGCGGAGGCCACTGGAGTTCGAGGATGGCGACCACGTCTTCTTGCGGGTCTCATCTCGACGTGGTATTCGGAGATTTGGCCGAGGCGGCAAGTTATCTCCGCGCTTCATCGGACCCTTCCAGGTCCTCAGCAGGGTTGGCGAGGTGGATTATCGCCTGGCTCTACCACCTCAGTTGCACCGGGTGCACGACGTCTTCCACGTGTCTCAGCTGAGGAGATACGTGCACGACCCGACGCACATCATTGACCATGGGGAGCTTGACGTTGACGATGGGGCGACTTTTACGGAGGTCCCGGTGGAGATAGAGGATCGACAGGAGCGGGTCCTACATGGGCGATCGATTCATCTTGTGCGCATCAGATGGAAGCACGGGAACCTCCAGGAAAGCACATGAGAGCGGGAGGCTCAGATGCGTGCTCAGTACCCTCATTTTTTTCCCTAGTTTTGATGTATCTTTACGGGGACGTAAAGCCCTGAGGTGGGAGTAATTTAAAGACCTGTAAAATTCAAGGGAAATTTTTTCTTAATTTTCTTTGGAATTTTACAAGAGCGCGGTTTCTGACGGCACCTGATTCCGAGGCCCGGAGTGCCCGGAATTAATTTCCGAAGTTTGGCTCGGGTACGTTCAGTGAACGAACGAGCGGGATTTTATAACTTTTTATCCGGTGCTCGGAATTGAAATCCGAGGGCACCGATGAACTCGCAGCACCGATATTCGCTTAAAGAGACCTTTTCGGGAGTTGCGTTTGTTTCGGGTTGAGAGTTAGTTTTTGGGAGATTAGAATAAGTTAAATAAAAATATGTAAACAAAATTTTTATTTAAACTTAATAGTTAACTTCTCTCAAAGGAAGTTAGGTGTGGGACCCACACCCACTTAACCTCCCTTGAGAGGATTAAGTGTGGTGGGGCCCACACGAAACCTAACTTTACATCTTCCCTCAAACTCCCTTAACCCCTCTTTAATTAACATGACAATTTGTTAATTAATGTGGAGTTATCTCTTCTTTGAATTTCAAACTTTTGAAATTCTAGTGTGTTGTTGTGTTAATAAAATAAGATAGAGTCTTATTTTATTTTGGGTTTAGTTTTGTCTCCTTGAGAGAGTTGGGAAGGTTCTTCTTGTTTCTTCATCTTCTTCAACCTCGAAGAAGAACACGAAGAACGCCGTTCTTCAACGAAGAACTTCTTCGCCGAAGAACACGGTTCTTCCGCGACGCCATATCCACGACGTGACGTTGTTCTTCCGCATCATCTCTTCCACGACGGTTTTCCACGACGAACGCCATCGACAACGACTCTTCCTCCGACGTCAAAGGAATCGACACCGATATTCCACGACTACGTCAACGTGCGACTATCGAGGTAGGGGTTCTTGAGTTCGTTGTTTTCTTTTTATTTGACTTTCCTCAAGACTTGACGAAGAACGCTCAAGTTCCGACGAAGAACGCCGCTCCGCTCTTCTTCGTCTTCCGTGTCAACGAGAGAGAACACCGCTTCTTCCTCGGACATCCTTCGTCGGCGTACAAGGTTTCGCCAACGACGTGCCTCTTCGGACGCACCTCTTCGTTATCGGATTTGACGAACGACGACCGCGACGCCCGACCTCCGCGACGTTATCTTCCGCGGAACTTTGTCAAATCTTCGAACCTTATACCCGAGGTAGGGGTTGTTAATTTATTGTTTGATTATTTATTCCATTCTTGATCGTGGATTTAGCATGTCTAAACGTGAGGCAACTGGATATTCTTTAGTTGTGTTATTGTTTAACGTGAGGGGGGCCGGACCGCATGAACACGGACGAACCCCCTCCATCGTTCTTTTTGTTTAATCTTGAGGGTGGAAGCAAGGTGGCGTGGTGCCGTCACACCACGTGGTTAATCGTGCGTTTATTTATGCAACACCGTCGCGCACGCACCATGAAGAAACATCTTGAACGCGACGCCGTCGCGCCGCGTTGAAAGAAATCAAGGCACGGCGGAGGGGCGCGGTGCCGTCGCACCGCGCCGGACGACGAACACCGCGGCCGGTTCCGGGCCGCGGCGGGACGAGGAGACTGCGGCTTGTTCCGGGCCGCGGCGGGATGAGAAGACCAGCGGCCGGGCCGCCGGCGTCGGAAGCCGAAGAGGGGACCGGATTTTCCGGTCCCGTTGGAGAAAACCGGCCGGCCAGCTGGCCGGCCAGATGCCAATAAACCGGGGGAATTAATCCCCCGGCCAACTCTTGAAACCCCCCTCTTTAAGAGGGGGCGGTTTCCTTGTGGGGGGCAAAGCCCCCCGTTTTCTGCCAATCAAGCCCCCCACGTGGGGGGGGGGGGGTTTGCAAAAGGGGTGCGGCATATAGCCGCGCCGTCATCCCAATCAGCGGGGGCTTTGCCCCCCGCGTGCAGCCACCGAGCGGCGCCAGGCCGCCGCGCCGTCGCGCCGCCGGCCGGCCGGCCGGCCGGGCCGACCCAGGGGGGGTCGGGCCGGGTCGGCCCGGACCCGGACCCCCCCGTTTCGAAGCAGTTTCGGTCTTTTGGCCATAACTTGAGCCACGGACCTCCGATCGACGAACCGTCTGCGGAAACGTGATCCTTAGATCGAGACGGTCATTTCGGTATATCGCACTCAAGGTTTCGTATTACTTTGAGTTCGGCCGGGTTGGTTCGTTCACGAAACCAACCGGGCCTTCGGAGCGGAAACACTCATATCTTGAGCTACGGACGTCTGATTGACGTGCCGTCAGCCGTGTTGTGTTCCTCTTAGTGAGACGGATCTTTTGGCATACTCCGCCCAAGGTTTGGACGCAGGTGGAGTACGGTCGGGTTGGTTTTGCTTTAAAAACCAACCGAGCCCCGGGGACGAAAATGCCAATAACTCTCAGACCGGGCGTCCGATCGACGCGCCGTCTGTTGCGTTGAGACCCCTGTGACAAGACGGTCTTTTGAGATACTTCTTTGCGGGACTTTGTGATACTTGGAGTATCGACTAGTAGCTCGTGGAGCGGACCCTCCCGGAGACGAGCATGCAGAGTACGGAGACCGTGTAGCCGGCTGATACCTGACGACTGCTTGACCGACTCGACTTGGAGTGAGTCGACTAGCCCAGTGGACGGAGCGCCCGGTATTTGGCGGCAGACCCACGGCGGACGGAGCGCCTGGTAGTTGGCAGCAAACCCGCGGTACTCGACAGGAGGAGTACCTCAGTTGGCTATTTGGGCGAGCGCCCGGTATTTGGCGACAGACCCTCAACGGACGGAGCGCCAGGTAGTTGGCCGCAAACCCGCAGTACTCGACAGGAGGAGTACCTCAGCAGTCTTAGGTTAGTGAGCAGTACCTCAGAGTCGTGACAGGACCACTGTACACTCTAGAGACGGAGCTCTTCAGCAGTTACGGTTTCGATAATAAAAATCCTGGTTTGAGCTGAGACTTTTGACCTTGTGTTTACCTCATGATTGAGATGGGTCACTTGCTAACTTTGTTATATGTATGGGCATATACCCGGGTAGTGGTTATCCGTTGTTTTCACAATCCTTGTGTTTCCTCATGATTGAGATGAGTTACTTGATAACTTAGGTATATGTATGGGAATATACCTAAGTAGAGGTTATCTGTTGAGATCATCTTTGTGGTTATCCTTGTTGGTTTAGTGAGACCTTGAGGGTCTCGGGGTCCCTACTGAGTATCATTATACTCACCCCTGCACGGGCTATGCCCGCACCTCGTTGTGTTGGTTGCAGACGACGGACAGTGCTGACAGAAGCCGAGTGTTCGAGGACTGGACGGTACCTGGAGGTGGACTATACGACGAGGCGGTACCCGGAGGTGGACCACTGGGCGGGACATACTCGGAGTGGACGGCGGGATCCGAGGAGCAGAGGAGCAGAGGAGCTATCTATACTCACCCTTCTGGTGGGATTTCCAGTGGACAGCTCGGCGTAGCAGCTTTACTTTTCAGTTGCTGTTTTCCCTTTCGAGTTGTACTTTACAGTTGGGCTTGTATTTCCGGCTCCTTTTTACTTTCCGCACTTTTAGTTGTACTCTGTTTTTGCTTAGTGTTTACTTTCCGTTTGCTTACTCTGTGGTGTTTGTTTACTTTACAAAGGCAATGCCTTCCCTTTTTACCGGGATTTACGCCTTGGTGCTAGTCGCCATCCCCTGGCCTATGGAAGGCGGGCTTGGGGTAGTCACGGCACGGACCCCGAGGGCGGGTCGTGACATTATGAATCCTGGAGATAGAATTAATGTTATGAAAACTGTTACAGCTTGAGTAATGTTTAAATCTAAACCTATTTTATGAGAGGGATATTAAAATTTAACTCATAATACAATGTTTCAAATTGATTTAATGGAATAATAAATCAAATAAGAATCATATTCACTATCTAAATAAAATTATGCGCATAATATAAATTCATCTCAATGAATGGAGTTTGGGATGAAAACCCCCTTACAACTTGATTAGTAACTGGGATGAATGAATGTGAAGGTTTTATTGTAAAATTTATCTCTAAAAAACATTATTAAGAGTTATTTTTGATTAAATAATTTAATAGGTATTGGTTACGTGATATAAAAGAATATTATGTGCAAAACATGAAATAATTACTCAATGAAGTGTAACAGAGACAACACACCCTTACAAGAAACATAATCATTGAGGTAAGATTTATTTGATAATGATGTAATGAAGAAAAATTATAAAATCCTAGAAAATAAGGATGAAATATAAAAAAAATTATTCATTCATTAGAATAAATCTAACATGGACCAATAGATTTCAATAAGAATGTTTGTATCTCAATGGTGGATAATTTGAGTTAGCACAAGCATTTTCCACATTTCCTCACTTAATATAATTTTCTATAAATTCATATAAAACAAAAATAATAATCATAATATTATTTTTCATATCATTTTATGTTTACATTAACATTTATATACATCAATTGTGATCATTTATTATAAACATATTAGTTAGTTATAGGTAATTTTTACCATCGGGTGTTAGTAACATTAATTATTGTGTGCATAATTTGTGATGAAAAATTTGGTACCCATTATTGGATAATGAGATTTCCTAGAAGGATCAATGTATCACTAAGAAGGGTAGGGGTGAATTAGTGATATCCTTTTATTTTAAGTTTCCTTTCTCTTGAAATAACCTTCACATCCTGTTAAATAATTGATACCACACTGAAGACAAAACTAAACACATATCCATAGGAACACAAGAATTTATAAGGTACACTACTCAATATGAGTAGCTACATCCTTGGTATGGTAGGGAAAAAATACAATAAAACACAATCCACTAGAAAAAAAGTACTTTTTTTATTGAATAAAATGAGTAGTATATGGATTTACACTTGTGTAGAACTATGTTCAATAAAATAGTCCATGTTCTTTAAGTAGCATGAAATGATGTAATACAAAATTTTTATAACAAGTAAAGAAATATGTTACTATTATGACTTGTCAACTTTCAAAAATATGTTATTCAAAATAATTCTTCACTTTCTTACCTAGCAGTAGGAAATAACTTATTGGACTTCAAAATGTTAATCAGTCTAATATCTCAGTCTAATCCTCTAGTAGGATTGCTCAATACAGAAATATAATTCCATTTGAAAAAATTTGTAACAATACTGAACTACTTATGTTCGAGTTTCTGATTCCCACTCCAACTTTTTAGTTATAATCTAGAAAACCTGATTACGATATTATCTCTTCTCCATTATTATTCAATCCGCCAAACTTCCTCTAAAAGCAAGCAAAGATTCATATAAATAAGGCAAATTACAAGAGTCTAAAGGAGGAAATTTTACACTTGTCTCTATTAAGCAAATCAGTAAAATCCTCATCAGGTGTGGTCAGGTGCACTCTAGAGGCTTCAGAGATACCCTTGGAAGAAAGCCTATCAGCAACAGAGTTGGATTCACGATATACATGAGTAATGATAAAGTTCATGGAGGCAAGAATTTCAAAGCAATTGATCCATTTCAGGGTGTGTTTCCAGGCAAGGTGGATCTGATTTTTCCGGACAGCTTGCACTATAGTAGAAGAATCACTTTCAAACCAGAGATCATTCCAATTTCTTTGATGAGCCATATCCACTGCATTAATAAGGGCCATCATCTCAGCTTCAAGGGCAGTGACATGACCACAAGAGCCATATGAGACTTCAAGAAAGTTTCTATTTTCATCTCGGAACACAATTCCATAACCAGCTGGTCTAGGATTTCCTTTTGAGGCACCATCAAGATTGCATTTGATCCAACCTACAAAGGGAGGGATCCAGAAAATTTCTATAGTGCCTGAAGGTTTGGGGAAGTTACCTGACAAATGTAGCCTCCTCAGGACTACAAAATCTTTGATAGAATTATGAAATTGTCTAGAATGAAGCTGATTGGCATTTCTGGTCATTTTGAGAATACTAGAGATGGCATAATTTTGATTGAAAGAAGACTTGCCATGCCTGATGTTGTTTTTGCCTTGCCATAGAGTGTGAAAAGTTTCAGCACAGGCAACAAAGAAGAGGACTTGGATCTGCATTGAGAGATGTTCGGCTGTAATAAAGTGCAGAAAATCTGCAACATTTTCAACACGCGGTAACGAGATATCAAAAAGGCCAAAAATGATAATCCAGATTGAAGCAACAGTTTTTCAAGAGAGAAAGAGATGATCCAGATCATATCTATGTTGGTGGCACAGGTCACATCTTGAGCAAAGAGAGATGCCAGCTCTTTAAAGGTTGCAGTCCATTGGGAGTTTTTTCCATTGAATTCTCCATAGAAGAGTATACCGAGAGGGTTGTATCCATCTTATAAAGGCCTGGACAGCAGTAGAGTTATTAATATGTATGGAATGGTGGTAGAAGCTTTTAGAGTCAAGCATTCCATTCACAGATGGTTCCCAAACCATTATGTCATCAGCATTTATGAAATCGTAGGAGTTAACAATTTCCAGAATTTTCATAGGCAGGTTGTGTCTCATCTCGAGTTGGGAAGAGATGGAGGCATCAAGATCAACATCCAAAGAATCAGCATTGATATCCTCGGCCAAAGGTGCCCCTTTCCAGTTATCCCTCCAGAATTTCAAGTTGGAAGAGGCATTTACCAACCAATGGGAATGAGTCTTGATCCTTTGATAGATCTTTTTCAGACCAGGCCAAACAGAAGAGTGCATATAAGAGAGTTTACCAGCAATCAGTCTGGAGAGAATTCGTTTTCTGAGAAAGTCCAGAGAGGCTGAGTTTTCATTTATAAGTCTCCAGATAAAATGAGCTTGAAGGGAATTATTCAAGCATTCAATGTTCTTAATGCCAAGTCCCCCAATAGTGAGGGGTAGACATCATTTGTTCCAAGGGGCAGTAGCAATTTTCCTTTCAAGGATACTACCACTCCAAAAAAAATTCCTCATGAGGGAGTTAAGGATCTTAAAGGTAGATGCAGGCAAGGAGTAAACCATAAAGGAATAGACAAGTTTGGAGATGATCACATGTTTGATAAGGCAGATTCTACCTGCCATAGAGAGAGCTTTGCCCTTCCAATTAGAGAGAGTTCTTCTGACATTGCAAACCACATCAGTGAAATAGGTGGATCTCGGTTTACCAAAAAACATTGGGACTCCAAGATATGTGAAAGGGAAGGAGCCCTCTTTGATGCCAAGACTATTAATCATACAGTGCCTCCTGGAGTCTGTAATGCCTTTCCCAAAGAAGATGAAGGATTTATTCCAACTCACCTCCTGTCCAGAGACAATCTCATAGTGATCGAGGATGGATTTGAGATTCTGAATATTTCTTTTTCCTCCTTGAGTAAAAATGATAATGTCATCAGCAAAGAGAAGATGTGAAGGAGCAGGGTTACCCCTGTTAGCCTGAAGAACTTTCAGATTTCCTTTGTCAGCATGGTAGGTAATCAGTCTACTAAGGTAATCCTCTGCAATTGCAAAAATAATGGCAGACAAGGGGTCCCCTTGCCTCACCCCTCTGGAACACTTGAAAAAACCTTCAGGTGAGCCATTGACAGGAATTGAGATATAGGCTGAGCTGAGCAAGGTGTAGGACCACTGAATGAATGTCGGATGAAAACCGAATCGGTGCATAACATTACTTATGAAGTCCCAATCAATGGTGTCAAAAGCTTTCCTAATGTCCAGCTTAAGGGCGATGCTCCCTCCTCTAATGGGATTTTGCCGAAGGTTCACACATTCAGAAGCATTAAAAAGACAGTCTTGTATTCCTCTCCCTTTGACATAGCCAAATTGGTTCCAGGAAATGATTTTATCAGAGATACGGGCAAGCCTGTTAGCCAATAACTTTGTGAGGATTTTCTGGATAGTATTGATCAGGGCAACAGGTCTGAATTGATTAATGTCACTGGCATTATCAAACTTTGGAATTAAGGCAATGAATTGAGCATTGATTCCATGAATTTATGCTCCATTAGTAAAGAAGTGTTTGACCAGCCGACAAACATCAGCCTGTATAGTATCCCAGTAGCATTGGAAGAAATGATTTGTAAAACCATCAGGTCCAGGAGAGCTGTCCTTTTTCAGACCAAAAACAGCATTCTTTATTTCAATATCAGAGGGTAATCTAGTTAGCATTGCATTATCTTCATCACTAACAAGGGCTGGTATAATGCCATCTAGGAGTTGTCAATTTCTTTTGAAACCATTGAAGAGGTTTTGATAGAACGAGACAATATGATTCGAGAGTCTCTAGTGATCTTCAAGAATAACATCTCCATCTTTGAGAAGAGATAGTGGCCTGCAAGCTTTTTTACTCCACTGTAAGGCATGAAAGAACTTAGTATTTCTGTCCCCATCCGTTAGCCACTTCACCTTATAAACCTCTTTTTGAATTTTATCTCTAAGAGTGAGCAGATTTTTCAGATCCAAGGATAGCTTAGCTTCTTATCCAGCAAGGAAAGAGAAGTTAGAATCAGTCATTGATTGTTGAATGCCATGTAAGGAGTTTTCAAGAGAATCGATTTCCTGATCCAAGAGGCTGAATCTATCTTTTCTCCAAAGTTTCAGATTTTCCTTGAGGCAACGCAGCTTAAAAACACAAGATAAGGGATGATTATTTTCCTCCAGAGTTCAAGTGTCTCTTACAAGCGTGGAACATTCAGAGAGTGTAGTCCAATCATTGTTAAACCTGAAGGGGAGAGGAAGTCACTCACAATTTCCAATAAAATTGGACAGTATTGGATGATGATCTGAGTTATGTTTGGCAAGAGTCATGCAAGAAATAGTCATACAGTTAATCAGCACTTTATCATTAACAAAAGCATGATCAATCCGACTAGCTCTCATGACATTTAAGTGCTTCCTATACCAAGTGTATTTGGCTCCAAGCAGGTTAACCTCAGTGATATTTGATCTTTCAACACATAAACAAAAATCATCCATAGCAGGAATGATATTTGAGTGTCCCAACTTTTCATTAGCCTGGAGTATAGCATTGAAGTCCCCAATGAGCAGCCAAGAGGCACCAATGGTGTGTGACAGATTAGAAATATGACTCCACAAGTCCCTTCTAACCAAATAGTTATTGGAGACATAAACAATTGAGCAGAAAAAATATTGATCTTGGAAATTAAATTTGAAGGTTATCATCTGTGTATGGGAAGAAACAAGGGTGGGATTATCAACACGACTATGCACCATAATCCAGAGCCGGTCCTGCAGATCTCCATGAACAGAATGGAAAAAATTGTAACCCAGTTTGTCAAGAAGAGAGATAGCACTCATGTCCATTGTCTTTGGTTCAGCTAAACCAATGACTTCAGGTTTATTCTTAGTCACAAGCAGCCGGAGAGAACATTAAGTGCCAGGGTTGGCTATGCCCTGGCAGTTCCAAAAAATAATCTTCATTCAAGATTTTTATTGGGGTTAGGCCCCTTTTTTTGCAGGCTGTCACCAGCCATAATCCTGGAGGATCTACTTGGTTTACTGCATTCTGAAGTAATTGTTTCCGCAACCCCTGCTGGAGTGACCTCATTAACAGGTGTGGGAACATCAAGCAGATCATCACTGGGTTTAGAAACCATGGGCACATCCGGTTGTGCCTAAAAATCATCCTGCCCGGAATTCAGTTTGGGAGAAGTATCCTCAACCTGCCTTGCACCCTGCTCGGACAGAAGTGAGAGGCTTCCCTGCTGCAGATTGGGATCGGACAGAGAAGTGTCTCTATTGATATAATCCACAGTTCCAATGGTGGAAGGATCAGGAGTTGGATCAGAAGTTAGGAGAGGATGCTCCAGTTCAGCCTGACAAGAGTTCAACACCTCAAGGAGTCCTGTGTTGATCAAATCAAGAGTCATATTTTCAATTTGAAGATTGGCAACAAAATCAAACATTTCAGTCGAGAATTCAAGACTCTCTTCCTATTCGATGCTGTCCACAGCCTGTTGCTGGGAAGAATTTTCACCATTCCCATTGTCAGCCAGTAAGTTGGGATTGTCATCCTCCTCAGCTAAATCGGCCCATTTTGTACTGGGACCTGCAGTTTGTGGAATACCCTTCTTGGCAATGCTGGTGTCTTTTTTAACATATTGTTTGCAGGAAGAAGGTTTCATCTTGGGATCCTTCTTCCAGTCATTCCTGCTTGGAGCTGCTTTCATGGGTCTTTGAACATTACGACATTGGTCCATAGAGTGCCCCACCTTTCTGCAATGTTCACAAAACTTGGGCAGGTTCTCAAAATCCAGGAAGAGATCAATGAAATGATCATTGAATTCAAGGAGAACACGTTCAGGGGGAAAAGACTCCATATCAATCTCAATCAACACCCTAGCAAAAAGACCAAGGTCACTATTGATCATTCTGTGATCAATTTTCTAGGGCGTTCCAATTCCTGAAGCAATGTCATTCAGGATTTTTGGATGCCAGTATATCCAGGGCAGGCTATGGATTTTTGTCCAAACCTGGGCAATTGACTATTTCTGTGTAAATGAATTAAAATGTGGATCCCATTCAGAGAGGCGAAAAAATCCTGGTTTCAAATTGAGGGACCCAATTCTCCAGGCTCGATTCAGGTCATCCTGTTGCTGCAAAACAATATGGAAAAAACCTCTTCTAATTGGAATGAGTTGCCAGTTAGTAATGCTCCAACAAGCCGAGATTCGTTGCTTGAGCTCATTGTAGGACCACGACTTCACACCCTTATCATATGAAATGCATCCAAGAATAGAGAATTTGCATACCTGTAGTCGCTGCTTAACAGCATCTAGATCCGCAGTGATCATTATGGCTCCTTCTCCAGTCCTCTTAACCATTGGCAGCCTGATTTGAGTGCTCTCAAGATGAGAAGATCCCACAAGTGCCTCAGCAAAAGAAATTCCCTTTTCTGCTCGAGATCTCCCACCCAAGACATTCGCACTCGGTTATTGAAGAAGCGGCAGCTCCCATTCAGGATTAAACGAATCCATTTTACAGGATCAGAGAAAAATTCCCAAACTTCCTCTAGAATACTCAATCCAAAAGCTTATTCTCTCTAAAATTATTCAGCGTTGTACCTTCTATATTGAAAAATTATTTGATATCAAGAATGTAAAAAGTACTTATCCTTTTATAGGCAACCCAAAAGTGGGTTGGGTGGGATTCAAAAAAAGTTTCATGCACAACCAAATTTTCCTGAAACATAAATTATCATTGAATTTCAGATGAATATTTGACTTATTTAGTGCTTCTTAACTCTTCTCGAACCTTCTCAAATATTATATATAATTCATCTCTCTTTAACAGATTTAGTCTGATTCTGATTTTCCATTCTGATTTTTTCATTATGATGATGAAAATGGATTCTTCATTACATTTCTCTATACCAAAAAACTCTGTAGCAATTGAAAAACGAACAAAAAAACAAATGTATTCTCATTAAGATCCTCAGAACCAACTGATCAATATGATTTCTATTTTATGATGAATACAATATATTCTTCATTATGTTTTTATGCACCAAATGAAACATATGGAAACTATTTTTCAAAAATATTCAACCACTATTTTGATCCCCTTGATAACACTTTTACAATCATGAAGCAATTATCTTATTTTATCAAACCGATTATCCTGAATCCAATGTTGTTTATCAGTGTCAGCCTATGTCAGATGAATCAGTATTTTATTTACTCTAATAATTGGTGTCAGAGCCTGCCTGGTGGCTCTTGAACCAATTGAAAAAATAAAGTAAACGATACTTTATCTCATGCCCCAAAGGAAAAAATATCGGAGTTCTTCTTTTATCTTGACCCACTTGTTAAGGAACACAATAAAAAATTTATCTTGATGAATATGGTTGAATACATTGTTGATTTATCTCTGATTTTATTATTTATATTTGAAATAATAAACTTTTATTCTTCTCTAAATTCATCGGTCCCAAAAACTTCAAATTTATTTTCTTTTTGATTGGTCCCAAAAAATTCCCCAAAAAACATTTCTTCTATCGATAAAACTCTGTATCTGATATAAAAAAGATAAAAATAATATTAATCGGTGTCAGAATACATTACGATGGATTAGTGGCATATTGAATCCGATATAATAGTGTTATTAGTGACTTATTTTCTCCAGTAAGATCTTTCCTTCTCTAATTACGATTCCAATTAAGTTTCAGCACTCAAATTGTTTCTCTAAAGACTTATGTCACGTGTCTTATTAGTTTGACTAAAAACTAGTATCTTTATAACTTCATGTTCTGATCAACCTTCTTAGCCTTCAACAAAATCTATTTTTGGTGATATCACACAGATGAACTGAGACTATAAATCTTCGACTTTAAAAAATTTATTCTCTTCCAAACTTCATATTGTAATCATGACTTCCTCATTACTTTGGATAAATTTAAGATAAGATTAAACATCATCTGATGTATAATGGAATGTTTTGTAACTTCCCATCCTTTATAGAAAACACCATTCTTTCCAACCCTTAACAGGATTGGTAGCACTCCCCTTTCTTACATAAATCTTGCATCACAAGTTTTTCAAACAATTATGATTTATGAGAACTCTAAGATCAGTAAAACATCTTCAGTTATACGACATATCCATGTAGAATCTAATTCTATTACTAATTATGATAAAAAACTCATTCCAGACCTAAGGTGAGTCTAATGAGCCTTTTCTTCCAGAGAACTAATTCTCAATCTGATTAATTTTCTTAAGCATTTTGAGTCTAAAATTCTGAATATAATGGTTTGTCTAATCACCAACAAATAAAAATTTTATGTGACTTCCTTCCTTTGACAACAAAATACAATTGTTTTGAAAACAACCTCATTCATCATCTAAAAACCTTCTCCAGCCAACATAGTCCCAATAATAAAACCCTTTGGATTTTTTTTCAACCAAAATTTATAAATCACTGAACTTTTTAACCTCAAGATATAGAGTACTTATCAACATTCTATGCCTACATGATCTAACTCATTACAGTAAACCCAAATTATTTGTAGAAAAGTTTTATTGTCCAAATATAGTGATTATGAAAACATTTTCTGATTTTATTCACATCTTTATTCACCACTTTTTTTCTTTATCAAATTTATGGTAATTAAAATTTCCTATAACCACTCTAAAAAAAATTAGAATAGTTCACACATTTTCCTGTTGGATTCATAGCATACTCACTACTCCCCATTTTTATATTCTTCTAGAAAAGGTTTAGCACAAAACAATGGATATTTTTGTGAAATATTCTCACCCTTTGAAAAAAAATATCCAGAGATGATATAAGACATGGGACACAAACTTATAACACAACCTTTATAAGGAAGAGGTTTGATTCCCATGTTCAACCTCAATTTATGAAAATATTACTTCAGTAAATGTTTTGTGAAAATTTCAGTAACTTGTTATGATGTAGGAATATAATCTAGATTCAATTCATTCTTCTCCATATGCTATTTGATGAAATTATATTTGACACAAATATTTTTTTAATGAGAATATTTTACTAGATTTTGGGTAAGGTTGATAAAACTCTGATAATGACTACCCAAGAGAAAGGGTAACTTCACTTTGACAAGTAAATCATCTAACTAAGTCTTCATCTTCATAAGTTTAGTAGAAGCTTGAGTGGATGCAGCATACTCATCTTTAAATAAGCTAAGAGTTATTGAATTCTATTTCTTTGTATGCACACTAACACAAATTTTCAATAGAAATACAACTCCATGAGAAGTGGATATTCTATCATCAACATTTCCTGCCCAATCATAATATGAATACCTAAACAAGTCAATAATTTCTGATCTATCATACTCGATTATAAAATTTTAAGTGCCCTTAATATATCTGAGAATTATCTTTCATATAATAAATGTGATTATTTTGAAGCACTTTAAAATCTTACTAATAAGGTGACAACATAAAAAATGTTAGGTTTTAAGGTAGTCAAATACAAAAAACTTAATATTATATGTTGAAACTCTTTCTTATAAACTTTCCTACCTTCAATATCTTTTTTCAACTTGGTTCTTACTAAAATTTGTGTGTAAATAGGTTCAGAATATTCCATGCTAACTGTAACATCTCAGGAAAATAACGAATATAAATTTCTTATATTTATTAAAATTTTTGAATTAAATATTAATTTTACCTTAAAGGGGATTCTATGTTTGATGGAATACCTGATACGCAACAACATGTCTTATTGAAAACTTACGTTGCACAAAATGTTGAGTTATACTGAAAAATATTAATATAATATTATTATTTTAAATAGTAGTTAACACATAGCCGTTGTATTAGAAAGAATGAACAAAAATAACCATATTATTATTAAATATGTTTCTTAATTTTTTTTAGTTTTATCTAATAAATTTTAGAGGCTTAAAATAAAAAAGAATCTGATTTTAAGCATAAATAATCTAATATTCATTAAAAAGTGGATTTTCCGTCTTTTGA
Organism: Viscum album; assembly: GCA_963277665.1. Lineage (NCBI taxonomy): Eukaryota > Viridiplantae > Streptophyta > Magnoliopsida > Santalales > Viscaceae > Viscum > Viscum album. The sequence goes on from OY728156.1 coordinate 1,379,241,933, forward strand.
TGGAGAACCATCATTAAATATAGTTTTGGTCACTTTTATATGTTCTATTTTACTAAATAATATTCTAATTTAGAATCAGGATATCAAAATTTACTTTGGATAAAATTTTGGTATTTTTCTGATAAAGTTAATTTTTTCATGAATAATGAAAAATACTGTATTTTAATTCAAAACTACCTTTTAATATAATTTATTTACACAGTTATATTATTATTATATATGGTTTTAAAGTGAAATTAGACTATATTTTTACCATTTAATATTATATTGTTCATTGGAAGTAATTTCACTTTGAAATCAGACCTAAATAAGTGTCAATCTTTTGATAGTTATTAATTCTTAAAAACACACTTTTTGTTTTGACAACGAGAATTAATTTTAAATTAATTTTACCCCCTATATGTTTTGAATTTGAAAAAATTTATTCTATATTTGGAATCAAGCGGTCCAAATTGTGTAAATAGTTAACTTTTATTTTTAGACAATATGAATATTTTCTTTAGTAAAAATTTTATTTACCATGGTTAAAGGGTAAATCTGGTAATAAGGGTAACAAAATATTATTATAATAATTTAAAATTACCCTAAAATGTGTCCTAATAATAATGGATAATACAATTTTGACCATGGGAATCCTTTGGTCAATTTTGGGACCCCATGGAGCCACTTAAGCTTGATAATGACACTTTATACTAATTAATTTAAAGTAATGACCAAAATGACATAAACATATATCTTTTAGTAAATAAATTTTTACATAGAGTTATATAAGTTATCTCTTTGACGATAAATATTAATTTGAAATATAAAAATATTTCCTACATCTTGATTTTTTTAATTTTTAGACATCAAATAAATAATTTTATTTATGACACAATAGTAATGAAATGTTTACCTCATTAATGAATGATTTAAATAAATTGGATTATAAAGATTTAAAAAATATCAAAAAATGGTCCAATTATTATTGGATGATTTTATTGCGAACATGAGTCTTATTATATTCGAATTTAATAACTTTTTAACCTTTAGAAACTTAAAATCAATATATAATAAAATAATATTTTGAAGATTTCCTAATGAGCCCCTCCTCCCCCTTATAAAAATCCCTCATTTCTAATCCAATCCTCACACTTCTCAAGACCCGTGGTTCATCCAACCTATACCCAATTAATCTACCTACAACCCTATCCTCATCTTAGAAGCCTTCCCCTTGGCAGAAGGCAATTCAAGTAAACCTTTTGGTTCAAACCAAAGGGAGATACCCGATTTGAAGGTAATGTATTATCTTAAGTTCTATTGTTTTATTTTAATTCTACAACCCCATAAACTCTTTTTATTCCTTTATTTTATAAAAACACTAGTATACTAAATATACTAGGTTATTTTTATGATAATTATTATAACTACACTTACACACACCTCCATCTAATGCGTAAAGAACATACTTTTTCTGTGGATGATGAACGACTGCCTCACGAAACAATGATTGTTCAATCTTCTCCTACCACCACTAATGGTGGATATCATGATGGAAATGTATTTATATATGATATATATTATGTTTATGTTTTCTCTATTATTATGTAATTTTTATTTACAAACATACCATCATGGTTTCCAGTATGTGTAAATACAATAATTTCATTTGAGGAAGTGCAGACTACCACCTTCTCAAAGAGATATGATTCGTTCATGACATACATGGAATGTATAAAGGATGGAGTTAATGAAATTATGTAACATATATATCATTTTATATTATACTGGAATTATAATATACCTATTTATCATTAAGTTTTAATTCCATTAAATATGAAATATAAATGAAAGTAGCGTTCATGCGTACGTACGGCTTACCGTCTCCATGAACGGTGCATTTCATTTCTTATCTCCAAATGTTATGTAATATTATAAATATATAAATATACTGGATATATACGATATATATGATATCTAAATCATGAATATTATTATGGATATAATGGAATTTTTACCACATGTACAACGTTTAATTATAATAAGTTCATTTTTAACTCAAGTACCAAATATCGACAAAACAACCATTATTAACATAAATGATTGAATAATGTTTATAAAATTTTAATAAGTGATATAAAAGGAATAATATTCTTTAAAAATGTTCTTAATCAATTAGAAATTAACTTAACTTATTATTCAGGAGATTAAATAACCAAAATGTCAAGTCAAACATAAGGTAAGGGGTTTTTTATCTCACTTTTAATTCCATGAGATTTCCATTTTTCGCCACTTATTTATTGCATATGGTGTATTGATTACTACCATTTGATATATATTATCCTGATTCACTTTATATTCATGTTATCTTGTGATTCATTTGGTGGTTATTAACTTTTGGTCATATGACTCAATTGATTACAATGTGGTAAGAGGTTTTCATCTCACTTTTTATTCCCATGAGATTCAAGAAATATTTTCCACTATTTCCTTTTGTGTGGTGGATGTACTGATCATGATTGTATTATTTGTGTAATATAATTTAATTTATGGGTATTTACATCTTCATTGATTTATCCTTCTTTCATGGGGTGTATGTTTCGTATGTTACCAAATCGTTAAGGGAACCTTTCAACCTCCTCTTTTTAAAAGACCTTTTTTTTTGTTTTGTCTTTTAATTTACATCTTATTATGTTGGGATATGTTCTTCTATATCCTTATTGCAGAAAATTTTATGTCCAAATGATGATATACCCTTCTCTCTCTCATCAAATCATTTTCTTAATTTTAAAGTGATGCTGTTAGGCTGTCGAATTTCTGTAAGGTAACTTCTTCACTCAATTTCAATTCTTTGGGTTAAACTTCTACTTGTTGATTATGTCGTGATATGAATATGCGTGAAGGACCTCTGATTTTTTTACAATGAATATCTAATCATATTGAGTGTATTAATATTTTTCAAACATAATTATGATATTGATTCATCCTTAATCTAAGGATACAGTCTCTATAAGGGATTTCATCTCAATTTACATTCCATTGAGACTTCGTTGTTGTTATGAACCAATTCACTTTTATATGGTGTATATACTATACTTAGGTATATTAAGTATTTAATAACTTTATTTTCATGATATTATAATGTTTTTATTAGATGTTATTTCTCAATTATTTGTATTCAATCATCTCTCATTTGGTTAAGAACTCCTTAACTAAAATATTGTTTTAATGATTTATTCTTCTAATTATTTCCCATTAATGTCCATGTTTTAAAAACGGTTTTAAGGATTTATTTATATGGACATTAATGTTTTAAAATTTTAATTCCTTTAAAATATTCAAAGTTGTATGGGACACTTTGATTCAAAAATCTATTCATTAAATGTTCTAATGGTTTTGAAAATGGATTGATAAAGCATTGTTTATTTCAATATCTTGATACGATATATTGTGATTGGAATGTGGAAATGTTATCTTTTACTTTATGACTATGTTATGTGTTATGATTATGTTATGGTTATTGGGTATTGTTTATGTATATGGGTGGTTCCTTGATAAACCTTGGGAGGGTGCGCCAAAGATAGCTCTCCAATGCATTGGGTAACGTGACAGAGGTAAATGTTAATGTTTCTCCTAAGAGATTTAAAGAATATACTCTGATGGGTTGTAACGCCCCGACCCCAGTTACCCAGAGTCGGTGCATTAATTACATAAACATTGGCATGATCACAAGAAAGATCAAATCTCGAAAGACCGATTGGTTTAGTAGCCTTGGAAACACTAGATATATTCATAAGTTTTACATTACATCATAAAATGAAAAACTAATACAACAACATAATGTTTCCACAATCCAAACTATTATCCCCTCATAATATCCCTGCAGGTCATTCATAACTTACTTCTTCACATCCTGGGAAAAAATAAAACATAGAAAAGGGGTGAGCTCAAATGCCCAGTAAGGATAACAATATAGAGGAACATTCAAAATAAGCATAAACATTTAAGGCAATGCATTAATAAAACAAAAGCCTTTTAAACTTGAACTTCAACATAGTATGGCAAAAGTAAAATGAAATAATGCCATTTACTTATTCACATGGATATTCTACTAATCGAATAATCACATGAAAAAATCAAAAACCACTTTCATAATGTTGGAATGCATAATGCCAGACTATCATAACCACATAGTCAAGGCCTCGTGCCAAGACTACAAATAAGATTTTTCCAAGGCCTTGTGCCAAGACACTAGTTTGTCTCATGAGACCTACCGATGCATCGAGGAGCTATAGCGGGCTCCACCCGTCACATATTAAGTCCAATGCATTCCCATATGAAAAGGTTTAAACATAACATAAACATTCGTATTAAAACTAGCATACGAAATGTCAATACTTTCACCATAAACCATGAATGGTATATAAAAAAATAGCACATCCATAGTCAAACATATCACAAAACCTTCAATACAATATAAAAGTTTTGTATCATATATCATCCTCAAATAAGCGTAAAATCCATTAAAGGATGTTGACATAGATGAAATCAAAACTCTTTTTAAAGAAATATCTCTTTCTATTTTGAAATCATTTAAGAGACATATATTTATAAAATAAAACATTTTCTTTGAAAATATTCTTATAATCTTGTAAGGGAAGCTTTGACGATTTTATAACGGCAGAAAATAACCGCACCCGCCGTATAAGTTAAAAAAAACATTCTTATCTTAATTCTGTCGAAAAGGTTAAAAAGCACCTTGTTTGGAAAACGACGGAAAGATTCCTCTTAAAAAAAGTCAAAAAAGGGTATAAATTACTTTAACCTATATTCTTGTAAAAATGTTTTGAAATACATTTTGATGAAACATGGATGTGGATGATAACGAGATCCCAGTAGATTATTACGTATAAACAACCTCGGATAATGAAGAGATTGTGAAATAACCCTTACCTTGTACTTTTCCTTGGTTGGGGTAGGTTAACCTCCTGTATAATGGTGAAATAATTGTTATTAAATTATAAAATAATTATATACATTATTATGATATCATATATGATCTTTTAATATTGATTTGATAATAATATCTTAGTATTATTGTTGTTTCGGGTGTGAAATTACTTGTTTTCTTTTGTATGTTTTGTTATGTAAGACATGTTTGTAAAGTATAGGTTGTATATTATTCATATCCAGAATGATATCAAGTATTTAAACATCATTTTTAAATCATCAAATGATAATTATACTTTAATGGATACGATGGAGAATGAATCTCATCGCATTCGTGGAGACGGTAGTCCGTACGTACGCACGAGCGACAATATCATTCTTTTGATATTAAAATAATATATAAATGGATGTTATATCATATATACAGAATAATTAACATGTTATATTTACTATTTACATGAGTTGCACATCATTATTATACCCATCCAAATAATAATATATTGAATAACAACTACACCACGACGTGGAGACGGTAAGCCGTACGTACGCACGTATGGTGACATGTTATTCAAAGGGTGGATAGAATACTGAATATGGTTGTACCATATTTTTAATAACATCACAGTATATGTGAGATACTGGAGTTATTATTTTAGAATGGTAACAACAAAGGAAGAAGAAGTGGAAGATGAAATGAACTTGGAAAAGGGTGGTGAAAACATTACCTCTTCTTCGGGTTCTTCCTTTTGATTTGATCAAAAGGGCTCCTTAGGTTGGCTTTCTGATCAAACTAAGGCCTCTAGGTTGTATTGAGGGAAGTTGGGAGAGTATGTGGCCACATTTTGGCCGAGCCAAGTGGCTTGAGAGGTGTGAGGAATGAGTATAAGTGGTCTCCTTTTATAAGGGAGAGGAGGGGCTCTTTAGGAAAGAGTGAAAGTATTACTTTATAATATAATTAAATTCGGTTTATAATTGTCCAAAAATAATTGAGGTCGAAGATAAGATGACTCATTTTCTAGATAACATCAAAAAATAAGAATTGCACAGGTTTTAGATAATATTTTAATCATTATAATCTTATTTATTTAAATGATTTATTAATGAGGTAAACATTTCATCATTATTGTGTCATTAATAATTTAAATTATTTGATGTCTAAAAATTATAAATAAAATATAATTATGTAGGAAATCCTTTTATATTTCTAATGAATATTTATAATCGAAAATCAAACATGTATAACCCTATGTAAAAATTGTTCTTCTAAAAGATGTAAGCTTATGCCATTTTTATTTTTATTTTAACTTTATTAATATAATGTGTCCCTACCACATACAAGTGGCTCCAAGGGGTCCCCAAATCGACCCAAGGATGCCCATGGTCGGGTATGTGTCCAAAAATAAGGTTACGACACGTTTTAGGGTAATTTTGTATTATTATAATATTATTTTTTAACCCTTATTTACCGGATTTACCCTTAACCATGGTAAATAAAATATTTACCACAGTAATTATTCAAAATGTCTAAAAATAAAAGTTACCTATTTACACAATTTGGACATCCTGATTCCAAATATGGAATCCATTTTTCTAAATTCAAAACACAGAAGTGGCAGAAATTAATTTAAAATTAATTCCCGCTGTCAAAACAAAAAGCGTGTTTTTAAGAGGTAATAACTATCAAAAGATTGACACTTGTTTATGTTCGGTTTAATTGTAAAATTATGTCCAATGACCAACATTATATTAAATGGAAAAAATATATTCTAAATATACTTTAAAACCACTCAAATTCACAATTTATCACTATTAATTATTTTGATTAAAAAAGTTGTTTTTAATTAAAATTTAGTAATTTTCACTATTCATCAAAATATGAAAGTTATCCGAAAAGTACCAAAATTTCACCTTAGGCTAAATTCGATATTCGGAATCCAAAAATGAAGTCCATTTTAAAATATAAAATATATATAATTTCAAAATTTAGGTATTACTATTCATAACGGCTAGTTTGATTGGTTGTGGCGTGTGTTAGAACTCGAGGTTGCGTACAACACACGCTATCGCATTATTCGAAGGGAAACGTACCGTGGAAGCTTGGGGTGTTACATTCTCCCCTCCTTCAAATAATTGCGTCCTCGCAATTTCTAGGGTATTACTGCATAAAAAGACTCGGGTGGTTCTTCATCATAAGTTCCTCGGGTTCCCACGTTGCCTCTTCCATCTTATGATTTCTCCACAAAACTTTTACCAGACGCGTCGTCCGGTTTCTCAGTACCTGTTCTCTTGTATCAAGAATCCTGACAGGCTCTTCTCAATAAGACAGATCGGGTTCCAGTTCTAATTTCTCATAGGTGAGTACATGCGTTGGGTCAGGCATGTATTTCCTCAACAGAGATACGTGGAACACATCGTGAACTTTAGAGAGACTTGGCGGCATTGCCAATCGGTAAGCTATAACCCCAATTCGTTCTAGAATTTCGAAGGGTCCGATGTACCTGGGACTCAATTTACCTTTCTTACCAAAACGTATGACTCCCTTCCATGGAGATAACTTCAGGAAAACATGATCACCGACTTGAAATTCCAAATCCTTCCTTCGATTATCGGCATAGCTCTTCTGCCTACTTTGAGCTGCTTTGATGTGATTTTGGATTACCTTCACCTTTTCCACCGTTTCCTCCACCAGTTCTGGGCCTACATGTTTTCTTTCACCAACGTCATCCCATCAGGTTGGTGTACGACATCTCTTTCCGTATAACGCATCATATGGTGCCATCTGTATACTCGAATGGAAGCTATTGTTATAGGAAAATTCTACCAGTGGTAAATATTGATCCCACATACCCTAAAAGTCAAGTGAGAAAGATCTCAACATGTCTTCTAGGGTTTGAATAGTCCGTTCTGATTGTCCATCTGTCTGAGGGTGGTAAGCAGTGCTCAAATGAAGTTCAGTATCCAGAGATTTCTGAAGACTTTTCCAAAATCTTGAAGTAAAACGGGGATCACGATCAGAAACAATTGATAAGGGTACTCCATGAAGTCTCACAACTTCATTAATATATAGTCTTGCTAGACGTTCCAGGGGTAGATCTTCTCTTATAGCAAGAAAATGTGCTGACTTGGTAAGGCGATCAACAATAACCCATATTGCATCATTCCTTCTAGGAGTCTTTGGTAGCCCCATGACAAAGTCCATCGTAATATTGTCCCATTTCCACTCTAGTATGGGAAGAGGTTGCATGACTCCTCCAGGCTGTTGCCTTCCAACTTTCACTTGTTGACAAACCACACATCTTGACACAAAATCAGCAATCTCCCTCTTCATGTTGTCCCACCAAAAATGTTCCTTTAAATCTCTATACTTTTGGTGCTCCCAGGGTGTATAGAGAAATTGGAACTATGAGCATCATCCAGCAATTCCCTTTTCAGATCAGGTAAATCGGGAACACAAAGTCTCTTCCCGAACTTCAAAATTCCATCTTCATACACAAAGTCTCTCAATCTCCCATCATTCACAGCTTTAATCTTCTTCTGAAATTCTTCATCATCGGTCTGAGAACTCTTAATCCTTTCTAGTAAAGATGGTTTGGCAACCATTTGAAAAAGCATTGATGTTTCACCTTCCCTGGTTATTCCCATGTCCATCTTCACTAGATCCATGAAAATTGGATCCCTTTCAATTCTCATATTGTTCAAAACTCCATGGTCTATTCTACTCAAAGCATATTTTACCTTGTTTTCCTTCCCCAGGTGGTAGTGTATCGTACAATCATAATCCTTGAGTAATTCAAGCCATCTCCTTTGCCTCATGTTGAGTTCTTTTTGTGAGAAAATATACTTCAAACTCTTGTGATCAGTATAAATCTCACATTTTTCACCATAGAGGTAGTGTCTCCATATCTTCAAAGCAAAGATCACAACTTCTAACTCAAGATCATGAGTAGGATAGTTTTGTTCATGAATTTTCAACTTTCATGATGCATAGGCAATAACTCTATCATTCTGCATAAGGACACAGCCAAGTCCTTTCTTTGATGCATCACTATAAATAAAGAACCCATCATTCCCCGATGGTAGAGTCAATATAGGAGCATTGACTAATATTTTCTTTAGTTCTTCAAAACATTCTTCACACTCTTTTGTCCAAACAAATTTAACCCCTTTACGTGTGAGCTTCGTTAATGGGTTAGACAATCGGGAAAAATTCTGGACGAAACGTCGATAATAACCTACCAAACCAATAAAACTACGTACCTCAGTTATACTCGTAGGTTCTGGCCATTCTTGTATTGCCTTGGTCTTAGAAGGATCAACAGAGATTCCATCTTTAGAGACAATATGGCCAAGAAAATAAATCTCCTGAAGCCAGAATTCACACTTGCTAAACTTCACATATAATTCATGCCTCCTCAGAGTCTTCAAGATAATGCGCAAGTGATTTTCATGATCTTCATAGGTTTTGGATTATACCAAGATATCATCAATAAATACCACCACAAATTCATCGAGATACTCCTTGAAAACTCTATTCATCAGATCCATGAATACAGAGGGTGCATTAGTCAATCCAAACAGCATTACAGTAAACTCGTAATGCCCGTACCTGGTTCGAAATGCTGTCTTCGGAATGTCTTCCTTCTTCACACACAACTGATGGTATCCAGATCGAAGGTCAATCTTTGAAAAGTATTGAGCTCCATGAAGTTGGTCAAATAAATCATCAATACGAGGTAGGGGATACTTGTTCTTTATCGTTATAGCATTGATCTCCCTGTAGTCAATACATAACCTCATAGATCCATCTTTCTTTTTAACAAAAAGAACAGGGGCTCCCCATGGAGAAACACTAGGGCGAATAAATCCCTTATTACTCAATTCCTCTAGTTGTTTCTTTAGTTCGACTAACTCTACAGTGGTCATTCTATAAGGGGTCTTCGATATAGGCCTTGATCCAGGAATCAAATCAATGGAAAACTCAACTTCTCGTTCTGGAGGATGTCCAGGTAAATCTTCCGGAAATACATCTACAAATTATTTCACAACAGGTACATCCTCTATTTGAACATTCCTTTCCTCACCGACAGTTATTTCATTCTCTTCCTCCCCAATAATTGAATTAAGTTGAGCTACTGGGGGTGGATCTAAATAAGAATTAGGTGGTGACGATTCTGCTCTAAAAATAAGGTGTTCCTTATCATTATCATCAAGAATCGTAACCTCTTTTTCTTACAATAAATCTTCGCATCATAGTCCGAAAGCCAGTCCATACCGAGGATTATATCAAACTCAATCATAGGTATGATGATGAGATCAGCAGATAAAGAAAATTTATGTGCTCTAATGGGGACTGATTCACAAAACATTGTTGCGATGATACTTCCCTTAGGAGTTTTAACTGATAACTCCCTTATTAAATAAAATTGGAAATATCTAATTTTCTTAGCAAATTGGGAAGATATGAAACAATGCGATGATCCAGAATCAAATAATGCATTTTCTAAACTTGAGGAAACCATTAAATTACCTGCCACCACGTCCTTCGGAGCTTCTACCTCAGCAGTAGTGATAGCATAAGCTTGGCCTTGATCCCTTGGCCTTTTCTGAGGTAAGTTCTCCTGACGCTTAGGACATGTATTTGCATAATTCCCCATCTCCCTGCAATTGTAGCACTGAACGTTGGTAGCTTCCTTCTTCCCCTTGCAATCACGAGCATGGTGGCCTTTTTCACCACACTTGTAACAGACTCCCATTCCCTTCAAGCAAGTACCAGGATGTTTCTTCCCACATTTACCACAAGATGGATATTCAACCTTTCCCTTCTTCCCCTTATTTCCATTCCCAGATTGATCAGCAGGTCTCTTCTTCTCTTGTTTTGCTTTAAAGTCATAAGACTTAGAGAATTCATTTTCGGTCTTGATAGCACATGAGACAATGTCTTCGTACGATGAAAAGGATTGTGAGACTAACGCTCGACGGAGAAATGGTTTTAACCCATCAAAGAAACGATCAATCTTACTTCTTGGGCTGCGAATATAATCTCCAGCATACCTCGCTAACCTTGTAAAGTTAGCCTCATACTTTGTGACATTCTCATCCTCCTTTTGTCTCAGACTCAGAAATTGCCTTTCCATATCTGCTCGATGGTCGCGAGGAAAGTATTTTTCTAAAAACAGATCTTTGAACTCCCTCTATTCCATATTTGATACTTCATCATCTTCCTTCATGTTTTGAATCAATGACCACCATTGATCAGCATCTCCAGTGAGGCGGTAAACTTCCATGATAACTTTTTCCCTTTCACTGCTCCCCAAAGCCTGAAATATTTTCTCTAGGGAATTTATCCACTTCTCGGCTACTAAGGAATTTGTATTCCCATTGAACGTTGGTGGTTGTTGCCTCATGAATCGATCTAACATTGATCCTCCACGCTGCGCATCAGGGTGCTCCATACGGGTAAGGTTATTATTCATAACCTGAGTAAGTTGTCCCAGTATGGTGATTAGCTGATCGGCACCAGTTGCATCACCAACCCCACTATAATTATCTTGAGCAGGAGGGAAATCCCTACATGGAGTGCGTGCATTGATACAGTTTCCATTTCTTCCACTAGGCGCCATTTCTAAACAATGGCATAAACTAGATCAGTTTATGAATCAAAATACATAATCCCAAACTTATAAAACACTCAACATAAATTGAATTATTTATGGATATAATCCATAATCATAAAAATGTTTTCTTTGAGGAATTATATACTCATAAACCCTTCATAATGTTTTTTAAAGAAAATGAGAATTATCCTAAGCATATCCCCCGGGAGTGTCGTAACCAAGAGTGCAGCAAGGCCCGTTGTCGTGCACCAGTTCCCGTTCGAGTCTATCTCAAAGCGGTGTTTTCGGGTTTTACCCCTAGGTACATCTGTGCCAGAGCCGCCTCTACCTGCTCGTATCCAGACAGGGATGTATTGCTCGGAAAACTCACAAAATCCCTACAATACCAAAATTCTAGGAAGTTCTTTTACACTAATCCTCAAAGTTCATCTTCGGTCTACATGCTCTAATCAGAGTTTATCTAAATCTAGCTTCCAAGGTTTGTACTAAACTTCCTCTGATACCAACTGTAACGCCCCGACCCCAGTTACCCAGATTCGGTGCATTAATTACATAAACATTGGCATGATCACAAGAAAGATCAAATCTCGAAAGACCGATTGGTTTAGTAGCCTTGGAAACACTAGACATATTCATAAGTTTTACATTAAATCATAAAATGAAAAACTAATACAACAACATAATGTTTCCACAATCCACACTATTATTCCCTCATAATATCCCTGCAGGTCATTCATGACTTACTTCTTCACATCCTGGGAAAAAATAAAACATAGAAAAGGGGTGAGCTCAAATGCCCAGTAAGGATAACAATATAGCGGAACATTCAAAATAATCATAAACATTTAAGGCAATTCATTACTAAAACAAAAGCCTTTTAAACTTGAACTTCAACATAGTATGGCAAAAGTAAAATGAAATAATGCCATTTACTTATTCACATGGATATTCTACTAATCAAATAATCACATGCAAAAATCAAAAACCACTTTCATAATGTTGGAATGCATAATGCCAGACTATCATAACCACATAGTCAAGGCCTCGTGCCAAGACTACAAATAAGATTTTGCCAAGGCCTTGTGCCAAGACACTAGTTTGTCTCATGAGACCTACCGATGCATCGAGGAGCTATAGCGGGCTCCACTCGTCACATATTAAGTCCAATGCATTCCCATATGAAAAGGTTTAAACATAACATAAACATTCGTATTAAAACTAGCATACGAAATGTCAATACTTTCACCATAAACCATGAATGGTATATAAAAAAATATCACATCCATAGTCAAACATATCACAAATCCTTCAATACAATATAAAAGTTTTGTATCATATATCATCCTCAAATAAGCGTAAAATCCATTAAAGGATGTTGACATAGATGAAATCAAAACTCTTTTTAAAGAAATATCTCTTTCTATTTTGAAATCATTTAAGAGACATATATTTATAAAATAAAACATTTTCTTTGAAAATATTCTTATAAGCTTGTAAGGGAAGCTTTGACGATTTTATAACGGCGGAAAATAACCACACCCGCCGTATAAGTTAAAAAAAACATTCTTATCTTAATTCTGTCGAAAAGGTTAAAAAGCACCTTGTTTGGAAAATGACGGAAAGATTCCTCTTATAAAAATTCAAAAAAGGGTATAAATGACTTTAACCCATATTCTTGTAAAAATGTTTTGAAATACATTTTGAACAAACATGGATGTGGATGATAACGAGATCCCAGTAGATTATTACGTATAAACAACCTCAGATAATGAAGAGATTGTGAAATAACCCTTACCTTGTACTTTTCCTTGGTTGGGGTAGGTTAACCTCCTGTATAATGGTGAAATAATTGTTATTAAATTATAAAATAATCATATACATTATTATTATATCATATATGATCTTTTAATATTGATTTGATAATAATATCTTAGTATTATTGTTGTTTCGGGTGTGAACTTACTTGTTTTATTTTGTATGTTTTGTTATGTAAGACATGTTTGTAAAGGATAGGTTGTATATTATTCATATCCAGAATGATATCAAGTCTTTAAACATCATTTTTAAATCATCAAATGATAATTATACTTGAATGGATACGATGGAGAATGAATCTCATCACATTCGTGGAGACGGTAGTCCGTACGTACGCACGAGCGACAATATCATTCTTTTGATATTAAAATAATATATAAATGGATGTTATATCATATATACAGAATAATTAACATGTTATATTTACTATTTACATGAGTTTCACATCATTATTATACCCATCCAAATAATAATATATTGAATAACAATTACACCACGACGTGGAGACGGTAAGCCGTACGTACGCACGTATTGTGACATGTTATTCAAAGGGTGGATAGAATACTGAATATGGTTGTAACATATTTATAATAACATCACAGTATATGTGAGATACTTGAGTTATTATTTTAGAATGGTAACAACAAAGGAAGAAGAAGTGGAAGAAGAAATGAACTTGGAAAAGGGTGGTGAAAACATTACCTCTTCTTCGGGTTCTTTCTTATGATTTGATCAAAAGGGCTCCATAGGTTTGCTTTATGATCAAACTAAGGCCTCTAGGTTGTAGTGAGGGAAGTTGGGAGAGTATGTGGGCAGAGTTTGGCCGAGCCAAATGGCTTGAGAGGTGTGAGTAATGAGTATAAGTGGTCTCCTTTTATAAGGGAGAGGAGGGGCTCTTTAGGAAAGAGTGAAAGTATTACTTTATAATATAATTAAATTCGGTTTATAATGGTCAAAAAATCATTGAGGTCGAAGATAAGATGACTCATTTTCTATATAACATCAACCAATAAGAATTGGACAGGTTTTAGATAATATTTTAATCATTATAATCTTATTTATTTAAATGATTTATTAATGAGGTAAACATTTCATCATTATTGTGTCATTAATAATTTAAATTATTTGATGTCTAAAAATTATAAATAAAATATCATTATGTATGAAATCTTTTTAGCTTTCTAATGAAGATTTATAATTGAAAATCCAACATGTATAACCCTATGTAAAAATTGTTCTTCTAAAAGATGTACGCTTATGCCATTTTTATTTTTATTTTAACTTTATTAATATAATGTGTCCCTACCACATACAAGTGGCTCCAAGGGTTCCCCAAATCGACCCAAGGATGCCCATGGTCGGGTATGTGTCCACCAATAAGGTTAGGACACGTTTTAGGGTAATTTTGTATTATTATAATATTATGTTTTAACCCTTATTTACCGGATTTACCCTTAACCATGGTAAATAAAATATTTACCATAGTAATTATTCAAAATGTCTAAAAATAAAAGTTACCTATTTACACAATTTGGACATACTGATTCCAAATATGGAATCCATTTTTCTAAATTCAAAACACAGAAGTGGCAGAAATTAATTTAAAATTAATTCCCGCTGTCAAAACAAAAAGCGTGTTTTTAAGAGGTAATAACTATCAAAAGATTGACACTTGTTTATGTTCGGTTTAATTGTAAAATTATGTCCAATGACCAACATTATATTAAATGGAAAAAATATATTCTAAATATACTTTAAAACCACTCAAATTCACAATTTATCACTATTAATTATTTTGATTAAAAAAGTTGTTTTTAATTAAAATTTAGTAATTTTCACTATTCATCAAAATATGAAAGTTATCCGAAAAGTACCAAAATTTCACCTTAGGCTAAATTCGATATTCCGAATCCAAAAATGAAGTCCATTTTAAAATATAAAATATATATAATTTAAAAATTTAGGTATTACTATTCATAACGGCTAGTTTGATTGGTTGTGGCGTGTGTTAGAACTCGAGGTTGCGTACAACACACGCTATCACATTATTCGAAGGGAAACGTACCGTGGAAGCTTGGGGTGTTACATGGGTATTCTAAACGTAACTCCTAATGTAGCTATGAAAGCTAAAATGTAAGTATGTTATGTATGCCATAAGTTACCTTTATGATTTACAATTTTTATGTGTTATTCATAAATCTTATGATTTTGTGGGGTATGTTATGATCGAAAAGTATGATTTCATTGATTTGTATTTATTGATGGGATAATGTTTTCTCTCGTTATTTTATAACCCTTACAGAGATTTCTATGCTCATCCCATGTTTTTGAAATGTTTTCCACAAGGCTTAAAGATGAATAGGGTCAAGGATGGGAAGAAGGAAAAGTGTTGTTGTCTAAAACTTGGATCTAGACATATTTATTTTTAAGACTTTTTATTTTATAAAAAAATGGACTCTGAGTAGTAGTGTCTACATGTAATTTTCAAGTTGATATGTAATAGTAATGGCATAATTCTCTAAAAATCTAATCCTAAAAAAATTCTTAATGTGAATTATTTAATTAATTCAAGATTATGTAATGTTTTAAGGTTGAGTCCTTACAGTTGATATCAAAGGTCGGTTTAGATAACTTTAGAGGTTAGGGTGTTATTTAAGTATAAGTGACATAAACATAATGGTTAGCATATTATAAAGAGCCATAATTTTTTTAGATAAATTGAATGAGTTTAAGATAACATGAATAAGTATATCTTAGTATTTACCCTCTTTATAAGGTATTATATGATTATTTTACTGATATACTCACACTGACCTTTTGACTTTTAGTAAATGGATAGATCTACCAGGCACCACAGTAAAAGTGCATGTGATTAAAACTATGATGATTTTATAAATGAGAAACTGAATGAATTGGGAGCTGTAATAAGAACTCTTGTGGTTATTCTCAACCAACTATTTGGAGTCATGATTGACCACCTGAACCATGGTGATTTTTATAAGGCATCCTATATACGAGAAACAAATACCTATGGAAGTTCAGGTAATAATCATAAAGGTAAGTATGTTAAAAAACATATGTGTCAATGATGTGGAAAGAAAACTCCTAGGAAAGTGCTTCAAAGAGACGAGAAGATACTATAGATGTGGGAATGAAGGTCATAAAGCAAGAAACTACCATGGGAAAAGGAAGCATCCAGTTCACTCTTAGAAAAGGAAATAAGTTATTTCTAAGGGATCAATTGAATGTTTTAAATGTGGTGTGCATGGTCATTATACAGACAAAGGTACTATGAAGAAGTTTCGAGAATGGGATCATAAGGATCATACAAATATATGTTTACCAATACCTAATTCCATTCCGATTGAGGATGAAGAAACTAACAATGACCAATGAAAGGTATTAATTATTTATTAATATATGTTTTGATATTATTTAATCTTAGGATATGATTCATGATTTTTTTATAAGAAAGAATTATTTCAGGATAAGTTGGTAAGGAATGGTTAATGGATCATGAAGAATGTTGAATGAGTAAGAAGTCAACATATAAAGGATTCAAGAGTTATGGTAGATTTTAAGATGATGAAATGCTTAAAAGTATTAAGTCTCTTTTGAGGATTGGATTACATTGGAAAACTTTTTATAGTATGCGTAACACTGAAGTTTGATATATGAAAATATTATTCAAGGAATAATTATCTTTTCATTTGATGAGTAATAGTGGCATTTTATTTTGGAATAATCTATGTTTTTATTATGGACATATGGTGATTTGGGTTATTTATGGAAATGATTAACCTATCATAGAGAATATGTGATTTGGTTAATTACACTTCAGTATGAGACTTTATGAGTAGTCAATGTTTTTGAAGATAAATGTTAAGATTTACTGTGGACGACTATGTGATTAAATCCTTCTGAGCTTGGGGTTTCAATCATAGTTGGGATTATTTTTTAGAATTTTAAGAAAAATTGTATATTGAATATGTTTTCTTAATCATTGGGATATTTTTGTTGAATTATGGAGATTAGGAGTAGTATTTATTTTTGTAAAGGATTATCCTTTTGGGGATTATCTGATCTTGTACTAACCAGTTTTGGTTTTGGTTTATGTCTAAAGACAAGGGAAATATATAGTTCATCTTTTGTGGATTATCTGATAATATAGAAGTTAATTCTAGTGCTTTTATTGTGACCAATTCTGTTTGAATACTCATCATTTGGAGAAAAGAGGAGTTTGTAGTATAAATTTAGTAAAGGATGGAAGTCTACATGAAAAGTAAGTATGTTTCCTTATATTATTAGTTAAGCTCAAAAATAAATTATTCAACTTTATGAATAGTATATTAAAAAAAACATTGTCTGTTAACTTTTCCTACTAGGTAATCAAAGGCCATTTAACCCATCACAAGTTTGGGATTTTCTGGTGTTTGAATTTCTCCTAATCAGGTTTTCTACCACTATCCATCAAACCTTGATGGTTTGTTTCTCTTCCATATCCATGTTTCCATACATGGAATCCTAGTATGGGCTATCTCGAGTGACCTTTGTACTTCTATTTCTTTATTTTAAAGTGATATTTTTATTAACTCTTTTTTCCGATGTGGAACTTTCAATGAAAATTCCAAGCCCAATTTTAAAATTGAAAGGACGTAATTCCCAAAAGGGGAGAAAGATGTAACATCCCAGGCAAATAAAGAATAATTTTTTTTTATATTTATTAAAATTAGTGAATTAAATATTAATTTTACCTTAAAGGGGATGATATGTTCGATTCAATACCTGATACTCAACAATGAGTTTCATTGAAAACTTACGTTGCACACAACATTGAGTTATACTAAAAAATATTAATATAATATTATTATTTTAAATTTTAGTTAATGCATAGTTGTTGTATTGGTTGGAATGAATAAAACTAACCATATTATGATTAAATATGTTTCTTAAATGTTTTTACTTTTATCCAATAAATTTTAGAGGCTTAAAATAAGAAAGAATCTGATTTTAAGCATAAATACTCAAATATTCATTGAAAGGTCGATTTACCACCTTTTGATGGAGAACCCTCTTTAAATCTAGTTTCGATCAATATTATATGTTAAATTTGACAAAATAATATTTTTATTTATAATTGGGACATCAAAATTTACTTTGGATAAAATTTTGATATTTTTCTAATAAAGTTCATTTTTATGAATAGTAAAAATATTGTATTTTAATTCAAAACTTCCTTTTAATATAATTTATTTATGTTGTTAGATTATTATTATAAACGGTTTTAAAATTTAATTAGATTATATTTTTTACCATTTAATCCTATGTTGGCCATTGGATGTAATTTCACTTTGAAATTGAACAAAAACAAGTGTCAATCTTTTGATAGTTATTATTTCTTAAAAACACGTTTTTTGTTTTAACAATGAGAATTAATTTTAAATTAATTTATGACACTTTTGTGTTTTGAATTTGGAAAAATAGATTCCATATTTTAAATCATGAGGTCCAAATTGTGTAAATAGCTAACTTTTATTTTTAGAAAATATGAATATTTACTTGAGTTAAAATTTTATTTACCAGGGTAAAAGGGTAAATCTGGTAATAAGGGAAAACAAAATTATTATAATAATATCAAATTACCCTAACCTGTGTTATAATCATAGTGGTTAATACATTTTTGACCATGGGAATCCTTGGGTCAATTTTTTCACCCCATGGAGCCACTTAAGAGTGATAATGAAAATTTATATTAATTAACTTAAAGTGAAGACCAAAATGACATAAACATATATTTTTTAGTAAATAAATTTTTTCATAGGGTTATATAAGTTATCTCTTCGAATATAAATATTTAATTGAAATATAACAAATTTACAACATCCGGATATTTTTTTATATTTTTTATACGTCAAATAAATAAAATTATTTGTGACACAATAATAATGCACTGTTTACCTCATTAATGAATGATTTAAAAATATAATATTATAAACATTAAAAAATATCCTAAACCAGTCCAATTCTGATTGGATTATTTTATTTAGAACATGAGTCATCTTATATTTTACTTTAATAACTTCTGGACCTTTAGAAACCTAAAATCATTATATAATAATATAATATTTTCAAGATTTCCTAAAGAGCCCCTTCCCCCTTATAAAAATCCCTCAATTCTAACCCACTCCTCACACTTACCAAGAAATTTAATTCGTCTAAACTCTACCCAATTAAGCTACCTACATCCCCCTTCTCCTCCTAGAATCCTTCCCCTTGGATGAATTCAATTCAATTAAACCTTTTGGTTCAAACCAAAGAGAGATATCTGATTTAAAGGTACCGTCGTCTCTTAAGTTCTTTTGTTTTATTTTACTTCTCCAACGCCATAAAATCTTTTTATTCATTTATTTTATAACAAAAATAGTATCCTAAATATACTAGGTTGTTTTTATGAGAATTATTCAAACTAAACTTACACACACCGCCATCTAATGTTTAAAGAACATACTATTTCTATAGACGGTGAACTACTACCTCACGAAACAATGATTGTTCAATATTCTCTTACCACCTTTCATAGTGGCCATTATGATGGAACTGTATTTATATGTGATATATATTATGTTTATTTTTTCTCTATGATTATGCAATGTTTATTTACAAACATACCATTATGATTTCTAATATGTGTAAATACGATAATATGATTTGGGGAAGTGCAGACTACCGCCCCCTCAAGGTGATATGATTTGTTCATGACATACATGGAATGTATAAAGGATGAAGTTAATGAAATTATGTAACATATATATCATATGATATTATAATATATTTATAATATACATATTTATCATTAAGTTTTAATTCCATTAAATATGAAATAGAAATGAAAGTTGCGTTCATGCGTACGTACAGCTTACCATCTCCATGAATGGTGCATTTCACTTCTTATCTCTAAATGTTATGTAATATTATAAATACATAAATATACTGGATATATATTATATATATTATATATAAATCATGAATATAATTCTGGAGATAATGGAATCTTGACCACATGAACAACTTGTAATTATAGGAATTTCATTTTGGACTCTAGTACCAAATATCGACAAAACATCTGTTATTAACATAAATGATTGAATAATGTTTATAATATGGTAATAAGTGATATAAAAGGAATAATAAACTTTAAAAAGGTTTTTAATAATGTATAAATTTACTTTAACTTTGTATTCAGGAGATTAAAGAATGAAAGGGTCATGTCGGACACGAGGTAATGGGTTTTTTATCTCACTTTTAATTCTATGAGACTTCCATTGTTTGCAACTTATTTATTGAATGTGGTGTATTGTGTACTAAAATTTGATATATATTATCATGATTATATTTATATTAATGTTATTATAAGATTAATTTAATAGTTATTAACTTTTGGTCATATGACTCGATTGATTACAACGTGGTAAGGGGTTTTCATCTCACTTTTTATTCCCGTGAGATTCATGCTATATTTGCCACTATTTCCTTTTGTGTGATAGATGTACTACCTATGATTGTATTATTTGTGTAATATACTTTAATTTATGGGTATTTACATCTTCACTGAATTATCCTTCTTTAATGGGGTGTATGTTTCGTATGTTACCAAATCGTTAAGGGAACCTTCCACCCTCCTCTTTTTAAAAGACTTCTTTTTTTTGTGATGTCTTTTAATTTTGATCTTATTATGTTGGGATATGTTATTATATATCATTATTGTATAAAATTTTATTTCCAATTGATGATATACCCTTTTATATCTCATCAACCCATTTTATTAATTTTAATGTGACGCTGTTAGGCTATCGAATTTCTATAAGGTAACTTCTTCACCCAATTTCAATTCTCTCGGTTAAACTTCTACTTGTTGATTATGTCGTGATATGAATATGTGTGAATGAACTCTGATTGTTTTACATAGAATGTCCCATTATATTTATTGTATTTATATTTTTCACACATAATTATGTAATTGATTTATCCTTAATCTAAGGATATCGTCTTTATAAGGGATTTCATCTCAATTTACATTCCATTGAGACTTTATTGTTGTTATGCACCAATTCACTTTTATATGGTGTATATAATGTCCTTTGGAATATTAAATATTAAATACCTTTATTCTTGTGATATTATAATGTTTCTATTAAATGTTTCCCTCTATTATTTTTATTCAAGCATCTCTCATTTGGTTAAGAACTCCTTAACTAAAATATTGTTTTAAAGATTTATTCTTCTAAATCTTTCTCATCAATGTCCATGTTTTAAAAATGGGTTTAAGGATTTATTTATATGAATATTAATGTTTTGAAATGTTAATTTCTTTAAAATATTCAAAGTGGTATGGGACACTTTGATTCAAAAATCTCTTTATTAAACGTTTTAAATGGTTTTGAAAATGGTTTGATAAAGCATTGTTTATTTCAATATCTTGATATGATATATTGTGATTGGAATATGAAAATGTTATATTTTCTTTATGATTGTTTTATGTGTTATAATTATTTCATGGTTATTGGGAAATTTTTACATATACGGGTGGTTCTGTGATAAACCCAGGGCGGGTGAGCCTGAGATATCTCTCCAATGCATTGGGTAACATGACGGAGGTAAACGTTAATGTTTATCCTAATAGATTTTGTGAATATAATGTGATGGGTATTCGAAACATAACTCCCTACGTAGCTATGGAATCTATAATGTAAGTATGTTATATATTCCATTATTTACCTTTACGATTTATGATTTCTAAGTGTTATTCATAAATATTTTTATTTCAAGAGGTATGTTATGAATGAAAAGTATGGTTTCATTGATTTGTATTTATTGCTGGGATAATGTTTTCTATCGTAATTTTATAACCTATAGTGAGATTTTTTGCTCATACCAAGTTTTTGAAATGTTTTCCACATGGATAAAAGATGAATAGGGTTAGGGATGGGATCATGGAAAAGTATTTCTGTCTAAAACTTGGAACTAGACATGTTTCTTTTTACGAGTTTTTATTTTATAAAAAATTGATACTGAGTAGTAGTGTCTACATGTAATTTTTAAGTTTATATGTAATAGTTATGACCTAATTATCTAAAACTCTAAACCTGAAAAGATCCTAAATGTGAATTATTCATTTAATTCAAGATTATGTAATGTTTTAAGATCGGGTCCTTATACTAAACTTCATAAGAATTTCCTTAGTATGCTTTTCTTGAGAATGAATATCATGTTTCTTCTTTTATGAATTTTTAACCCAAGAAAGAATTTCATTTCTCCCAGCATGGATATCTTAAACAACTTTTTCATCTCTTCAAAAAATCATTAACATGTTTTTTCATCATTCCCAATAAATACAGTGTCATCAACATTGATAATTATGGTGGGGAAAAAATACTAAATTTCCTTAACACATATATTTTCATCAACCCATCCTTTTTTAAAAATCAATTTCTTTAAGAAAGTATCTGATTTGGAATACCATGCTCTTGGATATTGTTGGAGACCATATAAGGATTTCTTCAACCTAAACTCATAACATTCATCTTTCCTAATAACAAAGGCACATGGGTTTTCAATGTAAACTTCCTCATCAAGATCACCATTCAAAAATGCTGATTTCACATCCATCTAAAAAATTTTGTAACTTCATTGTGCAATAATAGAATGATTTTTTTTTGATTGTTTCTAACCATTATACCTAATAAAAAGTTTCATAAATTTCAATGCCTTAAATTTGTGAGTAAACTTTTTACTCTAATCTTTCTTTGATTCTTATTACTTCATCATCTTCATTTAGCTTGTTCTGGAAAACCCATTCTGCACCAATAATATTTTTTTATCTGGATTAGGTATGAGTTACCATGAATCATTCTTTTAAATATGATCAAGATCTTAATTCATAGCCTAAACCCATTCCCAATACTTAAAAGCTTCATTTAAATCTTTCGGCTTAACTTTTGAATAAAAATAAGTATGTGTAATTTATCTTCTTATTTGAACAATTTTTTGTAGATCTCCAGTAATATTTTGAGCTTCCACGTGATTTCTCAGCCTATAATGATATTTTTAAGATTATTACTCATCAATATAAATATATGAGTCCTATTCTTATTCTTTTGAAGGATTATAATTTTTTCATCCTTATTAGAATCCTTATCACAAGTTCTTTCTTCTTGTTAATCATTCTAATATGTATGAGTCTATTTATCTTCTTCATATTTTTCAAATAATATCACATCAATAGAGTAAAATATTCTTCCAAAAACTTTTTAAAACATTGATATCCACTTAAATCTAGAGCATATTTAAGAAAAATTCCATCTTCACCACTCTAATCAAACTTTCCATGGTTTCTGCCTTTGTTCTTTATGATTTATGGACTCTGAAAAACTATTAAGTGCTTCAAACATTGAGTTTTTTCATAAAAAATTTCATATATAGTCATATATGAATGTGGAATATATAATAATTATTTTTAAATATAAAAATCAGTGCTCATGGATTGCCTAAAAATGTAATGAGAAAGACCATGTTCAAGAAACACAATTGTTATCATTTCAACCAGACTTCTATTGTTACTTTCAACAACACTATTTTTTTGAGGAGTGTATGGTGTAATGAACTAATTCCAAATTATATTCTTCTCAATATAAAATTCTAATTATTCATTTTTGTATTAACTACTATTATATGTTCTCAACTTCTTCACTGAATACTAACATTCCTTCTCAGCTTTCCTCCTGAAACTTTTCATTATTTCCAGAGCATGTGACATATGTTTCATATATGGAACATAAGTAATTCATATAAAATAATCAATAAAATTTAATTAATTATCTCCATGAGTTTATTTTTTTCTCATTGGCCTACAAATATCATAATGGATAAGTTATAGGGGTCATTTTGAATAAATATGAACATTCTTATGAACAAAATTAGTAATATTTCCATTCTAAATATTTTTACAACACCAATATCATATTCTTGAAATATCCACAATTACCCAGATACTATCTCACTTAGATAACTTTCTCATGTTTCTATGACACATGAGTATAATCCTTTTATGCCATAATTGATTTTCTTCTACAATTCCCATGTACTAAGAGTTTTATTTTTCACTAACTTGGAATAAATTTTATTTGTGTGTTAGAATATTATGACTATCTTTCCATATTTATCTATTTTCACAGAAAAACCATATTTTATAAAAAAAAATTTACTTCCATTATCAAAAATTCGTAAAATAGTTTGAATGTTGTGTCTCACCCCATTAAAAAACAATCCTTTCTTAGATTTAAACTTTTCTTCCCAATTGATGGATGATCTAACACCTTTGATTATGAGAGTTTCATCATTTTTCAATGTCACTGTTCCTTTTTTTGAGGTCTTTTACACTCTTCAAAAATTTTAAATAACCTATCATATGAGAATAAATCCCACTATCCATAATCTATGTTCATTCCCCTTTTGTTTCTTGAGAGTGGTTTCAATAATAAGATCTTTTTCTTTCAATTTATTTTTCTTAACTTCTGACTTTTAATATATTTTAACAATAGTTTTTGTTCCAGAAACAAAAAAATACATCATTTTGTAAGGTTTATAGGTTTTTAACAACATTCACATATTGTTTAAAAGTGTTGGAATATATTTTAAATTTTTATACCAACCTTCTCAGGTTTCTTTTAAACCTCCTTAGAATTCTTTGATTGAGGAGTTCTGAATCCACCTCAAACTTTTCCTTCTATAGTTTTTTTAATAATAGTAATATTTTCGATTAAACCAACACATATTATTCATGTTTTTGAATGCAAAAAAATACTAGTAGTATCCATAGAAAGAATATTTTTCTCTAAAACTTCCATACTGATTGGAGTAGTGAGCATGTTTCTTAGAAACCTTATTATCAAAACTTTGTTGACCACCAAAATTTCTATTATTAGCTAGAATCTTCCTTTTCAGCTCAATTTTATTTTCATCCTTATTAGAACCAGAAGTAAAGGAATATTTTTTTTAATCAAAATTTTTAGAAACTCCGAACTTCTTAACTTTTTTAGTCTTGGACACATACATATCTTTCCCAACATTCATCTTCTCATAAAAAATTTTGACTTTACTATAAACCATTGTAGGTAATTCTTGATCCTTCTTAGGTTTAAACTTTCAAGATATTTCACCAAATTTAGAGATAGAATTATTGAAATTTTTAACCATCTTTTATTCTTTTGAATGTTTTTGTTAGACAAGTTCCAACTCCTCTTATTTTTCCTTCAAATTTACTTTTATATGTTCATTATGATTATTTTATTTCTCAGTAGGTATATTAAAATAATCTATTTATCCCAATATATTGACCTTACCATAAAGAAAAAATTCTTGATTGTTTTTTAAAGAGTCTCTAATTTTCAGCTTCATAATTTCTTTCTCAAACCTCCCAATATTTCTCAAACACGTTTTCAATTATTCTTTTAGAAGAAATTTTAATTGAGTTTCTTCTTCTTATAAACGTCTTATTCCCAAAATCTTCTTTATTAACGATTGAAATAAAAGTAATCTTAACCTTGTCAATATAATTTTTAGATTCATATTCACTACCTTCTTCTTCATCATCTTTAGGTAAGAAAATTATCCTTTTGTGTTTGGATAATTTTTTATCCTTTCCTTTGGAATAAGATTCATCCTTATCAACTTATTTCTTCAATGATCTTCTCCACCTTCTATCATCTTAATCACTATCCTCTTCTTTATTTCATTGAGGAAAATTGGACATGAAGTGCCCAAAATATCCACTTTTAAAACATTTCAAGGGTAATTTCCATTTATATTAACATGTACCTCTTTTCACTTTTTTAGAAAATAAGGATTAAAATTCATCAATATTTTTAAAAACATCATTTTTAGAATCTGAATCACTAGATTCTTCTTCAAAGAAAATCCTCTTTGACTTTTCTTTATTGGAAGCCTTGAAATATATTTCTCTATCAACTTTTGTTTTTTTCCTTTCATAAATTTTTGCATTCAAATTTCTTAAGTAATGAGGGTGCTATGAAAATCATCTAGAGATAATGTTTCTATATCTCTATCTTCCAATAAAGAAACATTAGCATCATACTTTTTTTTTGAATAATTCTCAAGATATTTTCAACAATAGTATAATATTATTACTTTTCACTAAGATATATGATAGAGCTGAAAATTTCATTCACCTTGAAAAATAATCCACCAACAGATTCAAATTAACAATTCTTGAGATATTCATAATTTAGCTTCAATATTTTTTACTTTTCCTTCTTTACTTTTTTATTTACTTAATAAATGTTTTTCAGCTTTTCCTAGATACATTTTTTAGGGGAATCACCCTTCAACATTAAAAAGTCACTTTCACAAAGTGATAAGAGTAAATCATTCAAGGACCTTCCATCATTCTCAATATTATTCTTTTCAAAAGATATAAGAGGAAATTTATCATAAATTGGATGAAATCTAACTATTTTAGCTACAAGAACATCACACCCAATAGTCATAAGATAAGGTAACGTTATATCATTCCATATATGATAGTTCATACCATAAAAGAATAGAGTACCCTTACTATTCACACAATGAGATTCTCTATCTCACATTCATCTTCAAAACATTAGCAATGATTAAATGAAGGGAGCCTTCTCTCCGATACTAATTAATATTTTTTGACAGGATTAATGTATCACTGAGAGGGGGAGTGGTGAATCAATGATATATTTTTCTATTTAGTTTAATTTATTTTCAAATAACCTTTACCCAATGTTAAAGAGTTATTAACTTATTGAATTAAAATCAAAACAAACATTTATTGGATGAAAGGAATTTACAAGGTTCATTACTCAACAATAGTTTCTATGTCTTTGGTATGGTTTGGAAACAATCTGATACTTCACAATCCACTAAAAAAAATACTTCTATGTAGAATAAAATGAGTAGGATATAACCTTAACCTCATGTAGCACTATTTTAAATACAACCATCAATGTTCTTCAAGTTGCATGAAATGGTGTAATATAAAGTTTTTGTCACAAGTTAAGAAAAATTTTATTGTACTGCCTTATAAACATTTACAAATATTTTCTTCAAAAAAATATGTTAGTTTCTTACCTAGCTGTAGGAATGAGCTTCTTAGACTTTATAATGATACTCAGTATGATTTCCGAATTGAATTCATCAGTATAATTACTCAATACTGAAATATAATTCTATCGAAATACCATTGAAACAATTCTGAACTAATTTTTTTTATTAATCTATAATTCCCATTCTGACTTCTTAGTCCAAATTCCGAAACCCAAATGATGATCTTGCCTCTTCTCCTTTATTCTTCTTATCAGTAAAATTACTCATGAATACTCAATCCAAAAAATTCTTCTCTCTATAATTATTTAGTTGTCTACCTTATCTATTGAATAATATATTGGTATTAGAAAACTAAAATGTTTATATCCTTATTTAGGTGACCCAAAAGTGGTTTGGGTGGGATTCTAAAAATGTTTTTTCACTCAACTAAATTTTTCCAAAAAAAATTCTCCTTGATTTTTGGATTAATATTTGACTTATTCATTTCTTCTCAACTCTTGTTGAACCTTCTCGAATCTTCTAATAACTTCATCCTTCTTAAAACTTTCTTTATAAACATCATTTATATTCTAATTTTCCTTTCTAACTTACTCATTATGATGAATAAAATGGATTCTTACTTATGTTTCTCCGTACTAAAAAATTCACACCAATTGAAAAAATAATAAAAAAATGTCTTCCCATTATGATCCTCATAACCAACTACCCTATCAGATTTATTCAATATGATAAAGATACCAAATTCCTCATTAATTTTCAGTAAACCAAATAAAACATATGAAAACCATTATTCAAACATCTTCAAATGATTTTGTGATCTCATTGATAACACTTTGAAAATATTCAAGTAATTATCCTTTTCTTGTTTTCCTAGACTGATGATCATGAATCTGGTGATTTTTATCAATTTTATTCTACGTTAGATGAATTGGTCTCTAATTTACACGAATAATCAATTTAATCACTAGTCCAATGGATCTTGACTCAATTAGAATTATAAGAATAATGATAATTTATCTCGTACACCAAAGGAAAACATATCAGAGTTCTTTTTTTCTCTTGAAATATTTTTTGAGGAACACAATCAATAATTTATCTTGTTGAAAATGGTTTACTATATTATTTATTTATCTTTAGTTTTCTTCTTTTTATTGGTTACAATAAAATTTTATTATTATATTCATTCTTTGGTCCCAATAACTTAAAATTTATTTTATTTTTGATTGTTCCCAAAAAATTCCCCACAAAAAAATTATACTTCCAATAAAAATCTGCATCCAATATACAAAAGATACCATTAATATAAATCTATGTCATAATCCATTATGATGGATTAGTGGCATACCACTTATGATGGAGCAGTTTCACTATCAAATTCTTTTATTCAATAAGATTTTTCATTCTTTGATTATGATCGCAATGAACACCCATCACTTATATTTTTTTAATAATATTTATATTTTATGGATTATTGGACTGACTAAAGACCAACATCTTCATTACTTCTTGTTCTTATCAAGATTTTTAGCCTTAAACTAAATCCATATATGGTGATCTCACAACTATGAATTGAGATCAGAAATATTTATGTTTACAAAATTTCTTCTCCTATAAACTTAATATTGTAATTATAAATTCCTTATGACTTTGAATATGGTTAATATTATTTTTAGAATCATTTTACTTATAATGAAATGTTTTTTAACTTTCTATCATTTCTAGAAAAAATCTTTCCTTCCATCCATCAATATTATTGAAAGCACTCCCACTATCTAACATAAAGATTTCATCATAATTTTTTTAAACACTTATGATTTATGAGAACTCTAAGATCATAAAAGAACCATTAGGTATACATGATATTCCTGTAGAATTATATTCTCCTTCTCATTATGACCAAAACCTCATTCCAAACCCAATGTGAGTCTGATGAGCCTTTTCATTCAGAGAACTTCTTCTGATGCCAGTGGACATTCTTAAGAACTATGATTATGAAATTTTAAAAATGATGGTTAGTCCTATCACCAATAAATAAAAATTTTAAGGGATTTATTTCCTTTGACAACAAAAGAAAATTCATTTAAAAAAAACATTATTTATCATCCAAAAAATTTATCCAGCCAACATGGTCCCAAGAGATAATAATTTCATCATTACTATATCAATTTAAGCTACTATAATAGATAAATTATATATATTTATAAATCCATTATCTCATTATATATTATTTTTAGTTCTTTTACATGATAGTAGAATCAGTGTTGGGTTATTTTAGTAGTTTTGGGTAATGAAAATGATAGATTAATAATAAGTTAAATACTTAACACAACCATTATAGAACCATAAATAAATAATTATTTTCTTATTAACATATAATACAATTATTATTTAATTTACCATAGTCATCCATGATAGATTTTTATAACACTGTTCAAGTAGGCATTGAGATAGACCCAAACTCGAACATACCATAATTAAAGGATGATTATAATAAAGAAATTGGTTATTTTTGAATAATTTAATTATTAAAAAAACATAATGATATTACTTGGATATTTTTAAGGTTTTAACTCATATTTTTATTTTTTTTAAAAATAAGATAGAACTATATGAAAAAAGAGATATGTTACTTATTGGGGGTAGTATTCCACACAAGACACAATTAACACTTTTTATTTCCCAATGAATGAGATGGAATAATTGAGGATTATAATTTTTGTATATATAATCATAATAATATTGTATATTTTACATTTATTCTTAAATTATATCCTTATAACTAGAAAATAATGGTGGTGGTAAAAAATTGAAGACATTACTTCATGGAGGAGGTAGTCTTCAAAAAGGAACGTTAAACATTCTTTTATTTTGTTCCAAATTGAATTGCAAGGAATAAATAATATTAGTAACATTAATATAATAAAACATTAGTATAATAATTATAATGAGGCTATTATGTTTCTATGGTTATTATAAAGTTTTAATGGAATTATTATGAAGAAATAGTTATGGATTTAGTAATACTCACATTTGGAGCTCAAACTTCCTCTTGAAATACTCTTTATAAATTAAGGGCTTAGGCTATATTATGTAAAATAGGGGTTTTATGACATGCAATTGAATTTTTGGATGGAAAAGTTTTATAGGGGTTAAATAAATTTCTAATGGGGTTTTAATTTTGAGAGTGTGAAAGTGATCCCATATTATAAATTAATAGAAAGGCACTCCTGTGAACAATCATGATTTTCATATAATGGAATGACATTATTAAATGGTAAAAAGTACCAAAAGTGAAAAATAATAGATTTTGGGGGTGATATAAGGTTTATATATACTAAATAACTCATTTTTATACATGTTTTAAACATGTCTCAGGATTTTTAACACTTTTTTAATATTTTACGATTTTGGTTTTTTACATAAGTAACTAGTTTTTACCTTATTATTTTTTATTTTATTATACATATAAGGTAACAATTATAGAAAAAATTTGATGTGAAAAAACTGAATTTATGATCCATATATTCTAATTAAATTTATAACTAAGATAAAATTAACATTTAAATTTAAAATTTTAATATATAGAAATATTGTTTTGTAAAAAATGTTGTTTTTACCATTATAATTTATTAATATTATTTAGCATTGGATAAAACTTTAATGAGTGATCATATATTTATATATATTTATAAAAAATATATTAGGTTCATTTTTTAGAAAATGTTGGTTTTTTTATTAGATAAAACTTACACAATGTTAATAAAATAATTCTTTGATAATAATAGTTCTACCATTATCATAGTAATTAACTTTAATCACAATAATCATATTTTTATGCCTAAAAATTATATTAACCTTATTACATAATATGGAAATTTTGATCTAAAATGATAAATCCATTATTTTATTTTTAATTTCTATAATTTAGGAAAACTATTTTTTAATATAAGATAATAAAAATAGTTTTTGAGTAAAATATTACTTAAGTTTCTAAAATGTTAAATATTGATTTTATAAATTCATAATTTTATTTTCAAATTAATTTTTGAATTTATAAATAACTATATATATTAATTATTTTTAAAAAATTTAAGTCATTATTTTATTATGAAAATTTCAAAAAAGTTATGGCATTAGCAAAATCAGTATTTTTAGTACTCACCAAAAAAATAATTATTATCGAAAAATCTCAAAAATTCAACCTAAGATAATTTTTACATGAATAATTCAAAAATTAATTTCATTTTAAAAAAAGAATTTAATATTTTAAAATTTATTTGTTAAAATAAAATATTTAAAGGAAAAATTATTTTACTCAAAAAAAAATACTTTTTAATACTTTATGCATTTTTAATCCTATTTGGTATGAATTTTTAATTGATTCAAACATTTTATATACCAATTATTATATTATTCATGTAATTTTAATATTTCATGGTTGTTTTTAGTCGATTGTTGCATTAGTTTGATGTTACATGTGACATGAGCTATAAAATATAATATTAATTAAAAGTATCAAAAATCTTAGTTCACAACATTCTACCCCCTAAAAGAAATTGGAACCTCACAATTTTAATTAAAATCAAATAATGAAATATTTAATATTGTTCTTAGACTTGAATTTATATTTAATTTCTAATGATATATATCCAATACTTCCATAAGTAAAACTATAAAACCTTTATCCAAAACATGATTGTATTTTAGTTTCTAGAGACATACCTTTCACAAAAATAAAATTCAAGATCCTTTTTCCAACAAAATATTCAGACAAAAAATTATTATGATAATATCCAATAGATTCCAATTAAATTAAAACATTAATATGAAATACCAATTTTAAGAAGTCTTCTCTAACAATACCTTCATTTGAGACTAAAATATATTCATTTCAACTATTTCACACTCATTTCATCTTATAACTCTATTGGTTCAACCTAGGTTACTTTAAGTTGTGTTCAATACAAACTATTTACATAATAACTTTATTTAATTAGGAAATACATCCTTTATAATGTCTTGTAAATAGAATGAATTTAACCAAATCATATCCCCCAGAAGTTTCTATCTTAGTGTGCGGTCTTAGGCCAACTCATCATGCACCAAAGTAAAGATTGAGTAGAAACTTAATTGGTCTTTTTAGGGTGATTAATACTAGCTACATCAGTGAAAAAAATGAATCTAAATTACAGTATCTAAAAAAAGGTTGTAATTTCTTGGAGAACCACCCAATTATTTATTTACCAAATCATTGATATGTTATCCAATACTCATACTTATAGCTTAAAATTATAACTAGGGTTTTTACTAATATTTTCTTATTTTAGTCTCTAAAATATTCTATATTACCTTTATTATACTAACATGTTATATATATAATTGAAACTATAATAAAACATAACTTATCAACCTTTAAATTATCCTCTAATAATATCATAATGTCTAAATTTGTATAATACCTACTTTAATACCAACTATATATACCTCAGATGTTACTATCTCAATTTTATTACATAAAGAAAACATTGTATTACAATAATTTCCCTTAATCTTATCGTATTAGAGATTTAGAAAATTAAGATAAAAAATTAACTAAAAAACTATTATATTTTAACAAAAATGGACATTTTTTACCACTATATAATCTACTTCTTAATAAATAATTATTCTTTAATATCTCCTACTAATTCTCCATATATGATACTTATATAGAAAATTCATATGTATTAATTATGTTTATAACCTTTTGAAATAGAAACAACAGAAAGGGGTTAGATAAAACACTCAATAAGGGTAAACATATGCGATGATAGTTAAGGATATTAATTAAAAATAATATGAATATATGGATATAATAAAAATACATAATAAAATCATACCCAACAAAACATATTTCATAATACATGATTCATAGAATATGACATGAAATAACTCAAGAAATGAATCAAAAGAGTGTAGAAACATGAGTTAATAAATGTGATCCAAGAGAGGGTAACATAGTCATAAGTATAAGTATAAAACTATTTCACAAACATAAGTTTTAGAAAAAATTGCTAATAGATCAAAGTATGTCCACCCTTTATGTTGTGAAAAAAATATAAGTATATCTACCCTTTTTATTGTGAAAAAATCCATGTTTGTTCATGAATCATTATCTCATGAGATATAAATCCTTAACCAATGCATTTTAGGTATATATAAGACCCAATCCATTTTTATCAATATATTTATGTGTTCCAAAATATATCAATCGTACAACATACATGAAAAACCATGAGAATAAAATATTTTTTATTTATTTTTTCATAGTAATCATATAATGAAATTATTCATAATTTCATTAAAAAATACTAATATGATTAAACCATGGAAAATCACTGTCTATCCAAATATATTTAGTAAATTTCTTGGTAAATACTCCTCAATCATGATAATAAAGAATATGGTGTAAGGGAACAAATTATGGAATCTATTTCCTTGGTGAGTTTTTGGTGTTAAAGGCACTAAGAGGAGGATCCAAGGTGTTGAGGGGGGAAATGGGAGTACCACTTCAAAAAATGGCATATATATGATATAGTGGAATATGTAGTGTCGTAGTGCTGGTTGGTGCGATGTAGTGGATCCATGCTGTGGTATAAGGGGGATTATTGGGGATCTCTGGGCGACTTCCTTTTGAGGTGTAGCATCATTGTAGACTATATGCTATGGTGTGGTCCCTTTCTCCACTAGAGGGGCTCTACAATGTTGTGCTTAAGGTTATACTGTGACCTGAATATCCACTTTAATAGGACTTGTCTAGGGATCTCAAAGGGGATTTAATTGATGGGGGATGTAATATGGTCTAGGGATATTACACTATAGAAAACCCAATGTTAGATAGTTCTAGGGTGTAGTCCATTGGGATGTTCCATGATTTTTATTCTTTATAGGGTATATAAATAATTTTATACCACCAAAAATCATTCTTTTCCACTCATTCCACTTAATCCCAAGGAAACCTTGATATGTTTCATGGAGGATTAAAATACCCTTTCAATTGGGATTGATACTCACCTCATAAAGAACAATATATAGTGATCCAAGTTGAGTTATACCACCATTTTAATAGATTTTTGACCCCATTTGATCTAATTTAATTATGTTTATACTTTCTATGCTTTGGTGTTGGATCTATGATCTTATTATAGAATTTTTCATGTCGTTCTCTGGTGATTTTGTGGCTTGATGTCCTTAAGTGATTGTAGTTACTTATGGGAGAGGTGATGAGAGATCCACAACATTCGTAAATTCTAATGAAAATAGAGTTAACATTTTCTAGGTATGAGATTCATTACTTATCTACTATTTACATGGAATAATAAAGATATATTGGTTTAAACATTTGGATGGAAATTGAATTAGTCAAATAATGATTGAATTAGATTAATAAAGATATTGGCCGTAGAGATAACATGTTGTTTCTTTCTACCATGATAATGATTTCCCTCTTGATTTTCTAGATATTATTATA
Source organism: Viscum album (assembly GCA_963277665.1). Taxonomy (NCBI): domain Eukaryota; kingdom Viridiplantae; phylum Streptophyta; class Magnoliopsida; order Santalales; family Viscaceae; genus Viscum; species Viscum album. The sequence goes on from OY728156.1 coordinate 1,379,276,946, forward strand.
TCTATGTTATTCTTAATATTCATGTTTTTAATGTTATGATTTATTGTGTTGTTGATAGGAAATTTAAAATAACGTAAAGAAATAATTAATTGATTAATTATCTTAAAAATTAAATAAGAGGCATGTTTGTAATCTAGGGTTCATTGTAATTTGATTGTAATAAAATTGATTAAAATTCATATGTTTAATTGAATATGATCTTACATGTGTAAATATAATAGATAATGAATGTGAAGAATGATAATTCTTATCGAGAATGTCGAAATGAAATGGCATGTTTATGAAAATGGTATATCTCTAGGTTGTTGAAACTGAAATTTTTAATAAGATCATGTTTAGATTTTGATAGCTTATTATATATTGATGCCTTAGGTTTCCTGTAGTTGGAACCTGTGAATAATGAATCAGTTAATTCAAGATGGAATTAGAACTGGTTGTTTTTTAAGATAAATATCTTGGTCCATGAGTGCCAGTTTACTTCTAATGGTTAGATTCCTTGTGTTTACAATCCGTGAGAGATCATTTCTGTGAAAAGGCTGAATGAATTGTTTTAGGGCCTAATTTCCATATTAATTATTTTTTTTCTTACTACCTTATGATGTTCTCTAGATACCATCCTTTCTATTTTATATGAGCCTAAGATAGAAGATGATATATGGAGAGGTGAGACCCAGATGATGTGAGACAAGTTGATGTTTGAGATGGTGAGAAGCATTAGGACATGCATGCGGGTTTCAAGGATAAGGATCCAGATAGTGGAATAGGATGAATATATGACTTTTTGTTCATGTTATAAAGATATATTCTTCTTGAAATGAATATGTTTAATGGATGATGGATGGGTTTCTTATTTATGTACATTCCTTTTCCCCAATTTTTGAGACACTTGGATTTTCTTTGTTGTAAGTTTCTTCTTGGTGGTAGATTAAGACGTTTTCCTATAGTACATGGATTATAGAGTGATAATAATAATTAATGATAAATGTTTAGCCCTTGGGTTTGTTTCTTTTTGGAATGAAAATGATATTTTACACTTGAGAAACCATTGAATCAATTTATATTTTTCATAGAGGGAATATACATGGATTTGAAGGATAATAATGTTTAATATGGAATAATGTTGATGGTAAATTAATGGATAATTATTTAATTAAAGTAAAATGAATTGTTTTATGAAAATAAGAAATTTATTCTAGATCTTAAAATGGTTATGGGCATACATGATATCTGGTCCCTAGCAATTAAAACCACGTGTCCGAGTGACAATTTCTATAGTTGATCATAGGACTAGGTTATACCCATAGTGTAGTTGTGATCTATATTATATCATGTATATTTTGTGATTTCATATGCTACCCCACCCATTTTTCTTAGGGTTACTGACACCAAGTTGACTTTGGGAGAGTTGTTTCACTAAAATCATAGTTGGAAGATGAATGGATGACTACCCCTCTAGTATTTCTCTATTATCATGGTAGTTCATGTATTGATTTGAATGGAGTTCAGTTTCCCAATATATATATATATATATATATATATATATATGTAGAGGGATGTGATAGATTGTGTTTATTTCAAACACATGTATATCTGAATATAGTATCCACAATATTATTATAGTTATGATTTGTATATGCTATGATGACTTGATGTACCTTACTCAGTGTATTGGATGTGATCGATTGAGGGATAATACCTGATGTATGATACACATCATACAGGTTGTGGTGGATCCTAGAAACTATTTGTTCACTATATGGATATGTGATATGGGATGATGTGAGGATGGGATGCATGTGGTCCATATTGTGATACTTAGCCTAGGCCTCTTAGGGTTGGATTACTTTTAGAGAGAGATATATCAAGATGTTCCAAATTGGGATAGAGCGGAAAAATATAGGGAACCAATAGTGGGGTACCCATGTTATTGATATTATATTCTATTATTCCTTTTATGTGATACTTGGTGATAGATATCCATGGTGAGGTTGGGAACATTGTATGACTGTATAAGTGATGAGTTAGTTTTACCACTATTCATTATGCTTCAACATGCTTTCTTTATCTTTTGTATGAGAGGATATGAGGAGGATCCTACAGAGTACACTATTATAATTAACCCTTGTGTATATATAAATAGGTTTTAGGTAAGTAGGAGTAGGTTTGTGATCATGATAGATATATAAGATTGTGATTTTGTAGGAGCTCTTTGGTCTTTCTGGTTACTGACCTATTTTAAATTTTTGATACGTGTAGTTTTACTTTAAATTGTTATGGTACCACATGAAATTAAATGTATTAACTTAGGTTTTCCTTTTTATATATCATTGAGTAGGTGTTTATTGTTGTATATGTCTTTTCTCCCTTCCACAAGTTCTCTTAGAGTAAAATTCCACTAATATGTATGTTTATTATACACTCAGTTCTAGTCACTAACACGGGGCCTAATAGTGGTGGGAATTAGGTAGTCACCATCTCCCTTATCTCATTATAACCCTAGGAGGGGTACTCTTTGGGGGGAGTGGGACATGAAGGAGTGGTATGAAAGGTCTAGGTCGATGATAGGATGGATTTTGGAGTTTGGTATTGGTGAAATTTCATGGGTTAGTAGGGAAATCATGTCTTCTATGTTTAGTAAGTGATGTAAATGTAGGATACTGGGTGAGACATGGGTATTTAAGGACCTTTGTGATTTGATTTAAGAAACTTTATGTTTACTAATCCTACTACAGAAACTGATTCTTTTTATGGGGTAGAACCTTAAGAAAGGATCCTAAAACATTATTGTTTGTGTTTTTCTTTGAAATGGGTATAACTTGGGATAGGTTAAACCATTAATGAAATAAAATAAATAAATAATTAACTAATGTTAATTAATACATTTTTTATATTTAGGATTCTAACTATTTGTTATTTTATATAAATAGCTCCAAGTTGACGTCCTCATCAGGTACACACCAAAGTTGTTTAGCATGATGTGCCAGTAGATCATTACAGAGTATAAGTTTATGATGATGAAACATGGAATAAGAAACTTATATATTCTAAGCACCAAAGTATGTATAAGTTTGAGGGATATTTTTAAGATTCATTTTTAGAAGACCGGTTAGAGTTGGTTGAGATAGATATATGTCTGATCAATTATTGGAAGAAGCACTTGGTTTTGTTGGATGTGACGATGCTGTATGGGGTAGAAAAGAAGTATTGTATCTTGTTCCATGGGGATTGTGAGGGGTAATAAGTCATGTGGGTTATGTTCTAAGACCTATTCTGAGGAAATATTCTTTGTTTGACTGAAAAAGGCTAGTATCCAAGAGATTCCTACCCATTGGATATATAGTTATAGCATGTGAGAGTTTAGGATCCGTTTGAAGACTCTTTTGAATTATGTTTTAGATCTACTTCATGATGCAGATAGTAGAAAGCAGATTTTAGAGGATTCCATGGAATAGATTTTTTTTCGGATTCTTTGCATTGAGATATCCAATGTTAGTTCATAATATTAATGATGAAGACATACCTTGAGGTGCTGGTTATACAAGAGGTTTTTGAGAGGATGTTGTCTAGAAGAGAACATCATGAGAGGGGAGTCATCAAGTTTCCTCATAAAGAAGATTAGTTATATGGGGTTCCTAGTTTCTTGGACATAACAAATTTCGGTTAGTGGGGGATTGTTCCCAACCATTTTCATCTTATTTCTCTAGGGGAGGTGTCTCTAAGAACTTTTTAAAGGGATTAGATGTGTGTTTCTTATGGAGGTTGAGGTCATTAGTGGTGAGAGTGCCCAATCATTCTTTGTAGTGAACATGTGTTAGGTGTTCCACATTAGGTTCCTCCATTGAGGCAGTTTCAACCAATGCAACAGTAGAATATGTTCTAGTTATGGATTATTAGAGAGGATATGGGGTGGGTAGAGGAAATCCCCAATATGCTAGTCATCTTTATAGAGTATAGAATGATCATAGAGGTAGTATTAAATAGGGCTAGAGAGGCCATGAATAAAGTAATGGTGAGCTTCATTCTATAACATTTCCAGCACCGGGCAATCCAGATGTTGTTTGAGGTACCCTTGGTTTTTTTTCTACATAGGTTCATTCTTTTTTTTATTCAGGAGATACACACTCCTTCATATCACCTACCCTTATCCATTATTTGGGAATTTAGGTGAAGAGGCTTCTATTTCCCATATAATTGACTATTCTAGTTGGAGGCCAACCTAAATTTTTAACAGTATATAGAAACTATCATCTAGTTCTAGGGAAGCAATGCTATTTAGAAAACTTTCTATGTTTACAGATACAACCACATGATATCATCCTCAACACTGATTATTTGTATTCAATGACATATATCATGGATTGCTTTAGGAGATAGATTGTGTTCTATGATGTTGATGGTGGTACAACTATGTTCATTGGTAAGTGGGACCCTCATATGGGTCAAAGGCGTGTTTTGTCCTTATCTTATTTGATGGAAACTATAATTATGAGTTTATCAAAGGTTTAACTGATGCTGTTCCTAGGGTTGTGGAAGATTACCCCGATGTCTTTCTTAAGAATTTAGTATCATTAAACCCTCAATGAGAGATCAAGTTTGGGATTAAGCTACTTCATACATGTATCCCATCTTGATGTCTCCATATAGGATGAAATATTTTGAGTTGTGAGATCTATGGGTATAACTTGATGATTTTTTGTAATGAGTTTTTATTTGTATGAGTTTTCAAATTATGGGTGCACTAGTTTTGTTCATGAAAACGGATGATGGTTTTTTTGTGACTTTGAATCAATTATCATTTCTTGAACCAGGTGATAGTGATGAACTTCTATCCTCTTCTTTGTTTAGATGATTTATTTGATCAGCTGAAAAGAACAAGATAGTTATCAAATATCTATTTTTTTGTTAGGATGTCATCATATATGGGCGGAAGATGAGGATATTACAAAGACTATTTTCCATTGTTGACTGGGGAATTATGAGTTTTTTATGATTCCATTCAGTGCAAAAAACACTTCAGATGCATTAATGAGGTTAATTAACATAATGGTTAGAGAGTTCTTGGATAATTTTTTTGTGGTTTTATTCTATAACATTCCTATATACTTTAATTCAGAGGAGGAGAATTTAGAGCATCTTCGTGTTGTTTTGGGAATTTTCATCATCAGTAGCTATTTGGAAAGTTGTCGAAGTGTGAGTTATGGGACCATGAAGTACATTTCATGGGGAATGTTTTATCCTAATATGGAGTAGATGCAGACCCTTTGAAGATAGAGTCAGTTGTTTCTTGGGTATCCACTAAGACAGTGGTAGAGGTAAAAATTTTCCTTAGTTTTATAGGATATTATAGTAGTTTTGTATCTGATTTCTCATAGGTTGGGGATATTATTATATAATTTACTAGAAATATTAGGTGTTATTGGAGACTGGCCAGTGTCTGGTAGCTTTAGAGTACCAGAAGGAGAAGTTGGTTCGTACTATAGTCCTTAGTTTAGAAATAAAGGGAGTTCAATTTGAGCTTTTATGCGATTCTTTTTGTCTTGGTTTGGTATGTTTTTTGATGTAATAGAGAATTTTTGTTCTTTATGGATCTCAATAGTTAAATCCCCATAAGATTAACTATTCCACCCATGATATCAAGTTGACAGAAGTGGTGTTCTCTCTAAATTTGGGGTGACATTATGTCATTAGAGAGATATTTTTGGTTTTTAAAAATCATAAGATCCTATGGTATGTATTATTCCAGTGTGACTAAAAATTTGAAAATGAAGATAGATGGGATTATTGAATGATTAATACTTTTATATTTCATACATTCGAGGAAAGGGAAATGTTATATCTAAGTCACAGAGACAGAATTCATATAGCGATGCTATATTTGAATCTAGAGATTCTTGGAGATTGATGAAAGATATCTCCAGAATTTATTTTGATATGTGAGAGGTTATAGTTAGTGGTATTTTTAGATTTCATTGTAGCCAGATTTGGTGCAACAGGTTGAGGAGTCCAAATTAAGGGATTTTAGGGTGGAGGTCTAAAGGGACTGAGTTGTTTTCAGTGATTCCCCTAATGGTTGGTCAAAAGATAGCCAACACCTGGTGTTGTTTTAGGGATGGGTTTTTTCACTTTGGTGATGCATGAGATGGTTTTTAATGAGTTCCAAATATCACCCTTGGTGGTTCATCTTGGTGTTAAAAAAGATGTACTGAGAACTTAGAGGTAGTATTTTGTGGCCTTGGTTGAAGTGTGCAATTTCCATGTTTGTATCTCAATGTTTAGTATACCAATAGGTGATGACTGAGCACTATGTTCCTAGTGGTTTTCTCCATCCATCATATATTCCCCTGTTTAAGTGGGAGGACATATCAATGGACGTTGTTACGAGTTTACCTCAAGACCAGAGAGGATAGGATTCAATATGGGTGATAGAGTATTTCTTGATGAAAGCATATCACTTTATAGAAATCCGGGAGTCATTTTCAATGGTGGTTTTGTTGTGGAAGTATCTAGAGAAGGTGGTGAGACTCTTTGGAGTCCCAAGGATGATCCTCTCATATCATAGTTCTCATTTTTTCATTTAGGGTGTGAAGATACCTCCAACATTATTTTGGATCCTTGTTGTGCCTTAGAACTTATTTTCATCTACAGATGGATGGTTAGATAGAGTTCACTATCTAGACTCTTAAAGAAATGTTGTGTTCTTATGTCTTATATTTTAAAGGTCAGTGGATGAGGATCATACCTTTCTTTGAGTTCTCTTAAAACAATATTTTTCACTCTATCATTATTATGGAACCATTTTAACCCTTGTATGGACAAAATTTTCATTCTCCACTTCTTCAGACTTGGTTCAGAGAGGAAACAATTCTTAGGATGGAAGTAGTGAATAATACAATATAGATGGTTGATGTAATTTCATGAGAGTATGAAGGTTGTAAATTATCATTAGAAATCATATTTTAATCATAGTAGGATATATCTAGAGTCTTTCATTAGAGATCAATTGTTCTTGAAAGTGACTCTTCATCATGGAAAGTGAATGCTTGTTCATTGGAATAAGTTTTCTCTTAGGTTTGGTGGACTTTTCAAGGTGTTGGATCATGTTGGATCCATGTATTATCAGATAGTATTTTCCTAAAATATGAGATAGATACATGATTTTTTGTTCACGTGTCGCAACTCTTTCATTACCTTCATTAAGAATTTCACATGATTTATTGGGGATAGCTCGATGTTGACTATAACATGACTTGAGGAGTGACCAATGGTGATCTAGGACGCCATAATAAGGTGTTTCATGGGAATTATATTTCCTTGATTAGTGTCTTGTGGTGACCAAGAGGTTTAGAGTAGAGTATATGGGAATATAAGTCACAAATACACACTAATTACCCAAAGTTGTTGGAGGATTATCTCTTATCATGTAATGTGGTTTGTTTTATGAATATTGGCCTTTTGGGTTACGAGATGCTTTCTTCTTGTTGATTATTGTCGCCTTTCTCCCGTTTTAGAGGTACCTTCCATGTATAGTATTTTAAGAGATAATTTTTTTTTATGTTTTCATGCTTTATCATTTTAATAGTTGGTTGCGATCTTATGATAGTGATATCCTTAAGAGGTATCTCATGGGGTGGCTATTCATATGACCACATTTCCCCTTATTTCTCTCTGGGTATGGTTTTCAATTATCTAGGAAGATAATTTGTTGATAGGTATCTAATGAAAGGTCCCTAATCACCTAATCCCTTTACTTTGTGAGTATTATCTATTGGAGGCACCCCGAGAAGGTACCAAGGCATTTAGAGGAAAATGGGAGTTCCACTGCCAAAAATGGCATGTCTATTTTGTGGAGGGATACATTTCACTATAGTGCTAGTGGATGTGGTGTAGCAGATCAATGTTTCAGTATATGAGAGATCATAGTGGATTTTAAGGATACTTTCCTTTGAGGTGGTAATTGTGTTGTAGGTTGTATACTATGGAGTGGTTCTTTTCTCAGTAGGAGGGGCTCTATGGAGTTATGCTTAAGGATGTGCCATAACCCCCAGATCCACATTAATATGATCTAGTAGGTGATCTCAAAGGGGAATTGACATAGGAGGGATGTGGTGTGGTGTAGGGATATTATTTTTTAGAATACCATGTGTTATCTAGTTCTACAATGTGGTCCATTAGTTTGTGTTGTGATCTTTGGTTTTTCAGAGGGCTTATAAACATCCCATGACCCTAGAAACTTATTATTTTCCACTCATTCAGCTAAAACCAAAGGTTTCCTAGAGAGGTTTCTCAAATTATTTAAATCCTCTTTCAATAGGTATTGATACTTAGATCCTTGAGATCAATCCGTGGTGATCTAGGGTGAGTTATTACACCTTTTTATAGTGTTTTCTACCCATTTGATATCGTTTACTTCCATTTCTCCTTTACATGATTTTGAATTTGATCTCCATTTTCATTATGGAGTTTTTATTTTTGTTTTTTGATTTTTTCATGGAATGAAATTCTTTAGAGATTGTAGTTCCTTGTGGGAGAGTTGATCAGAGATATGAAATGTTGGTATATTATTGTTCGAAGAACATTTATGCTCCTGAGGTAGGGGATTCATTAATTAACTTTTATTTATTTTCAATTTTAACGTTATCATTTTTTATCCATATAGATGTAAATGGAGTTAATATAATAAACATTGAACTAGATTAATAAAAGAATGGTTATGGAGTTCATATGTTGTTTCTTTCTACCATGATAAGGGTTTTCCTCTCGATTTTTTAGATAGTGAACTATCTATGTTATTCTTGATAAGCATTTGTATGATGTTATGGTCAATAATGTTGTTAATGGAAAATGGTAAAGAATTTTAATCTATAATTAATTGATTAATTTTATTAATAATTAAATAATATTATTGTTTGTAATCTAGTGTACAATGTGATTTGATGCTAATCAAATTGAGATAAATAATTATATTTAATTAAATATTATCTTCCATGTATTAATGTAATTGAAAATGAATGTGAAGCATGATAATTATTGATGAGAATATTGAAATGAAAAGGAATGATAATGAAAAAGATACTTATCTGGGCTATTAAAACATGAATTAATAATAAGATCATATTTATATTTTGATAGCTTCATGCCTTAGGATTCTAATAGTTGGATCATGTGACTAATGAATTGGTCAACTCAAGATGAAATAAGAACTAGTTGTCATTTAAGATAATTATTTTGGGTGATGAGTTCCCATTTTCTTATAAAGGTTGGATTCCTTATGTTAGGGAGCCCTAAGAGACTGTTTGGATGAAAATGATAAATGCCTTGTTTTAGGTCCAAGTTTCCCATTTATTATGATTTTTTCTTACTTTATTTCGATGTGCTTTGGATTTGAACCTTTCTAGGTTATATGAGCCGAGGATGTCTAATGATATATGGGGTAGGGAGTCTCAGATGATGTTGCAGTAGTTGGTTCATGTGATAATGATATGCATTGAGCTATGAATGTGAGTGTCATGGATGACACCAGATATAATGGAATTAGTTAAAACTTTGATTTCCCATAGATGTTATAAATAAATATTCTTGATTGAAATTAATACATTTAATGGTGGATGATCAAGTTTCTTATTTATCAATATTTATTTCCCTACTGCTTGAGATAGATGGATGTTCTTGGTTGCATGTTTCGTATTGGTGGTAGATTAGGTTGTTTTTCTAGATTACCTAGTTTATGGAATGATATTAATAATTAATAATAAATATATAACCCATTGGGTTTGTTATTGGTGGAATTTAAATGAGATGTTACTCTTGGGAAACCATGGAATCAGTTTGGATTATTCCTGGAGGGCATGGAATTTTCATTAATGGATAATAATGTTTAACTTAGAATAACATTTATGGTTAATTAATGGATAATGAATTAATTTTCAATGAAAATAATTAATTTAATGTAGCTATTAATAGTGTTGTGTAATTATAGTATATATTTTTCTCAAAAGAGGTAGCTAAGTGTTCGAGTGATGAAAACTAAAATTGATCCTAGGACTAGGTTATGTCCATACTGTGGTTGTGAGATATTTTGTATCACATCTATTCAGTGATTTCATACACTAACCCACCCATTTCAGTTAGGGAGAATAACATGCAGTGGTCTATGTGGGGATGTTTTCCCTGATATCCTTATGGGAGTATGGATGGATGACTACCCACCTATGACCTCTTCTTCTTCTCTTGGATGTTTATATGATAGTATACATGAAGTCTCGTTTCCATATATATATGTTTGTGGATGGTAGTTATGGATTGTGTTTATTTCATACACAAGTATCTCCAGATATAGTATCTAAAGGATTATTATAGGTATTTTTTATAGGTTATGATGGATTGAGGTACCTTAATCAGTGTATGGGTTGTGATGAATTATGGTATAATACAAAATGTATGATACAAATCATACTGGCTATATTGGTTCCAAAATACTACTTGGTTACAATATGTAGATGAGATATTGGAAGATTTGATGATGTGATGCATGTGGTGCACATTGTGATACATAGCCCAGGTGTCTTGGGGCTGGATTACTTTTGGAGAGTGATGAATCCTGACATGCGAAGTTGGGACAGAGCAGAAAACCAGTAGGGAGGTGATAGCGGGGTACCATCATTATTGATATTATATTATATGCTTCCATGTATGTGAAACTTGGTGATAGATGTCTATAGTGAGGCTGGGAACATTATATACCAATTTAGGTTATGGGATAGTTTCATTATTGTTCACTATGACTTATTATTATTTCTTTATCTTTTATAGGAGAGGATCTAGGGTGGATCTTAATGAGTATACTATAATTCTCACCAAATGAATATATATAACATATTTTTAGGTCATAAAGAGTAGGTTGGAGATCTGGTTATATATTACTGGCTCATGGTTTTACTAGAGCTATATAGGCTTATCGGTCACTTCCGTATTTCCCTTTTTGGTACTTATAGTTTTTCTTTCTATTGTTTTGGTACTATATAACATTAAATGTATACACAAGAGTTTTCCTTTTTTATATATATTTAAGCATATTATGATTTATGAAACTATATTATCTCTCCCTTAAATATTTTTTTAGTGGGTAATTATAGAGAATTTACTTTTTTTTTCATACATGACTTTTACATCATTTTAAAGATAAAAAACATAATAGTTATACATTCAATGATCAAAAGGTTTAGTATATTTGGAAAATTTGGATCATACATCCCTTATGCATAATAAATCATAAACATTTATTTATGGTCTTCTTCTTTATCCTTCTAAAATTACATGTTCTCTTTAGTACATGTAGTCACCTTAGGATATGCATTAAAGAAAGGGGTGACCTAAAAGCCAAGTGAGAGGATGAACAAGGGACATGAATCAATATAAAATGGGTGAGAATACTCATTATCATGAAATCATAAGTATATGATCGTAATTATAATCATGGAGGAAACAATTGATAAAGGCGTGGAATGTGGCACTGCAAAAAAATGAAGCATCATGTCATAGTGTTCAAATACCACACATAGTTATGAACAAGGATTAAATGATGTTAAAGCATAAAATATGTTCATAATCCTAACATAATAATCATAAAAACAGATAACATCATTCTCACTCATAATATAAATTATCTTATGAGATACATTACATTACCTAATGCATTTAAGGGTTATATAATTATGGGTCCACACATCACATCATAATATTTACATAATCATGCATGCCACAAAGAATGTAGTAAAATTTTTATCTTGAAATAAACGATGGAAAATAAAGGGATTCATAAGTATTTCATAAATAATACTTTCATGAGTAAACTTTCAGGGTTCCCAAATTAATAAGGGGAAAAATATTTGGTATAGACATCATCAATCTTGAGTGAATGAGAAACAAATCAAGAGGTGTCAAGATGTGTTGAGAAAGAAAATAATTTTTGGAAAATATTTGTATTTGGATTAAAAATCAAGGTGGGAACATGCATATGCCTAAAAATAAAAGGGAATCATCATTAAAATATAATGAAGGAACACTAGAGGAATATCAATGCTGAAGAGGTGGTGAAATAGGGTTAACCTAATGAAAATGTTCTAGGATTAAGAATCCCCTTACCTTAAATCTCACTTTATTTTGTTTACTTTTTTTCATTATGAGTAATAGACTTAGGATTATTAAAACACAGTTCTAGTAGTGATTTTTTTTATTTTTTCCACTATTTTACTATTATATTTATTGGATTCTGATTTCTAACACTATTTGTGAAACATAAATTGTTTTGATATAATGTTTTCATTAAATTTTCTCGTTTATTTTGATGTCGCTATTTTTTTTCAAGGTCATTTATACATTAGTATAATAAATTTGAGAATATTAATATATATATATACCTTCATATATCATAAATAATTTATTGTAACAACTATAGTTTTGGTGATAATAAAATGATTCACAATTTGCACTTTACTAATTAACCAACTATTGATGGGACATTATTGAAAGAGAGGGGAAATAAGATTAAAATTCCCTTATGCCATAATTATGATACTTATAATAGGTTCACATCATTAATATAATGTTAAAATACATCCTAATTAATTTCATAAGATTTTTTTTGAAAGAAACTGAAATAAAATAAAGAGAAGAAGAAAAAGAGAGAAGATTTGATAGAAACATACTCTTTCCTTATCATGTATGACACTATAAATCCCTTGATGTTTAGAGTTTGTTTACTCCAAAACATACTTAGGTATTATAAGGGGATTTAGAGGGAGTATTTGTTGGAGTTGGTGGTCTAGAACCAAGTACTTTGTACTTTATTCATTAAATAAAAAGGTCTTATCACATCTTGATTGTTCTTCTGTGTGACATGTCATGTGATAATGTCCTAAGGACAACTGTTGCATTAAAGGGTCGTAGCGGATCCCTACAATGATGAGAGCCCGGAAGTTCCATAACACTATTCTTGAATGTATGTTCTATGGCTGGATGATATTATTTGAGGGACACAAATAATACAGGTCATTAGGGGTGAGGACTCATAAAAATTTGAGGAACCTTATCATGGTGTGCGCCCTTGGTAATATCCAGGAGGATATTATGAGAACAAGACCCGCCAGTAGGAAATCCACATTTCATAGTGTCATTGGATGTTCCTATCTACAGACGTGTGTATTGGTCCGTAGACTTTAAGATTATTATTAATGGGTATTACAACTCGCGCACTTAAATGTATTGACGAAAACTGCGACGACACACTGTTCGCAACAAGGTAGGATACATTGGGTGCGTCACGAGTTATAGTGCATTAATAGATAATGTGAGAAAGGATTTGACCCTTCTGTTCCATAACAGAAGTAGATATCTCAGGCTCTTTGATGGAATTGATATATCCTAAATAAATCCATGGCCATGGTAAGGTATGGGCGAGTTTAGTTCTGGGAAGTCAAAGAAAGAATAATCGAGCACATAGGTTGATGGCACTAGCATTCTACCCACTTGATTAGAGATATTTAGACAATGAGATTATATTACACGGTAAGCGTTTGTAGGAGGTGATACATCATTGCGGTGTTAACTTCTTTCTCTATGGGTGCCTTGGCGTGTTTCTAGATGCTAACCTTGGAATTTGGGTAGGCTCTGCCTAATGCCACTAAGAAAGAGGTCTAGAGGGTCACACACTAAGTGTGTCCATGTATCCCAGTTAAATATTAATATAACAAGTTAAATAAATATTATTTCCAACTGTGGTTTAATAATTATTTAAGGACACCTGATTGCATTTATTTCGACACTAGTTATTCGAGAGAATATATTGTGGGCGAAATAATATATTTGTTACCGAGTAATGCAGTTACATTTATTTAAGAAATAAATAGACATTACTCAAGGTCTAATAAATGTGGTGGAGAAAAATACAAGTACACGCTGTGTATATTAAATGTACACGCCGTGTAGTTTTATGGAAGACAAGTACATGCCGTGTATTAATTATTACACACCATGTAGTTTTCTAGTCGGGATTTTGAGGATAAAATATTGTTTATTTAATTAAATGATATTAAATATAATACACTGGGCACATGTCAAGTAATAATGATAGTCAAATATCATTATTATGACATGTGGTATTGTTAAGAATTAAATGAAATGATTAAATACTTTTGGCCAATTAATTCATTTTATTATTCTAAGTATTATAAATCCCTATTACATTATTCTCAAGAGATCGAGCCATTGTTTTGCACAACGGATTTGGAAATACTCTAAAGAGAAAGAGAGAATTTACTTTCCACCCAAGAACTCCCTCAAGTTAGGAGAGCGAGATCCTCCACCGGATCAAGGCGGTCGAAGGCGGACATCGCTAACGAAGGTTCTTTTGTGCTAGCACCCGGTGATCCCTTTGGCGACATCCAGAGATACGTAGAGCATGTGTGGATCACTGCTAGAGAAATCCTATACATGGATTCTATGACACGACGACGGATCACAGGATCGTGACTGGAGACTCCAACAAAGAAATAATTCTACCGAGGTAATTCTTATGAATTAATTAAATTAATTATAACCAACATATGGAGATCCTATCTCAATGGTTTCAGGACTCTTTTTTTTTTCGTTCTATTCTGAAGATCTGACATTTTATATCGTGACAGATCTCAGATTGAACGTCATTTAATGCTAAAATTAAAGTTGGTCTTTCCCACCAATGCACTTTTACTATGCCTGGAACCTACAAGTGGTATCAGAGTGGGTCATATCGTTGATTATAATTATTTAGTTTTTTGTTGTTGATTTATGCATTTAATAATTTATTTATTTCAATTCACGTTTAATCGTTCTCGAAATCTGAATATCGAGATCTGTTCCTCCTCCCTTGTTTCTCGTTCACCTCATAGAAACAAATTTTTTTCTTTTAATTTTGAATAAAATAAAATATAGGAACTCATCCAGAGGAGCCAAATGTTTCTGGCCGTACAACACCAGACTACACGACATGTATTCCGAAGTACATGCCGTGTAGTCTAGGTTCAATGAATTGACCGATCCGCCAAATCATGCCATGTATTGAAGTCATTTATGACACCGTGTGTGGACTAGAAACATGTGGCACCCGATTTCCAGATTACACACTGTATGGTCCAATGAACATGGCGTGTAGTCCCTTCGGGTTCGGGTTGGACTGTGTACCCCATACATGGCTTTCCCAGCTAGAAACCGTGTAATGCGGAAACTACACAGCGTGTGTCCAAAAGAACACGCCGTGTAATCCAAAAATTTCCAAAGTACATTGACACGCCATTTCCCCGGGCCTGTACTTCAGATGGACGGTGAAGAAAAGTAGACACCATGTAGTCGGAACTACACGCCGTTTACTCTCCCAAATTACACAGATTTATTAAAATTTATTATTATATTATACAAACCCTTGAGACGTGTACCATAGTGCAGGCGTAAAGCTGAGGCACATCACGTGATCGGTGTTATATATATATGTGTTTAATTTAACATCTGTGTAATGAATGGGAATTCACCGGGTTTCCTCCAAGGTACAAGTTATGTAAAAGGATAATTTTAAATGAATTTATTTGTTTAAAATTATGATAGATGAGAATCTCAAGGAAATTCAGAAAAAGGGTTTAAGATAAAAGGATTGATTAATTAAATATAATTAATTAATTTGAGTGTGATTTATCTTAAACAAGAACTATTAAATAATTGAATTCTAGTTTTATTTATGCGTAAATATCATTGCATGCATGGATGATCATGAGCTAGACCAAGACCTTTGTATGTGAATGGTTTCTTTTTATTAAATTTGTTGGCCTGCAAGCCATATCCTCATTAATATGTAGAGACTGCATGCCCAAGGATTATTTTATGTAAGAAACCCCTTTTTACCCCTCACCTGCGTGTGAGATAAATGCATATGTAATGGATGGGGATACCAAGCTAGTGAAGGCGGCTCCAGTCAGGAGCCAAGGTGAAACCAATCCAAGGAGATACAAAGTTGGACATGTGGAAAGCTGTAAACACGAACCTGAAAGGTTCAAGGTGTTTCTCCCCTAGGTCTTGGGCTAGTTTATCAACCGATAGATAAACTAACCAATAAAAAATCTCATGATCATAACATTTATTTTGTTTCTATCAGTTTCATGGTTTATTTATTATGGGTGTGTCGTCACAATCACACAATTAATGAATTAAATGAGCATGCAAGATGGTACTAAAATAAAACCGGCTTATACATAAATATTATCTTAGACATGGTTAATCACTTAAGTAAATCCTACTTAATATTAACAAGCATGTAATCAAATATAATAAAATGGAAATTTACGTACAAGGATAAAATCCCTCAAAAGAAAATATTAAGTCGGTATAGCCTTCCATAATCTTGGTTAGAATCGAACCATAGTTCAAAGTGCTTGACCAACCCTAGTGGGGGTGCTTTCAATTACCAGGGAATTCTAATTCAAGGTTTTGGGATGACTTGACTTGGTTCACATCATGGTTTGACTGCCACAGAAGGACTTCGTGTGACCAAGAGGCAAAGGTTGAGGAAATCTAAAATAAAAGGATTTCAAGATTATGGAGTCCACTTAGCGGATCAAGGACCTGCCAGTTAAATGTAGTTGGCATTTGGAATGCCTACCTAAAACCCTTAAAGTTTCTTGACCAACCCTAGTTGGGGTAATGAGAAGGGCAATATGGATCCTTGCCACTAGAATATTCAGGCAACAAAATATTCTAAAATCAATGGTGAGGGCTATTGGATTTCGATAAAATAGTGGGAGAATAATAAGTATTAATTTATTTATTAGTCTCAATTTTTTTAATAAAGTACTAAACCTTTGCTCATCTTAATTTATAGAAACGAAAAGAAAATGAATTCAAATATATCATTGCACACCATACTTGAGAACGAAAATCTTCTCATCGGCACCAATTTCCAAGAGTGGCAGAGGCGTTTATACGTCATCATTCGCCACGAAAGGAAATTTTATGTGCTGGAAGAGCCTATTCCAGTTGCGGCCGGGAAAGTGTATAGTGATGAGGAATTATCTCTCTACATGAAACACATGGATGGTGTGACAGATTTCCAGTGTTTCATGCTATCGGTCATGTCTAATGAGCTCTTAATGCAACATGAAAACATGGATGCCTATAACAAGATGTCTAACCTTAAAGATCTCTACCAAGAGAAGGCGAGACAGAAGAGGTATGTGATCTCCAATTCTTTGTTTACCATGAATCATAGAGTGTCTGTGCCAGCCGGGCCTCATATAGTCAAGCTTATTGGCTACATTGAATGCCTGGACATCTTAGGGATTAAATTCACGGATGAGTTGCGTATAGATATCATCCTATAATCACTGCCCAAGACCTTCTCTAGCTTCATTTTCAACTATAACATGAGAGGCAACGAGAAGATTCTGTTGGAGCTTCTGACCTTGATTTTCCAGGTTGAAAAGGACATGGGGCGTGAAAAACCTGCTGTCCTTATGGTGAACAAGAAAATAAAGGACAAGGAAAAGGGTCCAAAGACTTATAAACGGTCTGAAGCCCCCGAGCACCGTCCCTCCAAGAAGGGGAAGATCCAGAGGTAGGGCAAGGAATAAGAGGCGGTGTGTTTTTCATGTGGCAAGCAGGGCCACTAGAAGAGGAACTGCACCCAGAAGCATGGGGACGCTAAAGGTGCGTTCGTTATAGAGTGCAATCTTTCTATTTCTACACATTGGGTATTAGATACAGCTTGTGGGGCTCACATCTGTATTCAAATGTAGGAACCAAGTAGATTTAGAAATATCACCAGAGGAGAGGTGGATCTTCGAGCTGCCAATGTCGCAAGGCTAGTTGCGTTGGCTATTGGCGACTACCACCTCTCATTGCCGACTGGGATGATTTTGGTTTTACATAATTGTTATTTTGTGCCTAGTGTTACCAAGAACATAATTTATGTATCTTGTTTGGATATGGATGGATTTGTTTTCATGTTCGGAAATAAAGGTTGTCTCTTTTATAAGAACAACGTATGTTATAGTATGGCACATTTGAATAATGGTTTGTATGTATTAAATTACAAAAACCAAGTGTTGGCAATCGATAACGAAACAAACTCACATGACTCATACATCACCCAGTTGTGGTATCACTGCCTTGGTCATGTAAACAAGAAGCACTTGACAAAGCTCTGTCAAGATTTCTATTTAGACTCTACTGAGCTAAAACCACTTGATAGATGTCACGCTTGTTTATAAGGTAAAATGACCAAGCCGCCTTTTGGTGGACAGGGTGAAAGGGCCACTGAGCTTCTAGGATTGATACACATGGATGTATGTGGACCATTTTCAGTAGAAGCTAGAGGTGGATATTCTTACTTCATTATTTTGACTGATGATTTGAGTAGATACGAATTTGTCTACTTAATGAGGTATAAGTCAGAAGCCTTATAGAAATTTAAGGAATTCAAGAATGAAGTAGAGAATCAGCTTGGTAAGAAGATAAAGAAGCTTCGATCGGATCGAGGTGGAGAATATCTGAACCAATAGTTCATCGATCTTCTACGGGAGTTTGGGATTCTATCTCATCTCAATCCTCCTTATACACCATAGTGGAATGGTGTTAGTAAAAGGAGGAACCACACCTTGTTGGACATGGTGAGGTCGATGATGAGTCATGCGGATCTTCCATTATCCTTTTGGGGATATGCATTACAAACTGCAGCATACACATTAAACCGAGTACCAAGTAAGGTAGAAAATGGAATTCCCTCCGAGTTATGGAATGAAAAAAAACCCATTTTGTCGCATACATGTGTATGGGGATGCGAGGCATTTGTTAAGGACTTCTCAAGAAACAAACTAGCACCCTGGGGCACGAAGTGTATCTTTATAGGATATCCTAAGGAAACGAAAGGATATTACCTATATAACCCCCAAGACAAGAAAGCGACTATTGCCAGACAAGCCGTCTTTCTTGAGAGGGAGAACATCCTCAAAAGGGATAGTGGGAGCAAGATTGACTTCAAAGAAGTTGATGCTCAAGATACACATGAGTTGGTATAGGAAAATTTTCCACAGGTCCCTGTGGAAGAGGTTCCAGAAACACAAGTACTGCGTAGGAGCTCCAGAGTGGTAAGGGAACCAGAGAGATTTGGTTTCCTAGTCACCGAGGATGGTGAATTATTATTGTTGGACAATGATGAACCTATCTCCTACAAGGAAGCAGTAGAAATCCCAGAAGCTGTAAGATGGCTAGAAACTATGAATTCTGAGATGGATTCCATGTATCAGAACCAAGTTTGGGTTCTGGACGATGAGCCAGTTGATGTAAAGCTTGTTGGATGAAAATGGGTATTCAAGAGAAAACTGGACATGGAAGGTCAAGTTATCACCTATAATGAAAGGCTAGTTGCTAAAGAATTCAGAAAACGTCAAGGAATTGACTATAATGAAACCTTTTCACCAGTTTCCATGTTTAAATCCACAAGAATCATAATTTCCATAGCAGCTTACCACAACTACAAGATCTGGCAGATGGATGTCAAAACGTCTTTCCTTAAAGGGAACCTTTAGGAAGATGTCTATATGACACAACCAGAAGGGTTTATGACACTAGGTGAAACCAAATGGGTTTGCATGTTGCAGAAATCCATTTATGGATTGATGCAACCATCCAGGTAATGGAACATTCGATTTGATGAGCTATAAATGAATTTGGTTTCATTAAGAACGAATGTGAGCCATGTGTTTATAAGGGGTTTAAGGGGAATGTGGTTGTTATCCTATTTGAATATGTTGATGACATATTGCTTATTGCAAATGACGTACCATCCTTACAGTCAGTTAAGGACTGGTTGAACAAGTGTTTCTCCATGAAGGACTTAGGAGAAGTATCCTACATTCTAGGGATCGAGATCGTTCGTGACAGATCCAAGAGGCTGCTTGGACTAAGTCAGGGTATATACATTGACCAGATACTGAAGAGATCTAGTATGGAACAATCCAAGAGGGGATTGGTTCCAGTGTCACATGGCCTACATCTTTCTAAAAAAATGTGTCCTCAGACACAACAGGAGAAAGATAGAATGATCAAGATCCCATATGCTTAGACTATAGTATCCATCATGTATGTCATGTTATGTACCAGTCTTGATGTTGCCTATGCAATGAGCATGGTAGAAAGATATCAAGAAGATCCAGGAGAACATCATTGGACTACTGTTAAGACTATCCTTAAGTATCTGGGAAGAACTAAGGATATGTTCTTGGTATATGGAGGAGACGAGGAGCTTGTCATTAGAGGGTATGCTGATGCTGGTTTTCAGATAGATCAGAACGATCTGAAGTCACAATATGGATATGTTTTATGTCTCAATGGAGGAGTTGTGAGCTGGAAGTGTTCAAAGAAGCCAGTTGTCGCCGATTATAAAAGCGGGGTCTGAATATATAGAAGCTTCTGATGCAGCCAAGGAAGCCGTCTGGATTCGAAACATTGTCCCGAAGCTTGATGTGGTGCCTAGCAGTAAAGATCCCATTAAATTATATTGTGATAATACTACAGTGGTCGATCTTGCAAAAGAACCAAGGTCACATAAACAGACAAAGGACATACTCTGGAAGTACCACATCTTGTGGAATTTCTATTAGAGGGGTGAAGTTGCAGTGAGCAGAGTGTCCACGGAAGAGATCGTGGAGGACCCCATGACTAAAGGCCTATCTCAGTAGAACCATGAATATCATGTGAGAGCTAGCAGGTTAAAGGTTATTAGTAGTTGACTCTAGTCCAAGTGGGAGTCTGTTTGAGTTGGTGGTCTAGAACCAACTACTTTGTACATTATTCATTAAATATAAAAGTCTTATCACATCTTGATTGTTTTTCTGCATGACATGTCATGTGATAATGTCCTAAGGATAACTATTGCATTAAAGGGTCATAGTGGATCCCTACTATGATGAGAACCCAGAAGTTCTATAATAGTGTTCTGGAATGTGTGTTCTATGGCCGGATGATATTATTTGAGGGACACAAATAATACAGGTCATTAGGGGAGAGGACTCATAAAACATTGAGGCACCTTCTCATGCTGTGTGCCCTTGGTAATATCCAGGAGGATATTATGAGAACGAGACCCGCTGGTAGGAAATCCACATTTCATAGTGTCATTGGATGTTCCTATATGCGGACATGTGTATTGGTCCTTAGACTTTAATATTATTATTAATGGGTATTAAAACTCATGCACTTAGAGGTATTGACGAAAACTGTGACAACACACTGTTCACAGCGAGGTAGGATACGTTGGGTGCGTCATGAGTAATACTGCCTTAATAGATAACGCGGGAAAGGATTTGTCCCTTTTGTTCCATAATGGAAGTAGATATCTCAGGCCCTTTTATGGAATTGATAGAGCCTAAATAAATCCATGGCCATGGTAAGGTATGGGAGAGTTCAGTTCTGGGAAGTCAAATAATGAATAATTGAGCACATGGGTTGATGGAACTAGCATGCAACCTGCTTGATTAGAGATATTGAGACAAAGGGATTATATTACATGGTAAGAATTCGTAGGAGGTGAAACGTCATCGAGGCGTTAACTTCTTTCTCTATGGGTGCCTTGGCGTGTTGCTAGATGCTAACCTTAGACTTTTGGCAGGCTTCACCTAATGCCACTGAGAAAGTGGCCTAGAGGGCCACACACTAAGTGTGTCCATGTATCTCAGTTAATTATTAATTTAACAAGTTAAATAAATATTATTCCCAACTGTGGTTTAATAATTATTTAAGGATTCCTGATTGCATTTATTTCGACACTAGTTATTCGAGAGAATATATTGTGGGCGAAATAATATATTTGTTAGTGAGTAATGCAGTTACATTTATTTAAGAAATAAATAGACATTACTCATAGTCTAATAAATGTGGTGGAGAAAAATAAAAGTACACGCTATGTATATTAAATGTACATTCCGTGTAGTTTTATAGAAGACATGTACACGCCGTGTATTAATTATTACATGCCGTGTAGTTTTACAATCGGGATTTTGAGGATAAAATATTTTTTATTTAATTAAATGATATTAAATGTAATACACTGGGCACATGTCAAGTAATAATGATAGTCAACTATCATTATTATGACATGGGGTATTTTTAAGAATTAAATGAAATGATTAAATACTTTTGGGTAATTAATTCATTTTATTATTCTAAGTATTATAAATCCCTATTACATTATTCTCAAGAGATCGAGCCATTGTTGTGCACAATGGATTTGGAAATACTCTCAAGCCAAAGAGAGAATTATCTTTCCACCAAGAACACCCTCAAGTTACAAGAGTGAGATCCTACACCTGATCAATGCGGTCAAAGGCGGACATCGCAAGCGAAAGTTCTTCCACGCTAGCACCCGGAGATCCCTTCGGCGACGTCCATAGATACGTGGAGCACGTGTGGATCACCGCTAGAGGAATCCAATAATTGGATTCTACGACACAACGATGGATCACAGGATCGTGACCAGAGACTCCAACAAAGAAAGAATTCTACCAAGGTAATTATTATGAATTAATTAAATTAATTATAACCAACATATGACGATCCTATCTCAATGGTTTCAAGAATCTTCTTTTCTTTTTCATTTTTCGTTCTATTCTGAAGATCTGGCGTTTTATATCGTGACAGATCTCGTATTGAACGTCATTTAATGCTAAAATTAAAGTTGGGCTTACCCACCAACACGCTTCCGCTGTGCCAAGAACCTATAGTTTTAGGGTTGAAAATTGGATTTATTATGTGAGGGTGGAGTGGTTTCCAAAAGGGAGGGAGATGAGTTATTTATACTTGAAGAGAGGGGTATTTATAGAATAAAATATTGAATAAAATACTATAACTATGGTAAACATTATATTAGTAATATTATTGACATTATAAACCATATTTTAATTTAATAACATGATTTTAAAACTTGTAATCAATTTATAATTCTAATTCATTAGTTTAATTAAAAAGAAAGGAGAGAAAAATTAGAAAATATTATTTTAATGTAATATTCTAAATTTTAGATTTTGGAAAGTAATTATTATTTTTGAAAATTAAGTTTATTTTTTTTAATGAATAATTTATGGAATTAAATAAATTTTGGCTGAAAATAAGGTTATATAAATTGTTATTTTGTTATTACATCATGAATGGTGTAATTTATGATACACTAGTTACATGGAAAACTATATTTTTACTATTCACCCGAAAAATGAAGTATTTTAAAAAATAAAAAAAATAAACCTTGGAAAATCTTAAAATGGCCATTTAAAAGATGATATTAATTTAATCAAAATAAATTTCTAAAATAGGTAATTTTAATTATTAATTTAAAAATTATGATTTTTATGAAATACTTTAAAATAAAGTTTATTAAAAATTTACCTATATTTTATTTGAGTTATTTTAATCATGATATTTATTTTTTAACATAATAATATTTATATTTACTATATTTTTCATGTTAATTATTATTTATATCACAGTTTAATAATTTGAGGCTAAGTTACTATTCCAAGAGTCATATTACTATTCCCAATGGTTTGGTTACTATTTCCAAAGATTAGGTTAATATTCCAATGGTCAGGTTAATATTATAACTGTCACATTACTATTGGAATGGTCACTTTAACTCCTATAAATACCACTTCATTGTTTCACTCAATATTCATTACAATTCCACCAAAGGTTATATGTTTTCATTTTCAAAGATTTTGATTGGTTTACTAATATTTTGTTTTATTTATATAATGTTGGGTAGGGGTGATGATTCTAGATGATTGGGGAAATCTATATTTTCCTATTTTATATTTTATATTTTATATTATTTGTCCATTTTTAATGTGTGGCATTTTCATTGGATTCGTAGCTGACTAATGTATTGATCTTTATTAATGAATTATTTTTTTGTTTGTTTCTCTATATTTTGAATATGTACAATGTAATATAATATAGTAAAACACACATTTATTTAAGAAAAAACATTACTAATAATCACTGGGTCATTAAATTCTTTCCCCTTTAGAAATTTTATCCTTGAAATTTCAACTCATATTCACAATTTAGAATAAGTTAGGGTATTTATATTTCATTGTTTCAACTAGTTTCAATGTACCATATTCATATTTATTGTTCCTCGACAACACTTTGAAAAGGTGAGTTGTATTTTTGTGTAGAAATTTGTCTTTCGGGTCCAATATCTTTATTAGCTTCTCCTCATAAGAGAGGTAACTCTCCAATTGTACCACCTCCATATTCAGTAATTGTGTGGGGTTAGGTATTTATTTTCTTAGGGGATATACATAGAAGACATCATGAACATGATGCATATTTGGTGGAAGTGTAATACAATAGGACACTACTCCTATATGATCAAAGATTTAAAAGGGAAAAAATGTACCCAGGGTTAAGATTACCTTTCTTTTCAACTTGTATAACTCTCTTCTATGGTGGTATTTGAAGGGATTTTTTTCTCTAACTTCAAACTATAAGTCCCTTTAATGGTTGTTAGAATAACTATTTTTTTACTATTTGCAACTATTATATGATGCTAGATTTCTTGAAAATTATCTATCATATATTACATAAGATGAGGACTAAGTAGCTTTTATTTTCCCACTTTATCCCAATAAGTTGGAGTTCTACCTTACTTCCCATACAGAGCTTCATATGTAGGCATTTAAATACTCGAGTAGAAGATGTTGTTATATGAGAACTCAACTAATGGGAGATTTCAATACTATCCTCCTTCAAATTCCATTGAGTAGGCTCTTAGAAAGTACTTGAGTGTTTGAATAGTACATTCTGACTAGCCATCTGTTGAGTGGACATAAGCCAATCTGAAGTTCAATTCAATATTCAAATCTTGTTGAATAATTCTCTAGAATTTAGAAGTGAACCATGGATCACGATCAGAAATGATCAAAAGTGGTACCCCATGTATCCTCACCACTTCCTTCACACATATCTTGAAAGTTGTTCAAGAGATAAATCCTCCCAAATAACAATGAAGTGGGTAGTCTTGGTGAGTCAATCCACCACAATCAATTTCACATTTCTTCCTTTGAATGAATTACTACAAAACATACCTTTAATAGCACTAGCCTTTATCAGCACTTTATTATTGGCATTGATAAAGGGCACCATTTATGAACAATTTTTTTAGCATTGATAAAGGATGTCCTTTATAAAAACATTTTAAGTATTGATAAAGGTCCTAAATAAAATGAAATAGTTTAACAAAAAAAATTAAAATGATTAAGTTAAAAAAAATACTTACAATTTTTTAATTAATTAATTATTGATAAAAAGGAATAAATTTAATATACGTATATATATAAATAATAAATATTAACAAATAGCATATATTAAATATATAGATATATAAAATGAATAAAATGAAATAATTAAACAATTAAAAATTAAAAATGATTAAATTTTAAAAAAATACTAAACGTTTTATTGATTAAATGATAATTGATAAAAAAAATTAATTTAATATACATATATAAATATTATAAGTATTAATAAATAGTATATATTATATATATATATATATAATAAATAAACTGTAATAATTAAAAAAAATTTAAAAATGAATAAATTGAAAAATTATTAAAAAATTTATTAATGTATAAATTATTAATAAAAATGAATAAGATTAATATATATATTAATTATAAATATTAATAAATAATAAATAATAAATATAAAAATAGAAAATGAATAAAATGTAATAATTAAAAAGATATTAATGTCTTATTCATTTTTAATGGTTTTTAAAAAAATTTATTCATTAATACATTTAATATATATATATATATATATATATCAACGTATATGATATTTCATAAAAATCTATTTATGTGATAAAAAACATTTAAATAAGTTACATGTTTAGTGAAAAATGATTTATAATTAAGAATTAATATTAATTAAAAATAAAGACTAATTGCATCCAGTAATGGATATAATTGAATGTTGTTTTATTTTTTGAATTTAACATATATCAAATGTGCATTATGTTGATTTCACATGAATATACATAATTAATTCATTTTTATATACAACACACACACACAAATATTATTGCAATTAATGAACTCTTATATAGAAACACATACACCTAATATTTATATAACTTATTTGAATTTTAGTATTCATTTTAGTATTTCATTATAACATGATACATTAAATATATTATGTTTTTAATTGATAAAATTTAATTATTTATAATCAATATTATAAAATTTTTTATTAGTTATTAATTATTAATATTAATTATTATTTTTATTTTGTTTATTTTAATTTAATCATTTTTTATAATTTATTCATATATATTTATTTATTATATTTTAGTTTTTTAAAATGTATTCATATTCACTTAAATATATATCCATATTATTTTATTAATTTATATTTAATTAAAAATCTTATCCATTTTTTCAATATTTTTAAAGTGTACTCATTTTTAATTATTCCATTTCTCTCATTTTTGAGATGCATGCAATTAAGATAATGTATTCATTAATAATGTTAAAATTATATTTGTAAATAAATATTTATAAGTAAAGATATTTAAAATTATATATTAACTATATTTATAAATATATATATTTAAAATTATAAATAAAAAAATATTTATATAATTATAAATAAATAATTATATATATTAAAATAATTTTAAAATTATAATAAATTTATTTAAATAATTAATATATTTACTATATTTATATTTATATTTATATTTATTTAGAAAATATATGTATAATTATATAAATATATAAAATGATAAATATATAAATATATTTTTTAAAAGAATTTATATATTTATAAATAAATAATTCTATATTTAAGTAATTATAAAATTAGAAAAAAAATATTTAAGTAATAAATATATTTACTATAGTTATATTTATATTTATATATATTTACTATAGTTATATTTATAATATATATATATATATATAACTATATAAATATTTATAATGATATAAATATATTAATAATTATAAATAAATAATAATAAATATATTAAAAAATATATTTATTTATAGATATATATGTTAATATATATAACTATATTTATGAAATTATATATTTATAATTATAAATAAAAATTATTTTTTTAAAAATATTTTTATACAATTATAAACAAATAATTATAGAATTAAATAAATATAAAATAATAATTAATAAATATATAAATATATAAATATATTTAATATTTTTTAATTTACAATTATAATTATAAATTCTTTATTAGGGTTAAAGTTTTAGCATTGATAAATATGCCTTTTATCAGTGTTCTTCAGCACAGATAAGGATGGAGATTTATCAGTGCTAAATAACCGCTATTAGAGCAGTACATTATCAACACTAAACCATTGAAACTCATAAATATGCCTTTTATCAGTGGGTTTTTAGCCCTGATAATGATATCTTTTATCAGTGGTTATTAATTTAGCATCAATAAAAGGTATCTTTATCCGTGATTTTTTGGAACTGATGATAAAGGTCTCCCCAATCTATTTAAAAGAACCCAAACCATGGTTGATTCAGTCGTGATTCTCATGCTTTCACAGAACTCTGCTGTTGCTGGTGCTCCACATCTACATTCTCTTAGATGAATTAAGGCTAGAATACAAGGTATGCTATTTTCTCCTCCTCCTCACTTATCGATTGCTTGTTTGGGTTCCGTAGTTTGCGATATTGTGGTGTTCTCATCCATAAAGAACCCTAATTCTCTTCTCGCATAACGCAAGTCATGAATTTTCTCTCCCATGCTTTCTCATACTTTCCATTCTTATTGCCACATTCACTCATGGATCTTTCCATTGTTAGAATTATCACTGTTAATATCACCATCGCCATTATCAACTTCTTATATTTCTGCAACTACTACCACTACTTCTCTTTGATAGTTCTCTTCGGATTTTAATCATAGTTTTAAATTTTTTTAACACATCCATAGTTTGTTTTATTTGATATTTTTTTTGTTTTGGGAATTTTATTTTCTTGTATGATTATTTGATGAATGTGTGTTATAAATAATGTTGATTTACTTATAAATGGGTATCTAAGGTATGTTTAGTAGGTTCTATCTTTGACTGAATGATTATTCAGTGAGTGTCAGCACAACTAATCTATATTTAATTTTCTAGAAAGATTATTTATCTAGTTTTATATTGGAGAAATGATCTTTTTGATAAAATTGCATCTTGTAAATATTTTAATTCCTTTTAATGGAATTTAATTTATGTTTAATTGAGTAGTTAATATTTTTATAGAATTTAAGGTATGTTTATTTTACCAAATGTGTTTTTGGATGATTAACAAATGATATTTTCTTGAATTATGAATGTGTTTTTGATTTTATAATGGATTATAGAGTTTGAATATGGAGTATTGATAACATATATTTAAATGATCATCCTGGGAATGTTTTTATTAGGTTAATTGGGTAATTTCAGTATAAGGGAATTAATTTTATAATGTAGTTGGAATAAAAAATTAATAATATAAGATATTTTTTAGAGTTATTCCGTATTTATTTTTTAATATATAGTTTAAATTCTATATATAATTCCTCTGATAATTTTTAAATATAACCCTCTGTAAGTACTATGACTATTTCATCAAAAAAATCCCATATTTTATAATGTTACTTTGTCAATAATCTCCTGTTATAGAGTACAGTAACATTGATCATTCTAAAATGATATGATAAAGAGAAGAAGATTGCAATTTATTTTGAATATAATTAAAAAAATAATCAAATTATCTTCCTATTTAATCATGTTCGTAGTATATATCACTTTATATTTACTACATGAAGTGACATTTTCATTTTCAATATGATGTATAAAATCTTATTCCTCCTTGTGGATCCTTATAACTATCGATATTGTTTTCATCACTAATATATCATTCATAATGTCATTTTATAATTTATATTTATATATATATATTTTAAAAATAATAATCACCAAATTATATAATAAAAAGAAATAAATGTTTATTTTTATTTGTGTTCAACATTTTGAAATCATTGTTAATATTTATGTTTCTGTAATTTTTTCTAAATGGATTATAATTTAATAAGTCTAAGGAGAAATGTTTTTTTGTAATCTATTGCCTTCATTTTATTTGTGAAATAATTTCAATTTATTTGATTGTATTTTTATTTATAAAGGTAAAAATGAATTTTATTTTTCCAAAAAAATAATTATATTTAGTACATGAAATTTATTATAGGCGATAATGAATCATAGTTGGATTACAACACTATGAACAAGTGACAAAAATGAGGAAATGGTTGGTGATTTTTTAGAATTTTCAAAAAATAATGTTCCAAAAAATGACCTTTTTTCTATCTTTGGTTGAAATGATTAAATACGATAGAGTTGAAAAGTATAGAAATTAAAGATCATTTAATTAGTTATGGTTTTAATACATATTATAGTCCTTGGATTTTTCATGGTGAAATTGGGTAGAATTAATGATCTATTAATGGTGAAGATTGTCATGTTGATAAGTCTGATAAAATGGATTTTTTTATATTAGAGTAGTAAAAATTGAAATGACACCAATGATCACACACTTATATGGTGATACTGAAAAACCATTGTGTCTAGTTTATAGAGAATTTTTAATTTCATTAATGTATTTCTAAATAAAAAGTTGGGTAATTTATTGGCTAAGGTATTAGGTTGTTTATTGAATCATATCTCATTTCCTTATATGAGATGGATTAGGAGATTTAAAGGGAACGTCCCTGATCTAATTAGAATATAGAAAACTAGGACACATAGTTTGATCTAGTTCCCACTTTTGTAGTTTCACCTAATGTATTTGGACTGGAAACTCCATCTAGACCAAAGAGTAGTTACCAATCTAGGTAGGTCCAATTTATTGGACCAAAAATATGAAAGCTACATTTATTTATGGATCTTAAAATTACTGGGAGCTTATATAATTTATATGAATAAACTTATATAAATGAATAAGTATAAATAATTAATTAACACAATTCTAAACTTTAATTTCATAGAATAATTAATTTTAAAATAGTTAAACATGTTTCACAAACCTTACACAATAAAAAAAGCGTAAATATATAATGTGAAAAAAAACACGTGATGTGGTTTCCATCTCACTACACCCAATCTCCGGGAAAAACCTTATTCTGTAGTTTTGTGATAAGAGGGCCATAAGGATAATAATTGTTAATGGAATTATCCTATCAGGGTAGAACAATGTATGATTTTACATATGAATGTTTTTCTTTGGGAAGGGATGTTCTAAGATGGATTATATTATCACCTTAGAAGTGAATAGATATATGGTAAAAAGTGAAACATAGTCCCTTAAAACCTAGTGGGATAACCTATAGAGGGTAATATGGATTACCTGTTCATATAGATTAATGTTTCTAGAGATTTTATGTGTGTTAGTGATAAACTAAATCCTAAGAACTATGAGATTATCTACTTAGTGATCATTGGGAAATAGTATCAATGCCTAAGATAGCTGATGTTTGATTATCACATATTATAATATGATGGGTATTATGTGAGTTCTAGGTATGGTGTGTTAGAATGTGAGTTACTATAGACATGTTAGTGATTCATCAAGGGATAGGGTGAGGGTGATGTGACATTTGTGTTGTTGTTTTTCCTTTATTAAGTTTTTTAGAATTTAGGTTTAAATAATGTATTTTGGTACCTATTGGATGGTTCTTTCCTAAGGATACCAGTTATGTAAAAGACTTACCCATATTTTAAATGCACTTCCTATGAAAATTATCTATTTTATACCCATTTCATTATTTTAATTCAATAAGTACACGTGGTGGTTATCTATGATGGATAATCTTGGATACTGGGTGTCTAAGTTTGAATCTCACAGTACATGTGATGTGGTTATTTCTAGAGGGAGATAAATATTTTTTTCTCCTCCTATGATTCAAATGTTAACCTCTTATTAGTGAAATGATATGAATGTCAAGGAAAAACCGTGGTATAAACTTATGATATGGTTATTATAATTCACTGGTATGAAATGAATAAGGTATACTTTATTATTATGGTGTCCTAGTTAGTATATAATGACTTTTCTTATAAGTGTATTTTGAGTGTCACCACCATGAACATATATTCAAATATATGCATTGTTGTAAATTTTAGGGGCTCTTCTAGTATTTACATGTTTTTTTAAACTCACTCCCTATACATGAACCTCAATATACATAGAGATATTATATTTGAGATACATGTGAGGGAAAAGGTCTAGTAATATATATTATTGTTTCTACATATCAGTAGGGATGAGTTGATTTTTTTATTTTAGTGTTTGAGACCTTTTAGAATTTTGTGATGTGATTTGAAATTTTGAATTAAGATGTTATAATTTAAAAAGTTATAAGGATAGAACTATCATCCTCACCAGGTTTATCTCTTGAAAATTTATTATTTCATTTTGTTGGTTGTAACTCATCCCAAATCTCTTCTATGTTTCTTGAACTACTCGGAGCAGTAGTCATCAAAAGTGATCACTGGTACCCAGTATGGGATGACTAATTCTCATAGTAGTTCATGAAACATAATTTAATGCCCAAAAGAGATGGAGGATGAGTCTCAATAAAAAAAATAAAATAGAAACTGTAGAGGAGTTGAAGCCGATGAGGATGAAAGTTGTCTATAACTTTAACCTTTGGATAAATTCATAGGATAACCCCTACCGTGGTGGAGTAATTCTTTTCTTGAATTCAATTACCCATTTCCTTTAAATTGGATACATGCTAATCAATTGACCAAATAGTATGAAGATAGAGTTAAAGAGTTCATTAAATTTTCAATAGATCATGCATTTGACCCTTCCCATATCGATTTTCCTTGTTTACGTTGTTGTTATTCAATAAAAATTAAATGTTTGGCTACTCATGTAGAAAATTTATTCTGTACATGATGATGTTACAAATCCCAAGTAAGAACAAACTATTAATTATGAAACTATAGAATTATTAGGGGATTAATAACATGTTGATGAAAAAACAAGAATGATGCAACATCACCATGATGAATAAAATTGTCAACATAATAAATAAGTGTATAAAATTTGAGGTTTATTGGAATCGACATGGACAACCTATTGACCCAAATAAGTAAATGTTCATTAGTTTTGTTTAGGTCAAAATGAGGATGAATGTGCTAATTGATATTTATTTGTGGCTCTAAATCTAGCATGTAACAAAGGAAACCGTTTGGAAAGATATTACGGAAATGTTGTGATATTATTTATCTATTTTATTGATAAATTATATAATTAAATGTTGATTTCTTTTGCATTATTCCTTGAAGAGTATATTTATTTTAGAATATTTCCACATTAAGTTTTTCTTAATGAACACTAAAAAATCAAATAGATACTTGTAGACTCTTCTTACTAGGTTACATCTTAGGAATGATGAGGGGAAAGTAAAACCACCCACTAGTTAGTTATGAACATAGTATAATGAAAGAAACTTGGAATTATTTCATCAGTTGTCATGATGATAAATCATTTTAGGTTTTTTAGTTGATAATATATTATTTTACATTATTTATTTTACCTACATTGATTTAATATTGTGAATTTATGAAATACCAAAAGTGTGATGAAAATAAAGATCATATATCCAAAACAATGTACCCCTATCACAAAGGAAGGATGAGGTATTATTCACTAGAGAATAAATTTTTATGTATTTTAAATCAACAATAAAAGTTTTATATTATTTGAAATAACATATGATCCTTTTTTTATGTGTAGATTGATGAATCAAAATCTAAAGCCACTTCCATCCCACATAATGTGATATGGAAGGAGGCTCACATAAATAAAGAGGCTAAAGTTGTTGATAAAATCAAAAAATAAGTATGGAAAACATGTGTAAGTGTTACATAATAGTAATTCGTCACGATTTATAAAAATATTGAATAAAAATATCTACTTAGGTTCATATTTTTTTATATGGGTTAGACACAAGAATCAGTAGCAACCATATAAAAATAAAAACTACTTTTAGTAGATTTGAAGTGGCTAGAACAATATGGTTGCGTTAGTGGATTATCTATTGGTGCGTATCCTCGAACATATTTCAGGAAGATAAAGCCGCATGAAGTTATTGAGTTCTAAGTATTAATTTTTATTTTCTCAATCCTTTTGTTTTACAAATCAAAAAATATTTCTTAAAAACCTAATTACTAGTTTTTTTGAAAGTGTTCTTGAATTTTTTTAAAAAATATTATATTTTACCACATATAAAATAAGTTATAATGTATTACAGATATAAACATTACATTCTTCATCATGATTATCATAATTAGTATGAGTCTGATAAACATTAGAGTCACATTTATCAGATAATATGTTATAATTTATGTCTTGTATTTTGTAATGAAAAAGTCTTTAAAATTCAAATAAAAATGGTACCGATAAATACTAGATTAATACTCATAAGGATTATCATAATGAAAATAATAAGGAAGTCCATCAGACTGATTGATGTTTATAATCATATTCTCAAAACTTATTTCTAATGTAAGGAAAACTTTTTACATTATAATGGTGTAAGACAATAAAATTTTAGACATTTAGTTACAACATATCGTTATGAGTTGTCAAGTTCTAGGTGTCTAAGTTATTATAATAAGCTTGAAGAAATATGACTGTTAGGAGATCAATATGACCATTGAGATCTCGTCTATAAATACCAAGACATTTTTAGAGTTTAGAGCTAGTCAATTACATTTGTTCTCAATTTTTTTAATAATAATCAGTGTGAACATATCATTCTTAATCTTTTTTTCTTTTAGAGAGTACTATTAGTAAGGGAATTTTTTAAAGTTGTATCCTTAAGAATTGTTTTGTAATTGTTTCCATATCAGATCATTATAATGAATAAGGGATTCTTAGTATAAGAATATGGAGAATCCAATCCATCCGATTGAGGGATATGAGTGATAGGTAAATAGATAATCCAACCATCATATTTAAGGATTATCCAGACTGGAAGACAGAGCCACTTCGACCATCATATCAAGGTATTTCATTGGAAAGGAAAGACATAATTTGTTGTAAGTGTAAAATGGAGGATAAATTTAGTTTGTGTTATAGACTACCTTTCTCTTAAGGTTAAAATAGTTATCTTTTAATTGATTTAAATTTATTATTTCTTTTTTATGTTATTGTTTACTTATTTCTTACTAGTTTTTATATTTCACTATAAAATTTATAGAAATTGAATACTCATATTAATCTTTTTATTATTATGGTTTTACCTGTTTTAATCTAATTATAATAATAACAGTACATTTCATTTAATAGTATCTATCATGATTATAATTATTTACTCTATTAAATTTTATCCATAGTGATCATGATTTTCACTTTTATTTAATCAGGTTGAGTCTTATTCCAAAAACCTTATATAAATTGGTTTTGGGTTTGTATATTTTAATTATTTTAAAATATGTTTTTTAAATAAAATTCACCCACTCTTATAAGTATTTCCATTATAATAATTTTTTTTATGATCCTACAATCAATATTATAGATATATTGATCCAAAAATGGGTATTAGATCCCGATTTCTACTACTATAGCTTGCTGAGTTTTTACTTTATTTACTATTATAGGTTTGTTAAAGTTTGATATAAAATTTTGATACACTTACATGTATCTTTAGAAAAAGAATTTATTTTGTTCTAAAAGAGGGAATAAATGAATATCAGATCCATAGAAAATATGATTCCCAAAAGAACATCTATTTTTTTATGGTGTTTAATATGAGTACTAAAGAGATAGAATAAATTCTATTGTTATCAACATATGAGTTGACAATTTTTTAATTCTCACTAGAGATTTTAAGATTCTGGATAAGGAAGTAACTTCTTTCACTAATCAAGTGAAACAAGAATATAGTTATACTATAAATTAAAGAATACTTTGTTATAATCTATGAAAAGAAGCATTTGTAGTCAGATTTCTTCTTGTAAAGATGCCAACAGTATATGGGAAAATATTGACATCCAAAAATTTAGTACATATAAATTTGTTGATACTTGAATATCCATGTTAAGGGAAGATTAAAAATACTTGTATTTATTAAAAGGTGAATCAACAAAAAAGGTGAATTAGAGATTCTTGAATACTATAAACAATTTACAATCTATTAGTGAGAAAGGTATTGATGATGATATTCTTGTGGAGAAGATAGTTGATATCATGACCAAGAAGTCAAAATCACAGAGAAGGGATGTTCAAACTGGGGATGTTAATTCTTTGAAGAAGAAGATTGAAGATATGGATCTATAGTTAAAGAGGTTTAAAACGGTGAAATACGAAGTTATCATATTGAGAAATGAGAACAAAGATCTATTTGAGAATGTTTGGGTTCAAGAAGAAAGGCTAGTGACGCTCAAGAAAGACCGAAAGTGATTCAATAAGATGAAGCCTTTTGTGATGTCATTAATGAAGAAAGATTAATGGTCTTTTGAACTCTTGTTTTATTTTTTATTTTTGAAAACATTTGAACAATTTGTTTATGAATAAATTACTCTTCTCATCCAATTATGATTTATTTGAATGTTTTCCAATTCTAATTGATTGAATTTTCTTTCAATTTTTATGGATGATTAGTTAGTTCATTATATTGTTTCATTTGTTTGTTTTTATAACTTTTCAGCAAAAATAAAATTTATTCCCTTTTTTTGAAAATAAAAAAGGGGGAGAATTTTGTAGAGAGGAGAATATTTTCTTAAATGATGTGAATATTTTTAAATGGATAAATTGTTATGGGAGATAAGTTTTGTAGAAAGGGGTAGATATTTATTTAAATTGGAGAATAATATACTTAAGGGGAGATATTATCCTAAGAGGGATTTCATGTTATTAAAACACAATAATCTCCATCATTTTCAAAAGAGTTATAAACATATCTGTAGTTAGGGTTTTATAGAATAAATCAAAATATGAAGTACTTTAAAGATAAAGCACTGTCAAATTTTCAATGTTATTTTCATTTAAGTTATGAGGTCTATGCTTTCTAAAAAGGGGGAGATTGTCGAGTCATACATTTTACTTCTCACTTTTCTATTCAATTTGTTCTTTAAATCTAGAACTCATTCTTAAAAAATATTTACTTACTTTTTATGTCCAAATTTATTTAGAATAATTTTTCTAGAAAACATTATATTTTACCATACATAGAATATGTTATAAATTATTAGAGAAATAAATATTAAATGCTTTATTATGATTATTATAATGAGCACGAGTCAGATAAACATCTGATTATAGTTTATCAGATCAGATGTTAGAATTTCTATATTTTCTTTCATATAGAGAAAGTCTTAAACATCATACTAAAAATGGTACTGATAAATATCGAATTAATACTCATAAGTATCAGTGTAATGACAATAGTAAGGAAGTATATTATACTGATTGATGTTTATAACCGTATTCAGAAACATTATTTATAATATAAGGGAATCTCTCTACATTGTAATGGTGTAAACTAATAAGATGTTGGGCATTTAGTTAAAACAAATCATTATGAGATGTCAAGTTCTAGGTGTCCAAGCCATTACGACAAACTCATAGAAATATAACCATTGGGAGATCAAATTGACTGTTGGTAGTTCATCTATAAATAATCGTCCATTTGAAGAGTTTGGAGCAAGTTGATTACATTATCTCATGAATTTTTTAGAATAATACTTATTGTGAACATATTATTATTAATTTTCGTATTTCATTTAGAGTGTAGTCTTCTTAAGAAAACCTTTTCAGGTTGTCTCCTTAATAATTGTTTGGTAAATGTTTCCACATACGATAATCATAATGATCGATGGATTCTGAGGATAGAAAGATAGAGAATCTAATCCATCGGATTGAGGGATACTACGGATAGGTGGATAGAGAATCTGATTATCATATCGAGGGATTTTGGAGATAGAAAGACAGAGCCAATCCGATCATCATATTAAGTTATTTCCTTAGTAAGGAAAGAAAAACATTACTGTAAATATAAAACAATGGATAAATTTAGTCTGTGTTATAGAATACCTTTATATTTTGGTTAAAAGAGTAATATTTTAATATATTGGAAGTTATTATTTATTTTAAATGATATTGTTTACTTGTTTCTTATAAGTATTTAAATTTCGCTACACATTTTATAAAAAGTGAATAATCATAATCATATTTTTATTTTTATTTTTTTATCTATTTTAATATGATTAAAATAATAATAATATATTTTATTTAATATTATAACTCATGATTATGATTTTGTACACTAATAAATTGTATCCCTAGTGATTAATATTTTCAGTCTAATTTAATCAGACTGAGTCTGAGTCTGATCACCTTACATAAAGAGGATTTGGGTTTGTTTAATTAAATTATTTTAAAGTAGGGTTTTTAAATTAAAATTAACCGCTCATATTTTAAGTATTTATATTATAAGAAAATTCTTGTGATCCTATAATAATTATTATAGATATACCAGTCCAAGAAAATATACATATAAGATGGTGAAAGGATTACATGTACAAATAGATGCTTTTCATATAATACTGTTCAGTCTATTTTGGAAGACCAATATATGAGAAAGGATTAAAGAGAACTAGTGGTGGAACAAATATCCTCACATGAAGAAAATTACCACACTATCTTTGATGCTAGTCATTACACTCAACTTCATACCTTACCTAAGGTAATAAATTTTGTCATTACTCATTCTCCTAAATGTGAATCAAACAACACATGATATATTTATATTACTAAAATTCTATATGGTATAGTTGTATGTTATTTCTGTTGATCAACACCACACACTGCTTTGTTGTGAGTTGAATGATGTATAGTATGGTGGGATAGAAGCTACACTAGAAATAAATCCCAAAAGATCACATGAGAGTGAGGATTGAGGTAATCCATGAGCTGACTATTATGTTTCCTATTCCACTTGGTGATCTAGATATTAAAATGGTCCATGATGCATTTGGAACATTCTTAGCATGGGTATATAATCTTATAATGATACATAGGTTAGATCAATAGAATCTATTGAATCAACTGATAAATCCAAATGACCATACTAGGAGTATGTTCTCCCCACTAGTTCTAGAGCAACATCTATTGTCATTAAAAAATCATGAAGATGAAACATTAAATGATAAAAATATATCTTGTATTCCATATGAAAAATAATATATGTAACTTTCATGACATATGTAGTTCTTCTCTCGAGTATAAATGATATTTTCAAGTATGAATGGCTGGGAGCCTCATTTTTAATACATACATATAGTACCTTTTCATAATACGTATATCCAAATAGTGAGATAATTATTTATTTAAGTTAATAAATATTAATATTTTGTAAATAATCTTATATTACTAATATATAAAGAGAAAACTGTGTGAATCATGATTTTGATTCATTAATCCTTGTATCATTTATAAGGAAAAACCAACTTTATATAAGGAATAAATTGTGAAGAAAAAAGATGAGATACTCGAAGAGTTTGAGAAAAAAAGATGACAAACTCTTTTTGACTACTAAAATGAAGAAAATAAAACAATAAAATAAAATAAAATAAAATACTTTTTAATTTTTTTCATTACTTTTTTAGTTTTTTAAGTAGCATTGGATACTGATCATAATTAATATAGATTCCCTAAATATATATTTTTTTGGATTTAATGCATATATATTCAACAAATCGACCACACATGATGTGTATTTTGAATTTTTAATACACTAAAATAAAAATATTATATATAAAAATCAAATTATAAGTTTTAGTTTGTGTTTTAACAAGAATTTTATTATAATGGTAGGATCACTAAATATAGGATAAATCATAGAATGAAGTCAGTGTATGAACATAAAAAGCCTATGGATTACTATTAATAGAAACAAATTAAGGCATATATAGAAATATTTAACCATAATAACATATTTCAAAACAATTTACTTTTTTTGGTAAATTTTTATGCCTTGTCCAAATCAAGATAACAGAAATAATTGTGGATATTAGGTATGAAACTTTTTGAGAGAGATTCAAACCATGAAAAGACCAGCATACCTTAACTGGTAATTTATGAAGGTAATTATCATTTCATTAAGGATATTTCTTAATTTTATATGTTTATATTTTCTTTTTACTTAAAATATCTTTGACAACCATCATAATCTAAATAATAAGTAATTTTTTTACGGAAGACTGAGTAGCATACATGGTATCAGAATGTTTGGAAAGAAAAACTTTTTGTGATTACCTGCTATGTTTGTGATATAGTATAGGTTATAACGTTAGAAATATATTTTATATGTGAATAATTGGTGTCATAATGATTTCATATTATTTTCTATCTATATATCAAGTAAAATTATAATAGAGTAAATCAATTGTTTAGAAGTGATGACCAGCAAACAATAAATTTTTTGGTAAATGGAAGAGGTAGAGGCAGAGGAGAAGGTATATGCATAGGTAGAGTTAGATTTGGGGAATGAGGTATAATAGGAGGCTGGGGTGGAGGATGAAACAAATTCAATCTTGAAAATAATAAAATTATTGGGAAAGAGATTAGAATGGGGACATACCAAGGTTGTGTTTGAGAAAAATTGTTGAAAAATGTACAGAACATTTTTCACTTAAGATAAGATCCATTGTGAATGTGTTTCAAGATTCTTTTTGAAAAAATGTTTTCACCACTTTTTTAAGTGATTTTGTAAAATAATTTAAGTGGAGTAATTTTTTTCATAAACAAAAAAACACCACTAATTATGTCGAACTAGTTATTATTGGATACAATTTATATTAACACATTCTGTGTAACATAAAATATTGATGGAATGTTAAATCAACCCCTCACTAGGAAAAAAATGAACAATATAAAAAAAAAACAGATGCAATTTTTTTCCCATGGATTCTACACCCCTCAGGGTTCTTATTAGTAGTGAAAATAGTCACTTGGGAGACATATAAAACCAATCCAATCATCAAACATACATATAATCCAACTCAAATTATAGAATAAACAAGCGTGTAACTTAAAACTAAATCCAACAGGTGTATGAGAGAACCATTGGAGGACAAATTTCATTAAGAGATCATGGT
The DNA here is from genome assembly GCA_963277665.1 of Viscum album. NCBI lineage: Eukaryota > Viridiplantae > Streptophyta > Magnoliopsida > Santalales > Viscaceae > Viscum > Viscum album. Next base: position 1,379,317,193 of record OY728156.1, read on the forward strand.
CATTGAGGATGGATGGTGTCAAAAGAAGCATGACATCAAATGAAAGAACACTTTTTATGAAGGAATCCTTGAAAATTTAAATCCCACTTCAAATGAAATCATGAAGACCAAAAATTCAAAAATAAGACCCCTTTAAAAATGAACCAAGTAGCTTGATCCAAAACCTTTAAAAAACTATGATATAAAAATTTTCATTGAATAAAACATGAATTTTTAGAAAATTACAATAGAGTGGTTTCAATTTGGTGGGTGAATTTTTTGGGCTATTTGATCATCAATTATATGCATGATATAATAAAAAAAATTCTTTTGAAATCCATACATGTAACATTCATTATTCATGGGCACATTCATTTAGTAAAATGATCCATGTTAAAAAAATCATTAATAAAAAACTCATCACCATTCTTAATAAAGATACATGAGAATAAAAATATTTCCATTTAAATTAAAAAATAATGATGATGTTATGTTAGAGTGTATCACCACCCATAATATTGAAAAGGATATAATAATCTATAACACAATCCATGCAGAAATAATGGATGAACAAGATTTTAGTGACATTTGGATGCGATGAAGGGGTATATATATGTTTAATACTGTAAAAAAGGGGTAAACAATTTTCAGTGTATTTTTGTGTCTTTTCAAAATACATAATGGCCCACACTGAATTTTTCCATGAAATAAGGTAAATGGTTTATCATGAAGTTTGTACGCTCAATGATGGTGAAAGGGAAATATAGATTTTATTATGTTCCATAAATACTCACATCTAAATTTTTTATTTTAGTTCAATCAATGAACTCTAAAAGGTTTTCACTAATAGTTAATTTTTTATAAGATTAAATGACTTCACTGATAAGGAAAATTCACTCTTGTACTATGAGCATGCACTCAAAAAGGACAATTCATTCATGATGATAAAATTTTATTTTTATTCTCCAATGCATTAAACATTTTGGATTATTAAAGTACAATATTTTTTGATGACATAATGTGTTGAATAAAATATATGATAAAAAGACATGGTGGAATCAACCATACCTAAATTCAATACATGGTGTACTTGGCATGACTCAAATTGTTTAGTTTCAGTTTAAAATTGTCAATTTATTAATGTATTGTTTCATATTTATGTTTAAGTTATTTATTTATTGTATTAATAACATAATAATTGTTTTATTATACAGGTGGATTATTTTTCTTTATTTGGGGTGGTTTTTTGAAGCCTCTTGTTCTCGTGAGAGATTGAAATTCAGGGATGTAATTGAGATAAAAATAATAAAGAAGTAGATATAGAATGTATACAATCATTAAGAAAATGGAAATTACTAAAACCTATTTAGTTAAAATTTTCACCATTTTATTTCCTATTTTTAATCCAATTTCCTTATCAATTTTATCTATTAATTATTATTTTTTAGATATTCTGGGAAGTAATATTTTTTCTTCAATCATTTGCAATAAGACAAAAAAGAGGGAAAATCTTTCTTTTGGATAAGGCATTTAAGGAAGCATGTTGTTTATTCTTCCATCCAAATAGAACTTTTATTTATTTTCTAGATTGGTTTAGATAGTTTAATTAAAAACACAAATCACATACTCAATCCGATGCATGGTGTGACTAGTATGATTCAAACTATATGTTTTAGTTTATAATTTACATTTAAGTTCAAAAAAAACATCACATAATCAAAAACAATAATTCACATTAATATAGTTTTTATTCTTTGGAAAATAATAATAATAATTTATTTTGGATGTATAGGAATCATCTTTACGTCAATCCGATACACAATGTGCCTGGTACAACTCAAAGTGTCCATTAGCATTTTAAAATTGACATTTTAGTTCTAAATATGTAACTCACTAAAAAATCATAAAGAATTCTGTTATAGTATTGATATTTTATGAAAATTATTCATAATTTATTTTTGATGTGTAGGAATCATCCTCATGGTAAAATGGAAAATGATGTGACCAGTATGACTAAAATTGTGTGTTTTCAGTTTAGAATTACATTTTACTAAAAAAAAGAGATACTAAAAAACAAGAAAATTCATTCATATTGTTTTGATAATTTTTTAAAATAATCGATAAGTCATTTTGGATGTGAATGAATCATATGCACCTCAATATGATGCATGGTGTGACTAGTATGACTCAAAGTGCATATTTTTATTTAAAAATGGAATTAATTTAGTTAAAAAGGAAAATTGACATAATCAAAATCAACCAAAAACATTTAGATTATTTTGATACTTTAAGAAAATGATATATAATTCAATTTTTATGTGCAGTAATTATCCACACCTTAATCCGATACACAATGTGATCGACATGACTCAAATTCTCCGTTATCCGTTTAAAATTGTCATTTATGTTCAAAAAGTGCCAATTATTGAAAACCACGAAAACAAGATCGGATTGTATTGATAAATTTTTACAATAATTTATAAGTCACTTTTTATTTTTAGGAATTAATCTCACATCAAACTGACATATGATGTGACCGTTGTGACTCAAAGTACGTGTTTCCATTTTAAAATGACATTTTGTAAAAAACATAAGTGACATATTCAAAAGTAAGAAAATGCATTCAGATTGTTTTTATTCCTTAGGAAAAATGACTCATAAGTCATTTTGGAAATTTTGAAAGTATACACACCTCAATCAGATGCGAGGTGTGATCAGAATGACTCTAATTGCATCTTTTTATTTAAAATTGACATTAGTTTTAGTAAAAAAGATAACTGACTTTCTCAAAATGAAGAAATAAAAATTCGTATTGTTTTGATAATTTAGGAAAACTATCCATGAGTCATTTTTAATGTTTAGGAACCATCAATACCTCAATCGCATATAGTATATTCCAAAAATTACTCAAAGTGTCCGTTATCAGTTTAAAATTAACATTTAAGTTCAGAAAGTGTCACTCACTAAAAACTAAGAAATCAAACATGAATCTTCTTGATAATTTTGGAAAACTATTTATATGTAATTTTTGATGTGTATAAATTAGTCTCATTTAAAATTGAGACACGATGTGACAAATATGAATCAAAGTGCTTGTTTCTAGTTTAAATTGACATTTTAGTAAAAAATATATTTAGAGTCCACAAAACCATGAAACAACATTTGGATTATTTTTATAATTTATGAAAATGATAAATAAGTCATTTTGGATGTCTAGGAATCATTCTCACCTCAATATGATGCACGTTGTGACCGATATGACTCCAAGGTCATATTTTTATTTAAAATCAAAAGTAATTTTAGTAAAAAAGACAACTGACTTGTTCAAAACGGAGTGAACACATTCAGATTATTTTGATACTTTCATAAAATGATAAATAATTTTTTTTAATGTGTATAAATCATCAAAACATCAATCTCATACATGATGTATGCACTCAAAATGTCTATTATCAGTTTAAAATTAGAATTTTAGTTCAAAAAGTGTCACTCATTGAAAAATGAGAAAACATGGTCATATTATTTTAATAATTTTGGAAAATGATTCATAAGTCATTTTTATGTGTATAAATCAGTATCAAATAAAACTGACATATTATGTGACCAGTATGACTCGATGTATATGTGTCTAGTTTAAAATGACATTTTAGTAAAAAATAAAAATGATGTCCTCTAAATAGAAAAAAAACATTCTGATTGTTTTTATACTTTTTTAAAATGATCCATAATTTATTTGGGATGTGTAGGAATCATTATTACCTCAATATAATGCATGTTGTGACTGATATGAATCCAAGTATTCTTTTTTCAATGTATAAGTGTAATTTTAGTTTAAAAGGCCAACCACATCGCAAAAATGATCAAATGAGCCCGGTTTTTTATCATAATTATATATTATAATACTTAATTAATTTCATTTTCATTTTCATATTATACATATATAGTTAATTTTCATATAGATAATTCTTGAATATGAAAAATAAAAGGTGTGGCCTGAAATAATCAACTAAAACTCAATCTCATACATATTGTTCCTGGTATGACTCAAAGTTTAGTTTAAAATTAAAACCTTATATTTAATTTATTTATTTATATTATTATAAAAATAAGAAATTTTCTTTATTGAGTTTCAATATTTTTCATTAGCAGGGGTGGTTTTTTATTTTATACAGTTGCATTTCTTTTCTCTATAGTAGTGTTTTTCTTGTATTTTTATTGTAAATTTTATTTCATTTATATTATTTATCTGAATCTGATTTTTCTAATTAAAGGTATTGTTTCTGGTGTTATAGTGTGATGTTACTATACAATTCAGTATTCCCCTTTATTAGTGCTAAATAAAATCATTGATAAATGAGGTCTTTTATCAGTACCTTTTTAGCGCTGAAAAAATCATTGGGCATTTAATCATGGTCTAATAGTTAGTGATTTTTTAGCATTGATAAAGGGAAATTCTAGTGCTGTTAAATACCTATTTTGAAGAGGTGGTGTAGTTGGGAGACTAGTGATAAATTCTATAGTGACAACCTCCCATTTCAATCAGGTATAGGAAATGAATTCATCATCCCTTTGAATTTCTATCATTATGATTTAACTTGATGATATGCTAAAGAACCAGTGATATACTCCATGTTATCTTTCTTCCTGTTGTTACTATAGAAGTGATATTGAAGATCACAATACATCTTGGTACTTATAGTATGGATATAGAAAGATGAGCTATGTTCATTATCCAATATATCCTTCTTTATCATAGGTGATGAAGGTACACAATGACTAGCTCCAAACTGAATCAAATAATCATTATTAATATGGAATTCATTAAGTTTACCTTATTTAGGATTCTTTTGAAACTTAAAATAATCCCTTTGTTCCCCCTTGTTCTACTATTTTATATATGGTTTGAAATAATTTGGGGAAGGTAGTATGTATTCCCTTCCATTATGGTTTTCAGATCCATCCTTTTTATGTCCATGAATATTGGGTATTTCTCAATCTACATCATGGATAGATTTATAGGTTCCTTTTTTCTAATACCCTCACCTAAATTTTTTTCATTCCTAGATGGTAGTTAATATAGAAATTTTAGTCCTTTATTACCTCTAAAAATATACTTTAACAAAGGTTGAGATCCTTCTATGTGAATATATACTTTAGACCCTTGTGATTGATATATATTTCACACTTCTCCCCATAGAGGTAGTGTTAGTATATTTCAAGGTAAAGATCATAGATGATAACTCCATATAACACATCTGGTAGTTTTTCTCACGGATATTCAATATTCATAAGGAATAAGATATCAATTTGTCATCCTACATGACAACACAACTCAATCCTTTTTTTGAAGCATCGCTGCTTATCCCAAAACCTTCTCCAGTTGATAGTAATGTGAGTACATGTGGTGAAAATTGACTCATCTAGATCTCATTAAATAATTCATAACATTCTTATTTACAAAATTACTTTAAACCTTTTTGTTTTAACTTATTTAACAGGCTAGTGAACTATGATAAATTTCTCATAAGACACCAGTATTACCCAACTAATCAAATAGAACTAAGGATTTCCATGACACTAGTGGGTTTGTAAATTCTTTAATTACTTTTTCTTTGAAGGGTCCACATAAATTCACTCACTTGTGATCACATGGGCCCATAATGTGGCTTGTTGCATCCGAAATTACCATTTACTAAACCTAGCATATATTTTTTCCTTCCTTAATGTTTTTAGTACAATCCTTTGATGCTATTCATGTTTCTACTTAATCTTGGATTAAATGAAAATATCATATATGAAAACTACCCATTTGTTTCATGTAGTCTCTGAAGAATATATTCATAAAATCCAGGAATATTGTGGGGGAATTAGGAAGCTATAAGGGAATCACTATGAACACATAGTAACCAAACCTTGTAAAAAATTCTATATTTTTAATATCTTCTTTCTTCACCATCAGTTGATGATATCTAGAATGAAGATCCAACTTTTATAAGTATTGAGCTCCTCATAGTTGATCGAACATTACATAAATCCATGGAATGAGATTATTGTTCTTTATGGTGATCTTTCTAAGATCTTGATAATTGATAAAGAAACCCACATTGATTTATCCTTTTTCTTTATAAATATAATGGGTGCACCCTAAGGTGACTCACTAAGCCTTATGAACCCTTTGTAAGAATGTTGTTGTAACTTCTTCTCTAACTCACCCAGTATTATTGGGTCCATCCTGTAGGGGAATTTGCATATAGAAGTGGCTCCAAGTATAATATATATTGAGAACTCTAACTTAAGATACAAGTAATTTCTAGGTAACACTTCAGGAAATACATCCGTGTATTCCATTATAATGATTTTTCCTCTAGTCACAAACCTTCCTTTAAATCAACTATTTGGGAAAGTTATTCTTTATCACAGGGTGTTAACACCCATACAATTGATGGATTTTCTAAAGGATATTCATGATATTACTTTAATTTTTTATTAGCATGGGATGGTTTAGAATTTTAAAATAGATTTCCTTTTCCTGATAGTTGTTCTATGCCATATATAATGAGATACAATCCATGGCCATTATAGCATCGAATTCCACTGAGGGAAGGACTATAAGATTCCCTTGAAGAATATTCTTATAGATACTTACATGGGAAGATTCCAACACTTGGGTTGCAATGATCACCCCACTAGGTGTTTTTACAGGCATCTTTACTTCAAGGTTTTGGGGCTTCAATTCAGAAGTTCTATAAAAATGAAATGATATAAAAGAATGCATATAACTATGATCAAATAATTTTCTCCCATTATTAAGTGAATGTAAAGTGTACCTTTTTGACTTCATTTTTATAGTCCACTTCAGTAGTAGCGATTGCCAAAAATTTCCCTTTCTCATTTGGATTTTTTGGTTGTTATTACCGATTACCCTCAAGTATCTATGGTTTAGTGCATTGGATTTCATAGTGCCCTTTATCTCTATAGTTGAAGAATTGAACCTTGGGTTTTGTATTCAGATGTGCCTTACTTTTCTCCCTCTTGTTGGAAAAAAACATCTCATATCTTTGACATTAATGAGCTTGGTGGCCTTTTCTCCCACAATTGATGCATTTTCCCATCACTTGGATGAAATTACCATGTTTTTTCTTTTAGAATTTTTGACATGTGGGTGGTTGGATCCTCTTTCCTCCTTTTTCATTTGACCCACCATCTTGAAAATCCATTCTTCTATTATTATATCCATAACCATGGGACAACTCACCGAACTCCATCTCTACTTTGTGGGAACATAAAACTACTTCTTTAAAACTCTCAATGTATTAGATGGACTGATCATTTCAAAGGTGTTGTTTTTAACAACAAATGAATCTTTATCTTTAAATATCATTATAGATAATAAACTAAGTTCTATCTTTAAATCATTGTGATGTTTTATTCAAATTCCATGATAGATCCACCTGCATTTTTATTAATATCTATGAATTCTCTCTCTATCTTTGTTCTGTGATTTAGAGGGAAAGTCTTGTTAATCAATAATATCTTAACATTATCCCACACTAAGTCTTTGATTCCATACTTTATTTAGGTATACTTTATCAATTACCATCATTGGTCATCTTCTCCATATAAATGATAGATGTCCTAAGTCACCTTATTCTTTTTAGAAAAGTGGAGTACGAAAAGATCTTATCCATTAAGTTAACACACAATTTTGGAACAAGTTGATTATGAGATCCACTAAACATCAGTGTTCATTGTTGAATAAAGGAATCAATGTCTAGTTGATCCTTTTTGATAGAAGGATGAAATTACACATGGTTTAGGTTATTATTCATAACCTCAGACAAACGGGTAAGCACCGCTAGGATGTTTTGATCTCCACTTCCTATGGCATTGAGGATGTCATTTGAGAAATAATTGAATTTTATCTCACACGGTTTATTGGATTGGTTTTTTGTGGTTTACACCATTTTCTAAAATAGAAAAGGTTTGAACAAAACATAATTCAAAAATCATGAATAAATAATTTAATCTTTTTTACAATTAACTCTAAATATATATCTTATGGGATCCCTATGTTTATCTTTTTTTCAAAAACAAATCCTCTTTGATGTTTACATATACATAGATATATCCTAAGGGTTGATGCTATTTTTTTAATCCTAATTCCCCAATTAACTAAACCATATATCTAATACCAACTATAACGACCCTATGTTTTTCTTGCATGACTTTTGCATCATTTTAAATATAAACAACATAATAGTTAAAAATTCAAGGATTGAATGGTTCATTATCTGGGGAAAATTACTATCATACATCAATTATACATAATAAATCATTTACACTTATTTATACTCTTCTTCTTTATCCCTATAAGATATCACATTGTTCTTAGTATATGTAGTCACCTAAGGATATACATCAAATTAATGGGTGAGCTAAAGTTCATATAAGTGGAGGAACAAATGACATGAATCAATATAACATAAATGATAATAATAATCATCATAGTCACATCATAACTATAGGATGATCATAAAAATCACGAGGGAAACAATTATAAAGTCATGGAATGTAGAAATGCAAAAAATGAAACATCATGTCATAGTGGTCAAATATCCTATATAGTTGTATACAAGGATATCAGCATGTTCACACATAACATATGTTCATACTAATAAAATCATCATTGTGAAAAAATATAACATCATGTTCATGGATAATAAACATTATCTTAGGATATACATCACATTACCCAATGCATTAGAGGGCTATATAATTCAGATCTCACCTTTCACATCAAAATATTTACATAATATTTCATGCTACATATAACATATTACAATCATTGTCCTGGAATTAAACATAAAAAACAATTAGATTCATAAGGATTTTATAAAGCACAATTTCATGAATAATATTTTGGGGTTCCAAAATGAATAAGGTTAAACAAATCAAGTATAATTATCATCAATATAGAGTGATTAATAAACAAAATAAGAGGAGTCAAGATGTGTTGGGGAACGAAAATAATTTTGGTAAAAGATTTGTATTTGGCATAAAAATTAAGGTAGAACATGTAAATTCCAAAAAATAAAAGGAAAGAATAATTAAATAAAATTTAAGATACATATGTGAAATATCCACAATGAATATTTCCTGAAATATGGATAACATAAAGAAAAAAAGTAGGGTTTGAGAATCCCCTTTCCTTAAATCCTGCTTTATTTCATTGATTTTCCACCTCTTGAAAAATAAAATTAGGATTATTAGATAATTTTTTGAGAAGTTAAAAATGTTAATTTAACCACTATTTATCCATTATAATTATTTTATTATAATTTCTATTACTCTTTGTTAAATGTTATTTTCTTGGTTTTCATGTTTTAATTAAATTTTCCTGTTTTGTTTTAATGTGGATAATTTGGTTTGAGGTCATTAATAAATTAGTATAATTAATTATAGCTACTAAAAAAACATGCATTTATACATTTATATTTAATAAATATTTTTTTAACCAGACATTGGTTTTTTGATAAAAAAATTATTGTAAATGTCCTCATTATCTATTAATTGACAGTTGATGGGACATTGTTGAAAGAGATGGAAAGGGAACAATGGAATTCATATATGTAATAATTATTATACTTAAAGTTGGTTACATTCATTAATATATTTTAAAAATAAAACCTAATTAATTTTATAAGATTTTTTTTGAAATGAATTGTGAAAAAATAAAGATAAGAAGAAAAAGACAGAAGAGTTGATAAAAAGTTTTTCATTCCTCAGTGTAGCTTCTCTTGCATGACACTAAAACCTCCTTGATGTTTGGAGTTAGTTTAATCAAGAACATAAATAGGTATTATAAGGGTCTTAATAGGGAGGATTTTAGTATATAATTATCTTTGATAAGTGTAGTAGGAGTGGTTTTCCAAGGGAAGGGAGTGGGGTTATTTTTTACTTGAGGAGAGGAGTATTCTTAGAATAAAATGTTGAATAAAATACTATATTTAAGGTAAACCATGTTATAGTAATATTTTTGACATTAAAAAACATATATAAATTAAATAAAATTATTTAAATACTTTTTATCACATTATAAATATAGTTCATTGTTTAATTAAAAGGTAAAATAGGAAAATGAGAAAAATATTTTTTTAATATAATACATTAAATTTTAGACTTTGGAAAGTGATTTATTGGTTTGAAAATAATGTTTATTTTATTTTAATGACTCAAATAGGAAATTAAATATATTTTTTCCAAAAATTAGGTTATATAAATTGTTAGGTCATTTATACATCATGAATGATGTAATTTAAGATACAATAGTTACGTGAAAACCTGTATTTTATTATTCGCTGTAAAATTGAAGTATTTGAAAAAATTACCAAAAAATCACCCTTGTATAAAATCAATATTTATATTTAAAAAATGATATTAATTTTAAAAAAAATAATCTATTTAATTTTTAATTTTATTTTTTAATATAAAAACTATGTTTTTTACAAATACTTTAAAATACAATTTTTTAAAAATGTGCCTATATTTTCATTGAGTTTTTAAATCATGATATTTTTTTGGGTATAATAATATTTATATGTACTTATAACACTCATGATATATGTTACTTATATCACACTTTATTATTTTTATTGATTTACTAATATTCCAACAGTTAGGTTACTATTCCCAACAATCAAGTTACTATTCCAACAGTTAGGTTACTATTCAAATGGACGCATTACTATTTGAATGGTTACATTATATTATATAAAAACCACTTAGTTATTTCACTCAATATAAATTAAAATTACTACCAAGGTTATACATTTTCATTTTCTAAGATGTTGATTGGTTTAAAAATATGTTGATTTATTTCTATAGTTTTGACCATGGAGGTGATGACTCTATAAGATTAGTGTGATCCATATTTTACCATTTAATATTATATTTTATATTTTTCATACAATTTTAATGTATCGAATTTTTATTGGTTTTTAGCTGAATAATGTAATCAATTTTGTTAATGAATTAATGTTTTGTTGGTTTCTCTATATTTTTCATGTGTATAATTTTATTTAATATATTACCACACAAATTTATCCAAAAAAAAACAATATTATTTATAAACAAAAAGTTGTTAATGTATTGTATCTCATTTTTATGTTTTTTATACCCTCAGTGGTAGTCACTAATATAGGGCCTACTGGATGTAGGACTCAAGTAGTCACCGTCTCCCTTCTCTCATTTCCAGCCTAGGTAGGGTACTCATTGGGAGGAGGGGGTCCTGATATACAATATTTGAAAAGTATAGATAAAGGTTAGATGGTAAATTATAATGTTTACCCAATAAACTGATATATGAAATCTAGGTGAACTCCCTTCATACAATGGAATAAAAAAAGGGTATTCATAGTGGAATGTCATTGTAAGAAAAATTACGATTATACACCAAATTGGATTAGGAAAGACAAAGTTAGTGATGATTATTTATATTATATAGATTTAATGTTTATAATCTGGTAAAACAGAGTCAATTAATCAAACTATAGATTAAAAATACTTTTAGTAGAATTTTAGAATCATATAAAAAAGCATTCTGAAAATGAACCATTTTCCTTGAATACCATTTTAAATAAAAATAATCAAATAATGAAAAAAATTCACTTTTTAAAACCATGAAACATGGGAAATAAGTTTTAAATTGATTGGAAATATAGACTTATGTTTTTTCTTAAAAAATAAGATTCATTTCTCATTTATATAGATAAAGGAAAAGATACAAAGTAATCAGTTTATTTTGGAAAGTAATTTTGAAGAGGGATAGAGATAAAATATTATGATATATTGAAACATTAATTTTTATGAAATATATAATAATTTAGAACCATAATATAATCATGATTTTACTATTATATTATAATAATGTTATTATTTTAGTTCTTATATTCATCCCTGATAGTGTTTTATATAATTGTTTAAATTGGCAGTTAGACTGACCAAAACATGATCATACCATAATTAATAGATGATTATGGTTATGAAATTTATTTATTTTAGAATAATATAATTAATATAAAATATTAATGAAATAGTTTATTTATTTTTATGTTTTTTAATTATATGTTAATATATTTTAATAAATAATAAATAACTAGTTGAAAAATGAGATACATTACTTCGTTGTGGCAGTAGTCCACACAATGCACAACTAACATGTTCATTTCTCAACGAATGAGAGGGAATGTTGTTTTATTATAATTTTTCTCTTCAAAATAATAATAATACCATATGTTAATTTTTTTTCCAGTTAAATCATTATAACTTTTCAATAACGGTGATGGGGAAACATAAGATGACGCTTCATGTAGGTGATAATCTACAAAAACCAACAATCAAAATTCTTTTCATTCTTAAGTTGATGGGATGGAATAAATAATGGTTTTTAAATTAATATAATAATAATTAATTTTTATAATGATACTAGGGTCCTTATATTACTATATTAAGAATATATTTGGAATGGAATAATTATAAATAAAAGGTAAGGTTTTATATAATAATCACGAGGGGACCTTGAACATCCTCTTGAAAGTCTTTTTATAAACTGAGGTCTTATGATAAATTGTAATCATAATTTAACCTCCTCATGATATGAAACATGCCATATAACACCATGGGTCTTTGATAATACCTTGGTTACACCCCCCAATATGCCATAATATATTATGCATGGGAGTTACTTATCAGACTAATGACTATTTACACAGAACAACACATCTTTTAATGTACCTTTTTTTCACCCAAACACACCATAAAAATCTTCATGAGAGGTTACCCATCATAAAAGTACTTCATGAAAATTATACACAACTTTGTATTTATAATCATGTCAGATATAAAAAATTAATTCAAACCTTGTTGACCTGGATAGTAACATTTAGTTTTTGTGTCTCATTTTTCTAGGGGTGTTTCACTCTCTACCATTTGAATTAGAATGACCTCATTATGAAACCCATACCTAAAACCTATGATGTTTATCTTCACGTTAGGCTTGGTATTAGATCTGATATAATTTTTTAGGACCCAATATCCTTAGGACATGGATTTACTCATATACCCCATGGGTCTCCAGTAATAACTTGGTTTCCTTCTCAATACACCACAAGATATTACCCACTAGGATGACTTATTAGACTAATTAATTTACCCATATGTCAACAAAAGTTATTTCATAATGATTTTTTCTCAAACCAAAACCTAGAGTCCCATGAATGTCTGCTACACCTAAGATCCTAGATGATCTGAAATATACATAGGTGTGAGATGGAAATACATGTAGGTCTTTGACCACTGACCCATATAATAACACATTAAAATAAAATATATTACATAAAGGTTGAAAAATAGTGATATGAAATGTTTTTTTCATAATTTCTCAAATAAGACATCCGTAAAGAAGGATCCATTGAAAAACATACCATTTTCACAAATATGAGTTCTTTCAAAAATAAATCTCAATTTATATACTTTCACCAAAACATCCATAAATTGATGTTAAATCAGTATTACCAAAAATCATTGAAAGAAAAAAAATACTATTTCAATGCTACAAATTCCCATACCTTGGAAAAAATATATATTTTATCATCATGGAATCCTAGGTACCGAGGGGGGATAATCTTGTACAGAGCTAACTTGGTCATCAATAAAGAAACAATCATGTTCTATAAAACATTTATACATCGATTGACCACACCCTAACACTCAATGTTACCCTTCAAGGACTAATCCTAGGTAATCATCTTATAGAGACTTGTTTTTTTCCTTGAAATACATTGAAATATTTCTATATATATTTTGATTTCTAGGAACTGAAAAGACATGAAATTATGAGGTGCAGTCTTCCTATAATTAAATTTAGAAAAATATTAAATATATTTTATCTTATGTGCTTACATTTATTAAATATTTTTTCATAAATCATAAATGGAAGTTCAAATTAGAAATCCGATACCATGATTGAGTATGGAATACAGTTTTTACCCTAGGTATAACCTAAAATAGGTCAGTGCGGGGAATTAAGATATTTCAATCATTATAAGTACGTTTTGTGGATTAATTAATTAATTAATTAATTTATGATAACAATGGTACTATAAATACATAATTATGGATAGTTTCCTAGGGTTATCCTCATAATCCAAGGATCTTCAAAGAGCTTCTCCTTCCCACTTCTGTTGGTGAATCACCTCAGATGATGACAAAACTTGGGGTCTGAGAAAATTATGATGCAGTGAATAAAATGAATTCATTTGATCATTGTAAAGATATTTATTTGATTACTAATGATCCAATATCTAGATATGACTCTTCAATTTGTCGTTTTTTCCATTTTTGATTAAATTAAGTGAGACAATTGATCCCTTTCTTGGATCTGTGCCAATTGTGGCCTAAGAATACGCCTGTGAACTAAATAAATTGATTATTTCAATGTTTTATAACAAGAAAATTTATGTTATTGACCATTGGATAGGAAATATTGAAAAGAATATGGTTAAAAATCTATTCTTGTGATTTTCACTCGTAAATTCTTCTCGTTCTTCACTCGTAGGACCCCACGGTCCCGGTTTGATATTTCTGGGTTGTAGCGATCCTGATAGGACACCCAGAATCATGAAATATCTATGAACAAAGCATGTATCAATGATATAAGTCCATATTTGGTATATTTTCAAGTTATGTATTATTGTTTCGATGATCAAGGAATGAATCTCTGGTGACAAGAGGAAATGAGATGGTTGACGTGTATCGAAAACCCTCACGAGAAAATGAAATTAGATTTCCGTCCATCGAATGGCTGGAAATGATGAAAAATGATTAGATTCATAAAAAATTGTGTAGAAGATGGAGATATTCAAAAAGTAACAACCTAAATCAAGGAATAATAAGTGCATACGAGAAACTATGAAAATCACGACTACACACAGTGTATCACGATGAACAGATTGTGTGTAGCCCCTGGCTATGGTGGCTATTGTTTCAGAGGATTATAAATAGGTAATGACATGTAGGATTATTACATTCCATGTAACTCACCCCTGGATAGACGATCCACGTGGTGTATCACATGAGAATGACCCATGTGGGAGTATATGGCCAAGAACATGGTAGGGTACCAATGTACATAGACATGGGGTCAATTACACAGACATGAATCAATCATAGATATTTTGGACACACCATGTAGTCGAGATGCATAACTTGTACTTCTACATGGAATGAGAGGCATTTTCTAGATAAAGAGATGGCTTGGTGGTGGTGTGGGACTACACACCATGTGGACCCCCCACACACTATGTGGGTCCCCTCACATGTTGTGTACTACTTGGTTTCTTATGAGGAAACTTCAAGTTTCCCAATCTCCTTCATTTAAACTTGAATTTTGGCCCACAAGTAGCCTATACTGAGTGTTTTTCCATATAGAACATGATATTTCACTCAAATTTGGATTTTAAGACAAGATGTGATGTTTCATGGGAAAGAAACTTTGTTATGAGATTCTTGATGATGGCAGTGATCACATAGGTTAACTGGAGGCATCCCAAGTGGAACCCCCAGATGGGTTGGGCATGGGTCCTCGATGAATTTTAGAGTGGAACCCTCTTGAAGGGTTTGGAATGGGTCCTCTATCAACTCCTAACCAGAACCCTCCTGTTTAGTTGGACATGGTTTCTCAAGGGCTTATAGAGAGGAACCCTCTAATCGATATGGACATGGGTCCTTGATGAATAGAGTGGAACCCACCTGTCAGCATAATGCATGTGTCCTCTATATACATTCTGAGTGGAACCCTCCAGCTAAGTTGGGCGTGGATACTCAACAACTAGAGTTTATCCCTCTAGCTGGACTGGGCATGGGTCTTCTACTGACTTCTAGAGTGGAATCCTCCTATTGTACAGGTGAATGAGTCCTCTACCACTGTTGTACAAGGTAATGGTTCATATACTTAGAGATTGTGGCCCATCAATTTTGTGACATAGGGGAGAGACTTGGATTGTTTTGGATGGTTAATTTTAATAAAACATATGGGATTCTAGGAATCAATGATGGACTTTTGGAACTGTTGGGAAATCTTCTTCCTAGGATGATATGTGAGATGGAGACCCCCTATGTCTTTTTTTGGGATTCATTTGACTAAGAATATATATATACTTTTCTGTATCTATACATTTGGATTTGGTTATTCTCTTTCCAGGTGATTAAAATATGCATATGGTATGTCATGTGATTTTTGTGTTTATTTTATCAGGGTTGGATGTGTTCACTCGCATGCTATAGGTGGAAAAGAATCAATATATAGTTCATCAACTCACTATGTTGAGTCTACTGTGCTTGGATGAGTCTATTCTTTATCTTAATTTTGGTTGAGCATCATCATGTTTACTATCTATAGTATTTACATTCCAATTGTATCTCTTATTGACCATATTTATCTTTTAGTGTGTCCTAATGGGTATTCATATACTCACCCATGCATGAGATTTTTTTGCATGTTTCATGTCTAATGAAGATGAAAGTCTTTTCGGTGGTGACTTAAGATGAGCTTAGGAAAACTAGGTAATTTGGACTACATATGGTGTTCATAGCTTGGAGATCAAAATCTAGGATCTCACAATAGTTTAATTTTCCATTTTTGTCTGGTCGGAACATATTTCTTGTTGGGCATGTATTTTATCCCTTTATTTTTATAGTTTACACTACCTTACTCTTGTAATTTCTAGAGGTTTTTCATGCACAATGATTCCCTTAGATTTCTGATTATTTTACTATTACTCACTTATCACTTTTTCATCAAGATATTTGTGTGTGTGTGTATACAAGCACATTAGTAAAGGTCTCCCTGTGTTAGTTATGCCATCAACATTGGTCTCCAGCCCTTGGCCTGTGGAGACATGCTTGAGGTTGTTACAACTGGAGCCCCAGATTAGGTCGGGTCATAATAGATTGGTATCAATGGAGGTTTAATCATTAGGATAGTGTTTGGAGTAGTCCCCTTACAAGGATTTATATGGTATTAGGAAAAACGTGTTAGAGTTTATCAAGAGCATCTATTAGGCTAGGGAATTCAGTGATTGTATGGTTTTGTAATGCATCTATTCACCAAGACCTTAGCTACTTTCTTGTAAACTCTACATGATGACACATTAGTTGTAGTAATCAATGGTACATTCATCATATATTATTTAGTTTTGAATATCCTTCTTGAGTAAAATATCCATTATTGTTATATATATATATATATATATATATATATATATTCTCATCTGACCATGGTACATCTTGATAATTCTTAAGATGCCTCCATGATGACGGCCACCCATGAGCATGTTTGAGGTGTAGAGATTTCTTGGGTTTGAGGGGTACTATAGTTAGTTTGTGGAAGAATTATCTACAATTATAGCCCATTTGACCTCCTTAACATGGAATGGGAAGCTGTTTACCAGGTCTGAGTAGTTCTAGAGGGCCTTCGAGGAGTTTAGGTTGAGTATGATGAGTGATCATGTGTTGAGACTACCGTACGTGTGAATAAAGTATGTGGCGTATTGCTATGCCACATGAACTGGTATCCACTACGTGTTGATATAGCAATAGGTAGTTATCACATACGGTTTGAGGTAGTTAAGACACCATTATCATAACTATGTGACTCAAAACATAGATCTAGAAGTATTAGCCTTATCTTTGAGGATGTGGAGACACTACCTTTTGGGGGAGTGAATTGTTGGTTTACTCATACCATCAGAGTCTCAGGCACATCTTTCATATAGAATGAATTAATCCAAAGATAACAGTGCTGGTTGTAGTTCCTATATGACTATGAATTTGAGATAGTCTATACTTCAAGAAAGGTAAATGTAGTAGTATATGAAATTATTATGAAGTCCCAGACTCACTTGGTGTTGGAGGCTTTGGAGTAGTTTACATACCTGCAACTAACCCTGGTGAAGTAGGAGGGACCATATTTCCTACAGTTGATGGTGTTGACTCCTCTACTTTTCAATTGTACGAGGGAGTCCCATATGGGAGATAGTGACTTTAAAGATATTACATAATCATATATCTACATGCGTTTCACCATATGGATATTCTGACGAAGGGAATCACGTCATCTTTTTCCAGGGACGGATGGTGGTTCCAAACAAAATACATGATGAGGTGATGTGAGAGTTCCACATGTCTTACCTAGATGTTCATAATAGTTTGGGAAATACATAAAGAGACATGCAGTGGTAGTTTTGGTGGTCCAATATGAGATGAAGCAGAGATGAGTTCTTCTCTCGGTGCCTCACCTGTTAGTATGTGAAGGATGAGCACCATGTTCCAACAAGTTTGTTTCAGACCCTTCAGATCCTTGAAGGGAATTGGGAAAACAAATCTATAGAATTTTTCACAGGGTTTCCATGCACAATTAAGGTCCTTGAATCCATTTGGGTGATAGTTGAATGAATCAAAAAGTTATCACACTTCATTTCTATATGGGGGAAGAGTTCGGTCAAGGGTTTGTGGAATCTATTCATATATGAGATCATTCACCTTTATGGGGTTCCATCAATTATTTCCTCTGATTATGACATACAATTTATGTCATGATTGCAGAGAGGCCTTCATGAGGCATTCATGACCCAAATGAGGATGAGTATAACATTTCACCCCCATACCAATGGGATGATCATGCACACCATCTAAGAGTTGGAGGCTATGCTAATGGATTGTATGTTAGAATTTGGTTGAAGCTGGTAGGATCACATTCCCATGGTAGAGTTTGTGTACAACTACAACTACCACTCTAACATCAGCATGTAACCTTTTGAGTCCCTGTATGAGAGACCCTGCAGGTCACCCTCGTGCTAGACAGAGAATAGTGAGACATATCCTATGGGCTTAGAGATGGTTTAGGTGATGATGGAGAAGGTCCAAGTCATATGTGAATGGATAAAGACAACCTAGAGAAGATATAAATCCTATAAAGTTCTACATCATTGGACATGGAGTTTGAATAAGGTGACCATGTTTTCCTGAGTCTCCCCACAATGAGGATTGTGGAGGTTTGGTTGGGGAGAGAAGATATCCTTGAGGTTCATCAGGCTGTTTGACATCATGCATAGGGTTTAAGAGGTTTCTTAATCCTTCTCTATACATAAAAATCTAGAACGGGTGCACAATGTCTTCCATGTATCGTAATTTAGGAGATACATGAATTTCGCCACACACATCATGGAATGAGGTGAGCTAGACATCAAGGATGGAGCTACATTGGCAGAGTACCTAACAGCAATTGCAGATCAACAAGAGAGGACCCTGTGTGGATGGACCATCCCCTTGATTTTCTTATTGTAGTAGTATGATAATGTTCATGAGAGTTCCATAGAGTGGGAGATCCTGATGCGGGATTAGTACGTCGAGTTTTTATTTTTTTATTTTCATAGATGAAAATAATGAATGAGGGAATGATATAGAGACCCTATTTTTTCTTTGTAACACTTTTAATCAGATAATGAAATGGTGACCTTGTTTCTTGATTTTGGGACCCAATTTGAAATTTTTTGGGCATGAAACTTGGTTATGTAATGCTCGATGAAGAAAGTGTTCATGAAGGAACACTGGAGGCATCATGAGTGGAACCATCCAGTTGGGATGGGCATGGGTCCTAAATAACTTTTAGAGTGGAACAATCTTACTGGGTTGGGAATGGGTCCTTTACCAACTCCCAAGTGGAAACCTCAAATCGAGTTCAACATGGTTCCTCAATAGATTTCGGAGTGGAACCCCTCAATTGAGCTTGTTATGGGTCTTCTATGACTAGAGTGAAACCCTCCTATCGACATAGGGCATGGGTCCTCCATAGAAATTCTAAGTAGAACCCTCCAACTGGGCTGGACATGGGTCCTTGACTCCTTGATCAAAACCCTCTAGGTGATATGGCCATCGGTTCTCTACTGACTTCTAGAGTGGAACCCTCTAATTATTTTAGGGCATGGGTATTGTACCACTATGTGGAACACTACTATTGTACCAGGTAATGGGTCCTCTACTTAGTTATTGTGGCCCCTAGACTATGTGGGACATTGATGAGGCATTGATTATTTTGGAGGGTCACTTATGAGAAGATGAATGGGATTATGTGAATCATTGATGAAATTTTGGAACTATTGGAGACTCTTCTTCCAAGGATGATATGTGAGATGGAGATCCCCTTTCTCTTTTTTTGATTATTTGCATTGAGAATTATTATATATACCTATATGTATCCATACATTTGGTTTTGGTTACTATATTTACAAGATATGTGAATATGCATGGGGTATTCCATGTTATTTCTGTGTTTAGATTATCATGGTTGGACAAGTTAATTCTCCTACCATGGGTAGTGAAGACTCAATGTGTAGTTTATTTACTCACCAAGTTGATCTCCATATTAATGGATGAGGCTACTCTTTCTCTTGCTTTGGGTTGAGTTGCATCCTATTTATTATCTATATTATTTCCATTACTTTTTTATCTCTTACTACTCCCCCTTCACCTTTCTAGAAAGCCTAATATGTATGTATATACTCACACCTACATGGGCTTTTCTTACACATGTCATATCTTATGTATATGATAGAAAGGCTGGCAGTGACTTCAGAGGATCTTAGGGGTACCTGATACTTTGGACCATGTTCAGTGGCCACAACATAGAGATTAGGACTTGATATCTCTTAGTTCTTTACTTTTCTTGTTTTTTATGTGGATACATATTTTTAGTTGGGCATGTATTTTCCCCTTTACTTTTTAGTTTACATTACTCTACTCTTGTAATATCTTGAGTTTTTTTTCATGCATGGTTGTTCCCTTAGATTTATTCTTTGGTTATATTTATTCCCTCTACACTTTTCCATCAATATGGTTGTGTATTTGGGTATAGGTACTTATGAAAAGGCCTCCTCATGTTAGTTTTTCCTTTGGGGTTGCTCACCAAATCTTGGCCTGTAGAGGCGGGTTTAGGGTAGTTATGGCTTGAGAATTAGCTTGGGTCGAGCTGTGACACATCCAATAGGTTGACCATGTCCCACCTAGGGCCACTAGAAATAACATAATTTTTAAAAACTATTTTTTACCTATAACTGATATATAGCCAACCCGGTCTTCCCATTACATATAAAAATGTATGTATTCATTTCCAAGTAATAAATGTACCATATAATCATATCAGAAAATAACAATTTTACTTTCTCACACCTCTGAACTTCCATATAAGAACAACACTTTTATATAAGTATAATAATACAATAAAATTACTATTGCAGGGTTAGTTATCCCATAACATACAACGAAACCATGACTTACCATATAATACAAAAATATTACCACTAAATTTGTAGTTATCCACAGACCGAAAAAATGAGATTCTATTCCATATAAAGGGGGAATATTCTATTGGTTTTCTTTTTAAAACTAAAATTTTAAAAGTATTAATCAAGAATTGGGTTCATTATTTAAAGATGGAAGCGTTGAAAATAACTTTAGTAAACCAACCACACTTTTTTAATTTAATCACTTCAATAAATACAAACACTCAAATAATTTTATAAATAATAAAACACTCATGAGATTTAGAAAACAAAATTTTCCCACATTTTTTTTAAAATAAACATCTTAAACAGTTTCAAAAATAATTATTGAGATCCAACGGGGAATTACACTTTTCAAAATGAAGGATTATTCCATTAAAATAGTTATTATATCAAACCATATGAAACCCCCATTTCCTCTTATTTAAAAAAATTAAAATAAAATAATTTTCATATTTATAGCTACTAGATATATGTAGAAAATATTTGAATATAATAAAATACCATGATATTAAATAAGAAATAATAGATTCAATTTTAAAGAGGGATGTATGGGATACCAACCTCAAACACTTGAAATTTCAAAAAACCAAGAATAATCTATAAGGTGAATATAATGAAACTTCATAGGAAGAATGATATTACCATAAGCTATGAAACTCAAAACATATAACTTGAATTAAACGAATTGAATATCAATAGAGAATAAAGGAAATCACTTACCATAAAGAGCCTTAGGGATGCACAAAAATATCATTATAGATCTAGGTTCTAATTTCTACCCCTTCAACCGATCTATAAGAAATCACATTAGATCAATTTATAACCCATCTATCCATTGACAATAGCTCTGATCTATGATATTTTATAAGAAATATATAAAAGATCTAGAATAATTAAAATAATGGATCTATAACTTCAATTATCTATATCTAACAACCTTAGATCCAATAAAATAGTTCACATTGGGAAATAAAGATTCCACAATATATAATGGTAAGCCTTAGGGGAAAGAGATTAAGCTACATGAGAAAGAATATTGTAAATGGGAGGCTTATAAAGTTTTAGAAACAATTTAATGTTTAATTAATTTTTATCCCATAGTTTCAATGAAGGGTTAGGAAAACAGTGTGCCTATTTATACACACCAGAGAAGGCACATAGTTTGGATAACTATGAAAAAACCATGTGAAATTCTATTATCCCAAACCACCATAGGTAGCATGATTTTTTGTAATTCCACACGGTTTGGCCTAACCAAGTACAAACCCTAAAACATGCCTAAAATACTATAAAATATTAATAAAATAACCAGAAACAGCCTGAGAATGGTTAGAAAAATTATGAAAAATTAAATGAATATTTGAAACTTAATGTGACACCAGGGTGTGATATTTTTTTAGACCATGTGGTTAATCTGGTCATTATCATATGTTTCCTTGATTTTGTAATTTTTTCATTCTTTGTGAAAAACAACTTTAACTATACTTTATATTGTTTTTTTGGAAGTAAGTAAATTGTAGTTTATTTATAATGGAACTCATATTGGTAAAATTGAATGTTTTTTATAGGAATCAAATTTAGTCCTATTTTATGTGATTAAACCCAAATAACTATTTTATATTTTTATTTCCCAATTTTCATGAAATAAAATTTTCTTTTAAAGTGTTATGAAATGAGTTAATGCGTGGAAACCTACATGGATTATTACTCATGCCTATATATACAATATGTTATCCAACCACTTGGGTGTAGCAGACATTCATAGACGTCTTGGTTTGGGCTTATGAAGGTGTAAGTTGAGTTATTCATTTAAACATTAGAATTGATTATTGTTCATATAGTTTTTATTTCCCCTTTTTGTTTTTTTATCAACAACCTTTGCTGGATTCTAAAATCCTATTTTCATGGTAGTTTATTTATTATATTTGAGTTGCAGGTTTCTTTATTTTCATATTATTCTTTCATTTCTTAGTTATTATCATGAACAATATCATTTACAAAGGTAGTTCTTGATTGATAGAATGGTATTGCAAGCCCATGGGGATCGATAACACCCTTAGGGGATTTCCAAGTGCTTTCTTGGGTGTATAGTTTAAATATTCCCTAGATTGGTTAGGGAAACAATTATATAAGAGGTAGGTTTGTCTTGTTACTTAGAGAAGTTTATTAGATAAGAGTTATGATTTTTGAAACCTAGGGGGTAAATCATGAGTAGGATCTTTATCATCACCTTTTATGAAAATATCTAAGTTTCTAATGTTGTCTGAGTTGTGTATTTTTTATGATAAATCTTGGTTCTCAATTTTTTTTTGAGATTTTTAGTCTTTATGTTTTTTGTTTTTATTGATTTATAATGGAAATACGTATGAAATTAGAGGCATATGGTACTTATATAAGGTTTGGGAAACCATATGTAATAAATGTGACCAATTGGACTTCCATTGGGCTTAATGTGGTCATCATACGGTTAACAAGATCACTAAATTAATCCTTACATTTTCACAAGTTTCCATGATTTTGGAATTTTTTAATTATTTATCAAATTTGAGATTTTTTAATTTTCTTTGATAATGAATTTGGTTAACAATGTTGTATTATGAGTTTTTATGTTTTTGAGAAAAAATGAAATTGAAAATTTAAATGGGAAAGTTTGAAATTTTACTTTTAAAATAAATTAATTATTATATAAAATAGGTGGGAATTCCTTAAAAATGATTTGTAAATGTGTCAAAAATAATTTGGATCCAATATGATATTAAATTTTGAAAATATTCTCATAATGTTACGAAATCAAAATGATATATATTTTTAGAAATGTGTTTAAGATAATTTGGATTCAAAAAAATGACTAGTTTTTGGAAAATCTATTGGTATATTGGGGGAAAGGTATAATGTTAATTATTTTCAATGTTTTCATGTGATACTAAAAATAGTTTAATTGGAATATTTTTAAGAGTCTAAGTGTAATTTTTTTTAAAATATGATATTTTAAAACATTTCAATGTTAATCTATTTTTTCATAAAAGTTTTAAGTAGGTTTAAATGTTTATTTAATGAATCACGTTATTTTTTAAATTATTTTTTTAGAAACACATTAGGTCATATAGGTGAATTTATCTTTTTTATGAAAATATAAATGGGTTTTTTTGGTTTTAAATTTGATTAATGTTGTATTTAAAATTTAGTTAAAGTTAAATTTTGATATTTTTTTATTGATTTGTGTTGTGTCTCATGTGGATTGACTTTTTTGGTTTATCTTGATGATGTTTATTATTTTTTTATTTAGGTTATACCCCCATTAATATTTAAATAGACTATTTGGTTAATAAATATCTCCTTGGTACAATTACACAATCAGATTCATTCTTATAATTATAAAACATAAATCCTCGTTATTCTTTGAGAAATAAGATTCATAGGAAGTAATGTTTTGGATGTAGAGGATTGAGGATATTTTTTTCGAGTTTAAACTTTCTGAATACAATAATGTTAATCTTGGAAATACATTCTAGTGGATATGAGTTAGAAGTGTTGGAAGTTATTTATTTAGACTAATCCATAGAATGACCACTCTGGGGAAGATTTCTAGGCATGATTCATTAAATAATTATATATAATATGGTTGTAGTACCTAATGATATAGAGTCTCACAACCTTAAATAAGGCAATGAAATAATAATGGAGTATTATTATTTTTATTTTATCGAGCTGGTGTCATATCTTACCCATATATCTTTGGATGATTATTTAATTGATTCATGTTTTGGTGAATTTATTCAAAGTACCCTATTGTTGACAATGAATTCACTTAGCCTCCACTCCTATATAAATTGATAACTAGTAGTATTGGAGGTTTCGCTTATTCTTGTATGTGGTTTTGGGATCTCAAACAATAGAAAAAGTAGGAATAACAATATACACCATGAGAATAGCTATAATAAAAGTCCATCTTGATTATTCACAATGGTTTTTCTTGGAAATAAGTACTTGGTTTTCTATTAGTGTGGAAAGGTGGGACATAAGAAACCCACTTATTCGGGGAGTCCTAAGGCCTATCAAGATTATTTTTGTTTGGTTCATTTGAAATGGTTTTCTAGAGGAGATTCTTGTATGAAGGGAGAAGTTAAATCTACCCCATATAAAGATCCCCTAATTCAACCCAATAATTCTAACATTGTAGTGATGACCATTTGTGTTTTTATCTTGATGTAATATATTATACCTTATTGAAATTTTGATTCTAGGATTTTTGTTTTGTTTTTTTATTTTAAGTGGTCATGCTTTGAAATTTTCAATCTAATTGATAAATTATATCTTAGGGATTTTAGGATTTAGTTTATATGGATTCTTATGTGATCTTTATCTCCTTATGATTTACTAGATTTCAATTAGTTGAGTTGAAATTTTTTGAGTATGAGGGAAATTATTATATGGTTGGGAGAATACCCCATTAGTGTGTTTCCCATGTCAAAATGATTTATCCTCTTGAATAGACGTGGGATTTTTTATATTATTTGGGAACATGAAAGTGATACGGTTCTTAGGATATAGAAACAGTTTAGGTGATATGAGTATGGTTTTTTCTTACATTACACTTTACTATTCTCTATGGTATGTTATTTGTATAAGTATTTCTCATAACATGGTGATTATTGAACTTATTTTGACTTGGTGTAATGTGGGAGTTATGTCAAACCATTTATTTTGAATTATTGTGCATATAAAATCATGGGTACATATTGGGGTTACTAGGGCTAGTGTTGACTATGATATGATGTTTATATAGAATCACAAAGATATGGTTGTCTAGAAGAATGTCCACTGATTATCCTTACTTAACCATAGAAAAGAATATAAAGTTTTTATTGTGGCACGATTCATTATGATATCCAATTTTTATATTTTGTTATCTTATATGGTATTTATTAGTAGTTTTTTAAGGTAGCATATCTTATATGGCCTCCTCTTACTGGGTGATTCTTAAGGATTACTTAGTGTAGTGATTTTAAGGTTCCATTTATATATTAACGGTGGTGTTATTTTTTGACTAATTAATTGAGAATTTTTATCTGGTTTATGAAGTAAAATCGGTTAGTAAATTTTCCTTGGTGATTTTTCTCCTTTGTTGTGTTGTTCCTTAATCAGTTCTTTGAGATAGACTACCAGTTTTTTTGTACTAGTGATTAAATGGAATTATAACATGGTGGGGAGACCACAATTCATTCTCTTCTCACATTGAATAGTTATCTATTTCATTTTACATCTATAAGAGTTTAATGTTAGTATATTCTTGGGTTTTGGATCATTTTTGTGTTAAAGAGTGTATCCATGGTTGTACTACTCCTCTTGAGATATAAGTTTATTATTTCTCTTGATCAACCATTATTTGTAAGAATTTTTGGGGATAGAACATGATCTGACAGAGATAATTATAACACCTTGGTTTCAATTTCAGGTATCGATGTTCTTTTATTTTTCCCATCTTTTATTTTAAACCATTATCAGGTCATTTTTAGAGTTTGTTTTGGAGATTTTGATGTTTTCTATGAATGTTCATGGTTTTCAAATGGTTAGGAAAAACTATTTGACATTATTAGGAAACCGTGAATGTTGTGGTGGTTTGGTATAGTGTTGTTTCTCAGATTTGGTGCATGGTTAGTGAAACTGTGCTACCAAACCATGTAGCTTTTATAGTGTGGAGAAACACGAACATAGTTGGGAAACGATTTATTAAATAGTGTGTCCAAACTATGACATGGATAACAATTAATCCAAAAAATTATTTATAAAACCTAATATGACTCCCATTGACCTCATTATTTCTCCTACAACTTAGGATTTCAACCCCAAGGATTTTTCTTGCTGATTTTGGATACTCCCTTCCTCCTAGATATCAATTTTATCAGATCTAAGGGAATTGGATCAAGAGAAGTGATGTTATGGGTCAATTAATTTTAATTAATTTAGATCACCAATCTTCTTATCCTTAAATATCATAGATTAGGGATAATATGATTAGATATGTGGGTTATAAATTTATCTAACTGGATTTCTTATGGATTAGTTTAAAGGAGATGAAAAGGAACATGATTTTACCATGATCTTTATGTGAATCTTTAACATTATTCATGGTATGTTATTTCCATACTACTTTGTTGATCTTGGGTTCATTGAATTTGAGTGTCATGTTTTGGGTTTCATGTTTTAGGTATATTTATTTGTTCTTAGGATCCCTATTTCTATTCATATTGTGGATTATTATGAGTTGTTGGAAATTCCACGTTTTTTAGGTTGGCTTCCTATAAATATCTCTTTAAAATTGAATTTATGATTTATTGTGCTTCATCAAGAAATTTAAATTACTTATAATGTTTTACTATTGTATATAGTAACGGTAATAAAGAAGTCTGTTTTCTTGATGTTTCCATAAATTGGGAAAATGGGGTTTTTCATATGACATGGTATGAAAATTATTTTGAAGTAATAATACTTAATGTTTGAAATTATAATTTCAAGTTGTATTTAATTAAGTTTTATTGAAATTTTTTATGATGATGACTTCTAAAATGATGGGAAAAGTGTTGTTTTTTAAATCTTGAGAGTTTTTAGACCTTTAGGAAATTATATGAAGGTTTATAATTATTTAAGTTATTAAATTATGCATATGTGGTTGGTTTACAGAATAGATTTTCATTGCTTATATTTTTAAAGAATGATTCGAGGATAGATTGGAACTATCAATGGATTAATTAGGAAATAAAAAACCATTGTACATGACCCTCTTATATGTAACATAAACTCATAGTTTCTTTGTAGAAAATGGGATGACTATCCCTATAGTGGTAGTTGTATTTTATTATATAGTAACTCATGGTTATTTTGGAGGCCATTGGATAAGTATCCCTAAAATAGTAGTTGTTTTGTATTATTATACTATGATTAATGGTATATCCCTAAATGGGATTTTAGAGTTTCAATTGAGTTAATTAGTTTTTTCTTGATATTATTTTGTGGTACATTTGTTACCATGAAATGATCACCACTATTTTGACATGTTAGGGGAAGAATAAAATGTCTAGTTGGGAAGAATAGGTACAAATGTGCAATAGTTTAGAATTATTCTCTAGCTAGTGTCCCTAGGTATACTTAGTTCAACATATGGGATGTTTCCACTAAATTAGTATAAGAAGGATAAGAAAAGGTGTTTGGGAGGCGTCTATTGATTTGTATTTGTTTTCCAGAAAGTGGAATTTTCTTCATTATTGTCCATGTTAGGACTGTATTAGATTTTTTTCTTAAGAACCTAGGGTTCCATGATGTGGAAATATATGTATTTTATAAGGTATGGGTATTTGGAACTATGAAATGGTATTTGGATATTTTTAGGATTTTTTGGTCACACTAATTCAATATAAATTTATGAATGTTTTTTTGATTAGAAATAAAAGGCGGTTTATTTTAGAAAAGAACTAATTTTTTTGAAAATGGGATGATTTTCAAAGGAATCTTATTTACACCGATTTTATGTGAGAAAGACCAACAAACTATTTTATAACATTATTTTCAAAAATTAATGAACTATGATTTATTTTAATGTGTTATAATATGGGTTAGAAGGTGGATACCATGTAGTTTCTTTAGTGTATTCCCATATATATTACATGATATATGGTTTCCTGGGTATAGAGGACATTCATAGACCACTCGGTCTAGGTCAAAGGTGGTGTAAGTGGATTTATTAATTTTATTAGTTATGTTGAGTAGTGATCTTGTTCTATTTATTTCCCTTGTTTTTTTGTATCAACCATCAACTTTGTATTTTGGGATCTTGAAATCATGATGGTTTATTTATTTTAATTTAGTTCCTAGTTTCTACATTATCATTTTATTATTCTCCATCTTATTAATTATTATGGGAAAATTCATTTCCAATGGTTGTTCTTGATTTCCATATACATTTAAACATTTTCTGTAGATCATGAATTTGGTTTGGGCCTTTCCATATGTTAGTTATGGTGTCTATTGTGGGGATGAACTAGGTTGGTTCGTGATAACACCCTGATATAACTTTTATTCATAAATGTTTATTTTCTCTTCCATATTTCATTTTGAAATTTTATTGGGTTGTTCAAGGTGATTTTTTTTGGATACTTTGGAGTATTTTGGTCATGTGGATGGTTTGTGTATACTTTAGCTAAACCAAACAACATTACCAAAAAACCATGCTTCTTGTAGTGGTTTAAGAAAGTGTTATTTCATATAGTTGGAGAATCGTTTATCAAATTGTGCGACCAAACTATGCGTCTTATCCCATATATAAAATTAGTTTCATAGATGGAGAAATTTTTTGCCAAATTTTATGAAAACCATGGACATTCCAATGAAACTATAAGATCTCTCCAAAATCAACTAGAACAACCCATGAATGTTTCAAAAAAATATAGACAAAATAATTGAACATTTGTACCCAAAATTGACACCAGAGTTTTTTATTTATGGTTAATAGGGGATTAGGGTAATTTAAGGGACTTTTAAGGGATTAAAATTGGTTAGGGTTTCTAGGAATTTTCTATGGGGATGTGTAACATTGAGAGGGTTGTATTTATCCCCATTTAGAAGTGAAAAAGGCGTACTTTTGTGAACACCCATTATTTTTCAATAGTGAAATGTCACTATTCAAGGGTGAATGGTTCCAAAAGAGAAAATTAATAGATTTTGGGGTGATATAAGGTCTAGAAATACTCTATAAATCATTTTATCATATTTTTCAACCATGTTTCAATATTTTACCACCTTATTTTTTTTTACATTTTTCCATTTTTGGTTTTTACCTTGGTAACTAGTTTTTACCCTTATATTTCATATTTTAATAAAAATATATGTAATAATTTTACCCAAATTCTAGTCATTCAATCATAATTTTAGTATCTATATAGTTTAATTCAATTTTTAAATAATAAAAATTTTACTTTTAATTTAAAAAGTTGAGTATATAGAAAAACTACTTTGTAGAAAAATATTGTTTTTACTATTAAGTGATCTTAATATTATTTATTATTCATAAAAAATTGAATGAGTGTTACAATTTTCATATTTATGTTTAAAAATTATATCAATTTCATTTTTGAGAAAATATTAATTTATCTTATTATAAAATAATACATAATGTTAGAAACAAATAATTTGAAAATAGCAGTTTTACTATTATTGCGTTAGTTAACATTAATCCATGTAATCTTATTTTTATGTCTAAAAATGAAATTGAACTTATTAATGAATTTTTCTATTTCGATATAAAATTTGAAGTATATTTTTTTAGTTTTATTTTCTACAATTCCTGAAAAATAAATTTATATATAAGTGAATAAGAAAATTTTACAACAAAATATTACTTACATTCCCAAAACATTAAGCATAGAATTTATAAATTATAAATAATTTTTTAAAAGATTTATTTTAATTAACGAATATTTTTTTATACAAAATAGTTTTCAAAAAAATTTATTTTATTTTTCGGTTATGATAATTTCTTAAAAATAACAGTATTAGAAAAATTATTATTTTATTACAATTCAACTAAAAATAAATTATTTTAGAAAAATATAAAAAATTCACCTGAATGTAAATTTGATAAAATAAAGTAAAAAAATAATTATTATTTTAATAAACTAAAAGTTTAAATTATTAAATATAACTTTTTGATGAAAATATATAATGAAAAATTGATTTTATTGAAAAAACATCTTTTAAGAGTTTAAGAGTTTTTAATCCAAGTTTTATATATTTATAAATGATTACAATATTTTTATTTACTAATGAATATATTATTCCTATAATTTTAATATATCATTGTTTATTTTATTTGGGTGTTTCATTAGTTTGGTGTTGGGTGTGATACAAGATATCAAAGATAGTATTAATTTTAAGGGTTCTAAAATAGCAGGTTGTTACATGCGTTTCATAAAAAATTCATAACCATATTTAAAAATTTCATTAATAAATTTAAAGAAATGCCTAAAAAACACCTCTTTACGTGCTCATTAGTCCATGTACATCACTACTTTTGAGATTTAATCATCAAATTGACTTGTACATTTTTCCCAATAAACAATATTTTCATGTTTTAATTGAATCATAATTGAATGTGTCCAGAAATCCATATTTATAGAGTCATTACATGTGTTTATCATTTATATATCTATTTAAATAATGAAAATGTTTTTTGGATAAAATTAAACCTTGAACTTATTATTCATAATGTTATAAATAGTGTAATTAATGTCTATAATATATAGGCTATTCACTATATTTCCTTTTCCACAAAATATTTCACTCTTATATATTAAATAAATATTGTTCTTTATAGTGAATGAAAGTCCAATATTTTCCAAAAAAGATAGAAAAATCAAATTTATATTTTTAGAGATAATATAATAATAGTTTTCCAATTCGATGACTAATCCACTTGGTAGATCATATGTGTTGACTTATAATATAAAAACTCTTTCCCTATTACTGAAAAAAAGATATACTTCATTATTTTTAATTACCTTTTATCATCAAGTTTTTGTTTTTCCAAAAATGTGCCACACACACCCGATATCCAATAAACCAGACTCAAATTTTGAGAAATTGAACTCTTTGAAATTAACAATCAAAATAACTAAATGATTCTCCATGAGAACAGTTTAAAACCATTGATACCAATATTTAACTATTTTATAGGTCATAACTATAAGTTATATCTATATGATTATTACATATAATTCCATATTATGAAACAAAGGCATATTAATAGGTGAGTATCATGTTTTATATATTTTCCTGAAGGATATTTAATGAAGGTGCTCTCACTAAAGATGATGACCATGTACATCATACCCATTATGTGATCCAATATCCATATTTTAATAAGAAATGATTTTTTGTTAGAATTTATCTAAAAAGTTATTTATTTTCTGGGGAATCATCCTATTCATATCAGTTTTGACTCTTGAATAGTTGAGTGAAGAACACTATCCAAATCCATCATATTAATTATAACTAACTTTTTTCCTATTTTATCCTAATCCTATTAGAGACACTAGACTAGTGTAACTTAAAAAATGTTAATAATAACATAAAAGGAGTTAATCAGGGGGTTCCTAGCTTTGTAATGGCCAACCCAATAGGATAATATATAGTTACTTACTACTTTCATCCAATAAACAATATAATACAGGGAAACACACAGTAGTGCAAAAAAAGATTTTTTATTTTTTCTTTTTAATAGTGGTTATTATGTGATGTTATTACATGAGATTTTGTAAATATTGTTTAACCTTGGTTAATAAAAATTGATTATGTAAATAGTTTTTGGTAATTTTTTATTTTGGATATTTCATAACTGACATGAAAAACCTAATTGTATTGTTTTTTCACACCAGTTATGAAATAACCAACGTGAAAAATATTTTTTTTGAAAACAAATTTTTGATTGATTCTCCCAAGAAAAACAATCATAAAACCCAAAAAAAGAAGAACCAACAAGAAAACATAAAGACACTTACAATTTTAAATTTCAAGCATACAATGTATAGCACAAAAGACTAAAATCCAGTTAAACCTTTATATTGAATTTCCATTAAATTTTCATGTTTCTTAGATCCTATGAACTATAAGGTCGAGGGTCATAAAAAAAATAAAAGTTAAAGGGAAATAATTTTACATGTATTCTAAATAAAATGAATTAAATATTAAGTAAAAAATTATAATTAAATATAACATGCTAGAACTTTATAACTGTGTCAGTTGAAATTATTTTTTTCATAAATCTAAAAAAATAGTATTCACATTCCTTTATGCCTTTTTTTATTAAAATTATCATTAAAATAAATTTTCAATTCAAAATAACATTATTAAGTAATATATCCAATAGCTAGAAATTGTAAATGAAAATTCATCATTTCTTTTACAAATATAATCATGTAGCTCTTCTCTCAGGTGGTCTCTATAAAGAAATTACAAGACCTGTTAGAAAATAATATGAGTAAAATAAAATTGAAATTTAATATAATATAAAAAAGTTTTAAACAATTCATACTTACATGTTTAATATATTCTTAAATTTGTTTCACACTTCACCATATGTAGGGAATATCTATTAAAGTGTCTTCTATCTTGAAAAAAAAACAACCAACATCCAATGTCCCCTGATATAAAAGAAGATTTAATGTTAGTGATTATTATATTAAGATATATATAAAAAATTCTGAGATATTTTTTTCAAAATATTGAAGATAAAGAAACATCCATTACTAAAAAATTGAATTCTATTTAAATCTTTTAACAGTATAAACCATTCTTTATGATTCAGTCATTTTCCTCATTATAGGTGAATTAAAATGTGGGTGTATATTTTAATATAAATCCATCTTCACATGATGCTTAAATTTTTTATAAAAATACCTAATATAAAAGAAACATAAGTATAAAATTTCAATAAATTAATCTCCAGAAATTTTTTTGTTAATCGACTTACATGGAAAAAAATTGAATCATGTTGATGAAAAACTTATATCGAGTTGCAAACTCCATAATATCATTTTTAAAAGCACCATAGTCATGGAATGCCCATAAATAATAGCTTCAATTGGAATCTAAAAAACTTCAAACATCAAATTATAATATATTGATAATCTATTAAGATTAGTATATTTGGTATATAAATTCACAAACCTTTTTATTTTTTATTTTCACTACAGTATTTATTTACCTTTAAATAATTCATAAAAAAATAGATAAATACATAATCTTTATACTGTTAAAATAAAATTAATATAAAAATTAAATAAAAGATAAAATATATAGACACCTCTATGTTATTGTGTTGAATAAGTCTAGATGGCCTAACTAAAGAGAGGATGTTACTTTGTCAAAATATACCCACCTAATCTACATGTAATTGTATTCTTGCTGATCTATCTATAATATCTTGTATAATAAACCTACGATGCTTTATATCTATCTATTGATGATGAATGGTATCACCAATATCAAATATTATCCTATATATTGCAATCTGATATTTGGATCGTCAACATATAAATAAAAATAACTTGGAAGATGTAGAGGAGTGGGTGTAGGAGTAGGATAAAAAGTGGGGTCAGTTGGAAGAGGAGGAGTAGGATAAGTAGAATGAGTGGGATCTATTGGAAAAGGTGGAGGAGTCAAATCAGTATTCTAAAATTTTCCTTGCATGTCTACAAACATTGATTGTACCGAATCTCTGATCCTATCCTCCATCATCACTTGAATATCCCAACATTTAGCTTCCACAGATTCAACTTTTTTGATTAACATTCTCCATTGTAGAAGCATAAGAATTTGGAAACTCCTTTTTTATTTGTACACCAACCGAATATCCTTGTACATGAACGAAGTGTTAGGACTTTCCTAATATTTTAGCGAATGTATCCTTCCAACCTCAGATATATATACCCTAGGGGTGCTTTGCTCTTCAAGAGAATCCTATATGGAATATTTAAAAAAACCATAATGAATCACATTATATAAATAATTTATTTAATATAAATAAATGAAGTAACATCTTATAATTTTCTTTTCAACAACCCTCTAATCTTCTGTAAGATAATTTCCTTTTTTGTTATTTGAGTCCTCTTACATTTTTCATGTCTTCTAGGGGGGAGGAGAATAAACCTTAGAAGCTTTTGAAGTCTCATCTCTTAGTTTGGGAAAATTTTCTAGTATATTTGAACCAATTTTCAAAAATATTTTCATATAATAATATTTTAGCATTAGTGTGAACCTGTAGAAACTTAGAATTCAAAATTCAAACTTCAAAAAAAAAGAAATATGAGAGGTAGAATAAATAAAAAAACACTAGAAAATTGGGTCAATATTCCAAAATACCAATGACATGATGAGTGCCAATTAATTTACAAGGAGGGGTCTCTTCTAAGACATCAAGCCCTATGAATTCTAAGATCTAGGCTATATATCGTCCAATGTAAACCCATCAGTAGTCACTATTATTACTGAAACACCAAAAAATCAACTTCATTGGCCATATTAATTGTTATAAAAACCATCACCAAATTTCACAGTTGAAAAAAAATAAATGAATCAATGCTATAGAAAAACCATTTGAACTACTGGAGGCTAGAACATTGCCGCCATCATTGAAAAAACAGTACCTTAAAAATTAAACAAGATGTCGCCAGCCATCATAGAACCATCCTCCTCCTTGCCTCCGGACATATTCAATGAACCCAAAACCATCCTTGACACAAAATAGATAAAATAAGAATCCAAACAATGAAAAGTCATCCGTAATAAATCAAAAACCAATTGAAAACATATTTTAAGCCAAAATCCACAAAAAACAAATGTTATGAAATTTTGAAATGCCTTCAAACCCCAGATTCAACACGAATCAGAAAGAGGAGACTTGAATTTAGTAGAATAGTAAAAATGATAGAACCCAATAAAAAATTAATTAAATGAGTGAAAGAATCTAATCCAACCACTATACTAAAAATGTTGTTGGATGCTGAAACAAATGATACCTGCTGAATAGCGGAAGAAGTCCAGCGCCACATTAGGCCAAAAGGACTGCTACCAAGTTCTAAGGGGACTCCAAGGACAATCCTGAGACAAAATTACACAATATCCACCACCAAGTACCTTCCAACGAACCAAGAAGTAAAATAGGGAAAGAATCAACACGTGATTTTAGAAACATTGATATCGATAAGAAGGAAGGAATAAATTGTGTATCTATGAAGCAAGATGAAGAGGTAAGGGTGAGGGAACACAAGAAGACACCAAAATTGCAATAAGACAAAGTGATAATGAGTATCATAACAAATAATTGCAATAAAAAATATAGGATTAATCTTTCTGTACCATCTCAGGGTGTAGAAACCCTAGAAACGGGATAGATGCCTGAGAGAGCTAGCTGGGTGAAAATAGAACCATCAAAAGTTAGGGTTTTAATGTTAATAATTAGTAGGAATAAAATCAGAAATTTTTATACTATAATTTGATTTTCTAATAACTTATACCCTACTTGAGATAATGTATGAGGGTATTGATTTACAGATTGTATCCCCTGATGAGATATAGTCGATTTATCAAAATAAAAAATAAAAAATAAAGCAATCATTAATATGGTCATTAATATAAAAAAACTTCTAAAAGGTTACGTTGTACTTACCAAAAATGATTCTCATCATCTGACTGAAAATTAATTTTTTATTTATTATTCAAACACTTTTAAAGAAAAAAGTGAGAAACCGTATATGACTTCATGACTTAAGACAATCAAAGCACCCTGATACAAAAACTTTACAGCCAAACTACACCAAGACTACATAGAAGAGACCCTACCCAGCATCATAAACAATAAGATCCGCCTCCATCTTCTCCTCACTACCGGCTAACTATTCCGTGCATGAGCGCACGGGCCTGGAACCGATGGAAAAGCCATACCCCCTCAAACATCTGATTCCAGAACGAACACCAGACGAAAACCAACTGGTAAAAACCTCATCTGGAGAAAAACCATGTAAGACAGATGCAACGACCTTCAAACCTCGAATCAAATGGCCACAAATAACATTTCACCAACTCAATGAAATCAACCACTAACTCCACCATTTCAAATCATTCCACACAATTATCCAAAAAACCAAATCAGACCTACAATAAATCAATTTTGATAGCCCCAATGACCATTCACAGCACCTCCATTAGATCCTTCATAGAACCATTCATACCTCTGCCTTCATCGACTCAGACTCATCATAAAGAGGCCAACACCACAAATTCAGAAAATTCAGAAACCAACATCACATAAGAGACCCTTCATTGAACCAGTCCATTATTCTCCTACTCCTTCAGCAACTGCGAACCATCACCCATGACCAGAACAACCAGAACCAGTGCAAATCACCGGCTATGACGATCCATCACACGACCCAAACCAATAGCAAACAAAAATGAAGAGAAAGAAAAACGAACCAACACAGAAATGAGGACCTCCCAAGTCTGAAATCACCTCCCTCGCTGGATTAATCCATCGCCATAAAGCCATAAAGATCAACTGAAAACCAAAAAAAAGAATCCAAAACACGAACCAGACCATAACAAAACCGTGATAAAAAACACAACAAACATAAAAAAACATCACCGAAAATCATCACCCTGACGCCAGACCAAACCGTAAGAAGAACACAATTCCCATCACCACCTTCAAGCGTATATGAAGACCAGATCTACCCAACGCACCCGCAGCCAATGCAGCAACGTGATGAAAACCTTCGTCGCATCAGTCGAAAATTCAAACAATGGACCCTCACCAAACCCTCACTGCACCTCCATGAGAAGCCCTGTCCAAATCGAAGGGTATGGCGTGAAAAAAGGCTGGAAAATAGAAGCTTCTCTATGAATTTGAGCCCATGGAGTCACACGATGCTTCCACAGAAGAGACGTCACACCCCACAAGATCTTCAGACTAAAGCATCGAGAATAATTCGATCAACAACGGGGGAGGAAGGCGGCAGCGGGTGGAGGAAACCCTAAATCGGATCCCCCTATAGGCACATCCCTCTCCCAATGATTCTCATCAACTTATTTTAAAAAATTACATCTGTGTATCTTCATCTATAAATAGATATAAATCACATTTATTATGATGTTATCTATGAAAAAAAATAGAATTTTTATGTTAGGGTTGATTCAAAACCCATCCATCTCCTAGAAGCCAATTATAATCATTTTCTCCTAGATCCTTCAAAATTAGGTATATCATAGGTCATATGATAAGAAGGGGGAAAACATATATTACCATAAAAATTTCAAGATTAATAGAACAATAACAAATTATATTAACAGAAAGGTCTCCCACAAGTGTTATATTGTTAATTATTCAACACTTCGACAATCACCAAACAAATTACTGACTTTGATTTTAGCTTAAACTACTTTAAATGTATGGAATTATTTGGAATTTTTTCATATTTTAATATCATTATCATCAAATCCTATTTGTATCCTTTAGTCCTAGCTATGAGAAACTTCTAATTTCGGTAAATGTGTACTCTGACATTTACTAACCCTTTAACTTATACCCCCTATAAAAGTAGATGTCTTGTGTAATGAATGATGCAAAGGCTCATCAATAGGAGCATGTGTACATTCCTCCCAAGAGTTATGAGTATGATCATCTCTAGAAGTTTTTGGTGGATTAAAAGATTAATAGGTCGTTATCCAACAAATCAAATAAAAAAACTATTATAACAAAAAATATAAAAATCTTACTATTGCATAAATATTTAAATAAAAAATGAACAATTATCAAACCAAAATCAAAGCAAACTAAACTTAAAAAAATTTTATTCATATTTTATATAGTTAACTAAAATGCTAATAATATGAATGAGATATTAAATTGAATAAAAGAATGAAACAAAATCCTAAATCAAGTGTGAATAGTAAAAATTCTCCATAATAATAAATCATGTTTACACCAAAAGAAATATTTTTTAATATAATCTTATACAATATTTTTGTTTTTATTTAACATATTAAATTTATAATAATTCTTTTTTTATAAAAATCAATTAATAGGTAAGTTTCAGAAGGGTAAACAAGATAAAATAAAAAAATTAAAATAACATAAATAGAAAGTTTAACTTATTAGTTTTAATTAGTGTTTTAATAATGGAAATAAAATTCAAATATCTGACATTTTATGAAATTCTAAAAACTAAAGAAGAAAAAACAATATTTTACCTATAATATTTGGGATGTATTAAAATTTTTTTTTCACAAATTTATTCATCATAACCATTTTATATAAAAAAACCATGTCTATGATGTGATAATCAATATTATTTGTTAACCATTCCCTTGAATTATGGATCTCACATAAATCAGCATGTTTATCATGTTTTTCATCACTAACATACTTTTTTCCATATAAAATAATAGACCACAACATATCATATTGATTAAGAACATAAATTTTTTTTTCATGTATTTCCATGATAAAAGGATTAGTTTTTATTCTAATTTATTCAGATTAACTAGTGTCACTCCAAATTCATCGTCTCTAAAACTATTTTTATCGATAAACCATTTGTAGTTAAACACGTGAACTTGAAATTTAATGTCATAAACCTCCCATATTTATTCCATGACTATATAATATGAAGTTGATGTAGATATTGGGTTTTTTTATTTAGAACTCGAAAAATGAATTACTTCTATAAAAACACATACACTACTATTATGAACTATATTTATATTTCCCTAATCTTTCATATGAAATATATATCCCTTAATGTCATACTCAGACCATGTTATAAAATTCAATATTGTAATTCCCTCAAACCATCTCAATGTTACTAAATCATAAAATCTATCAAGGACAGTCTCTTTAAACCATTAAATTTATTTATACTCATTAAAAATCCACATATATTTTTTCTTTGGATAATGTTGTTTCAACAAATTAATATGAAATATTATATAGGTATGAGAATCATTTATGTTATTTAAGATATATAAATGTACATTCTCTAACTATTTACCTTTAAATGGTTTTAATTTCAAGTAATAGATCACATTTCACCCATAATTAAATCAATCATGGTTAGATTTAGGCAAATAAATGTGATCCAATATAGAAAATTAGTTGTAAAAAACTCTACAACCTCCTCAGAAATATATTTATAAATAATGGAGGCCTGAAGTCGATATGGATTCTTAACACAACCCTTAAATATCTTTATATACCTTTAAAAAATATACATGAAACATATATAAACATATCTACAATGTTTTATTTATAATTGAAAATAAACCATTAAATACACCATTATATCCAAAAATATGGAGGAAAACGAATTTCCAATTTTAAATGTATAGGAACCACTTCATTTTATAAATTTATTAATGAATTCAGATAAATTACCTTATTATAAATTTAATTGAAAAAATAACACAAATTCAATATATTTATTTTGACCTGGATGGGTAATAATCACACAATGAAATTGGTAGGAGTTGTTTCATCATGATGTGATAATCATGAGATTTCATACTTGTCAACCACAAATCCTTTAAAGACACAAAGGTTTTTATATTTAAATAACTACCTTGTAAAACTTTTATTTCATGAAGAAACTAAAAATAATAATTTTATCTATCTTAGATAATGTATGAAAAGGAGAGGGAAGGAATTTTCTCATTCTATCAGGAGAGGGAGATAACTCCAAAAATATTCCCATTGAGAGTAAGTCTAATATTTTATTCAACCCACCTGTAGTATTTCCTTCAATATCTAAAAATGTTCCAACCAAGCTATCACATATATTATTCTCTGTATGCATGCCATCAATGTTCTATATAACCTCATGATATCTCCAAAATGGTTTCTAAAAAAATATTTACCATTTATTCCAAATATTTCTATCATTTCTAGATTTATGTGTTTTTATAAATGTCACATCAAAGTTTTGAACCGTCTAATAATACTAATCAGTGGATAAAAGTTGTGGAGAAATATAAATTTTTTTTGAGCTATTGAATTAATTTTTTAATCTTATATAATATTTATCCATTGACAAAAATTTTTAGTGACCCAAATATATTGTTATTCTCTCATGATGTAGTTGATAACATGAAGTCTCTTGTTTACAAATTAAATAAGCTTTATGCCCCTTAACGCTGTATCTAGAAACATTTTCATATGTTGTGAAGTTATTTATAGTGAACATAATACACCATAATTGTAACATCCCAAGTAAATATATAATATGACATTTTTATATTGATTAATATTTTTAAATTAATTATTAATTTTATTTTAAAGGGGATTCTATCTTTAATGGAATACCTCATACACAACAATGTGTTTCTTTGAAATCTTACACTATACACAATGTTGAGTTGTACTGAAAAATAATATAATAATATTATTATTTTAAATTGTAGTTAACTCCTAGATATTTCAATGGAAATAATAAATATAATTAACTAAAAAATGATTATATGTGTTTCTTTAAATATTTTTACATTTATACAATAAATGTTAGAGTCTTAA
Organism: Viscum album; assembly: GCA_963277665.1. Lineage (NCBI taxonomy): Eukaryota > Viridiplantae > Streptophyta > Magnoliopsida > Santalales > Viscaceae > Viscum > Viscum album. The sequence continues at coordinate 1,379,358,680 of OY728156.1, forward strand.
AATGTGAATGAATCTAATTTACTTCAAAGGTTGGTTTGCCGCCTTTTAAGGGAGAACTCTCCTTAAATATAATTTTGGTCACTTTTATATGTTATTTTTGACAAAATAAAATTCTTCTTTAGAAGCGAGACATAAAAATTCACTTTGGTTAAAATTTTGTTATTTTTATAATAAAATTCATTTTTTGTTTAATAGTGAAAAAATACAATATTTTAATTCTAAACCGCCTTTTAATCTAATTTATTTATATGGATTGATTATATTTTTAATTGTTTTTAAAGTTTAATTAGATTATATTTTTACCAATTAATCCAATGTTGGTCATTGTAATTAATTTTACCTTGCAATTGGACATAAACAAGTGTCAATCTTTTGATAGTTAATATTTCTAAAAAACACACTTTTCGTTTTGACAGTGGGAATTAATTTTAAATTAATATCTACCATGTTTGTGTTTTTAATTTAGAAAAATGGATTTCATATTTGGAATTTGGAGGTCCAAATTTTTTAAATAGGTAACATTTATTTTTAGACATTAAGAATATTTACTTCAGTAAAAATTTTATTTACAATGGTTAAAGGGTAAATCTGGTAAATAAGGGTAAACAAATATTATTATAATAAAACAAAATTACCCTAACATGAGTCTTAATAATATCGGTTGACACATATCCAACAATTTGAATCTTTGGGTTGATTTTGGGACTCCATAGAGCCACATGAGAGTGATAACGACACTTTATTTTAATAAACTTAAAGTAAAGACAAAAATCACATAAACAAATATATTTTAGTAAATTAATTTTTACATAGGATTATATAAGTTAACTTTTAAAATATAAATATTATTTAGAAATATAAAAATATTTCCTACATCATGGTAATTTTTTTATAATTTTTAGACTTCAAATATATTAAATTTCTAATGCCACAATAATGATACAGTGTTTACCTCATTTATAAAACATTTAAATAGATAAGATTATAATGATTAAAATAATGTCCAAAACCTATCCAATTATTATTGGATGATTTAATTTCTACATGAGTCATATTATATTCTACATTAATATGTTTTGGACCTTTAGAAACCTAAAATCATTATATAATAAAATAATAGTTTCTGTCCTTCCTATAGAGCCCCTCCTCCACCTTATAAAAAGCCCTCACCTATAACCCGTTACTAACACCTCTCAAGCCCTTTGGCTCATCCAAAACCTACACAAATAATCTCTACAGATCCCTATCTTCCACCTATAAGACTTAAATTAGGTAGAAGGCACGTTAAGAATCCCTTTTGGTTCCAACCAGTGGGAGTTACTTGTTTTAAACGTAATGTCTTCTCTAAATTTATTTTGTTTTATTTTACTTCTCCAACCCCCTAAAATATTTTTATTACTTTATTTTATAACAACACCAGTATCCTAAATATACTAGGTGGTTTTTATGAGAAGGATTCGAACTACACTTACACACACCCCCATATAATGGGTAAAGAACATGCAGTTTCTTTTGATGGGGTTAATGATATTAAATATGATATTATACTATAATTATAATATAATTTTTTATCATTATGCTTTAATTCCATTAAATATGAAATATCAATGAAAGTATCATTCATGCTTACGTACGACTTACCGTCTCCATGAATGATGCATTTCATTTCTTACCTCCAAATGTTATGTACTATTATAAATACATATATATAATGGATATATAAGATATATAAGATATCTAAACAATTAATATAATTCTAGATAAAATGGAATTTAGACCACATAGACAACTTGTAAATATAAGATGTTTATTTTTGACTCAAGTACCAAATACCGACAAAACAACCATTATTAACATAAATAATTACATAATGTTTATAACATAGTAATATGTAATATAAATGGAATAATAAACTTGAAAAAGTTTATTATGAAATTATAAATTAACTTAAGTTTATTATTCACGAAGAACAAGGAAAAAATGAGTCAAGTTGGAAATAAGGTAAGGGGTTCCTCATCTCACTTTTAATTCCGTGAGATTTCCATTGTTCACCACTAATTTATTGCATGTGGTGTATTGTGAACTAAAATTTGATATATATTGTCATGATTATATGTATATTCATGTTATTCTATGAATCATTTGATGGTTATTTACTTTCTGTCATATGAATCGATTGATTACAACGTAGTAAGGGATTTTCATCTCACTTTTTATTCCTGTGAGATTCATGATATATTTGAAACTATTTACTTTTTTTGTGGTGTATGTATATCATTATTGTATTCATTTTGTAATATACTTAAATTTATAGGTATTTACATCTTCATTTTATGATCATTATTTCATGGGTTGTATGTTTCGTAAGTTACCAAATCGTTAAGGGAACCTTTTAACCCAATTTCTATTCCATGGGTTAATCTTATAATTCTTAATTATGTCATTCTATGATTATGTGTGGAATTAATATTTATTTATTTATGTTATAATTTCCACTCCGCTTTGTGTGGATATACTTTTGATACACGTAATCAGTCCCTTGATAAATTCTCAAGTCATCGATATGAACTTGATAAGAGTATTTTTAACTCAATTTCAATTCATTGAGTTAAACATCCTAGTCATGGGTGTTTTTTTAATAAAAAAAAGTGTGAATGTTCTCTGATTGATTTACGCTGAATATCCAATCATATTGAGTTTATTTATATTTTTCACACATTATTATGTAACTGATTTATCCCTAATCTAAGGATACATTTTTATAAAGGATTTCGTCTCAATTTACATTCCATTGAGAATTCATTGTTTTTATGAACCAATTCACTCTTATATGGTGTATATAATGTTGTTTGACATGTTATATCATGAATCCCTTTATTCTCATAATATTATAAAGTTCTTATTTAATGTTATTCCTAAATTATTTGTATTCAAGAGTCTTTTATTTTGTTAAAAACTCTTTAACTAAAATATCATTATAAATGTTTTAAATATTTATTCTTTTAAATATATATCGTTAATGTTCAGTTTTTAAAAATGGTTTTAAGGATTTATTTACCTGGACAATAATGTTTTTAAATGATAATTTATTTAAAGGTTTCAAAGTGGAATAAGAAACTTTTATTCCAAAATATCTTTATTAAATGTATAAAATTGTTTTGAAAATGGTTTGATAAAGGATTGTTTATTTCAATATATTGATTTAATATATTGTGATTGGAATGTGGGAAAGTTATATTTTCTTTATGCTTGTGTTATGTATTATGATTATGTTATGGTAATAGATCATTGTTTACGTATATGGGTGGTTCCTTGATAAACATAGGGCTGGTGATCCCAAGATATATCTCTAATGCATTGGGTATCGTGACATATGTAAAGGTTAATATTTCTCCTAAGATATTTAGGGAATATAATGTGATGGGTATTCCAGACGTAACTCCCTACGTAGCTGTGAACGATTCAATGTAAGTATTTTATGGATTCCACAAGTTAACTTTATGATTTATGACTTTTGTGTGTTATTCATAAATATTATGATTTCATGATTCATGTTACGATTGAAATGTATGGTTTCATTGATTTGTATTTATTGATAGGCTAATTATTTCTTTCCTTATTTTATAACCCTTACTGTGATTTTTATGCTAATCTGAAGTTTTTGAAATATTTTTCACATGACATAAAGATAAATAAGGGTCAAGTGTGGGATCAAGGAAGAGTCATGCCATCTAAAACATGGAACTATATATGCTTCTTTTTAAGAGTTTTTATTTTATAAAAAAATGGATACTGAGTAGTAGTGTGTATATTTAATATTCAAGTTGATATGAAATAGTTATAGCCTAATTATCTAAAACTCTAAAACTGAAAAGACCCCCAATGAAAATTATTAATTTAATTCAGGATTATGTAATGTTTAAGGTTGGGTCCTTATAGTTGGAATCCTAGTTCGGTTTAGATACCTTTTGAGATTAGAGTGTTCTTTAAGTAAAAGTGACATTTTCATAATGGTTAAGATTTTAGAAAGGGTCATAGTTATTTTAGATAAAGTGAATGAGTTTAAGATAACATGAATAAGTATATCTTATTATTTACCCTTCTTAGAAGATATTATATGCTGATTTCCTAATATACTAACACTTACCTTTTTGGTTTAAGTAAATGGAAGGATCTAGCAGACACCAAGGTAACAATGGATGTGAAGAAAACTATGATGGTTTTCTGACTGAGAAACTAAATGAAATTGGAGCTGCAATGAGAAGTCTTGTGGTTATTCTCAACCAACTATTGGAGTCATTATTGACCAACGGAACCTTGGTGATTTTTATAAGCATCATATATGCAAGAAAAAAATCCCCATGGAAGTTCAGGTACTAATCGTAAAGGTAAGTATATTAAAAAACCTATGTGGGGAGGATGTGGAAAGAAACACATAGGAAAATGTTTCAAGGGTATGGAAAGAAGCTATAGATGTGGAATCGAAGGTCATAAATCAAGAACCTGCCATGGAAAAAAGCAGCATCCAGTTGACTCTAAGGAAAGGAAAAAAGTTTTTTATAAGGAATCAATTGAATGTTTTAAATGTGGTGTGCATGGTCATTATAAAAATAGAGTTCCTATGAAGAAGGTTTGGGAATGGGATCACCAGGATCATATAAATATATTTTTACCAATACCTAATTCCATTCCTATAGAGGATGAGGAAAATTATAATGACCATTGAAAGGTAGGGATTATTTCTTAACTAATGTTTAGACATTATTGAATCTTAGGATACAATTCATGATTTTTCTTGTAGGAAAGAAGTATTTTAGAATAAGTTGGAAAGGAATGGTTAATGGATCATGATTAACGTTGAATGAGTAAGAAGTCATCATATAAGGGATTCATGTGTTATGGTATATTTTTGATGGTGAAATGCATAAAAGTATTTAGGCTCTTTTGATGATGTGATTACATTAGAATACTTTTTATAGTATGTATAACGCTGATGTTTGATATATTAAAATTTTATTCAAGGAATAATTATCTTTTCTTTTGTGTATATAGTTATAAAGAACCATTTGGGTTTTTATGATCCTTGAATTTGAGGCAGTTACAGGTTAATACATTTTGGGGTGTAAAATGAATGTTATTAGATAACCTTGGTGGTTAAAATAAGTTATATTTATTTTTGATGAATTTATCTCTTTTTGGGAATGTTATAAAATTATATAGTTTTTAAAAAAGGATAACACATAGACCGTGTGACAACCTATCACGTTAGACCAAGCTACGAGAATCGAACCCGCAACCAAAGTGCGACTGGGATTTATCTCTTACCACTGGACTACATGAAGTCCCTGGTTAGTATGAAAAATTATTTTTAGTTAGATGATTTTATGAATCAATAATAAGTTAATTTTGTGTTATATATGTAAATGATTAACCTATCATAGATAATATGTGATTATGTTAATTACTATTCAAAATGAGACTTTAAGAGTAACTAATGTTATTTAAAGATAAAAGTTAAGATTTATCTTGAAGACTATGTGATTAAATCCTTTCAAGATTTTGGTTTCAATATTAGTTTTGATTAATTTTAAGAATTTTTTAGACAATTGTTTATTGAATTGTATTTTTTGAGCTTTGGGTACTGTTTGATAAACTTTGGAGATTAAGATTAGTTTTTCTTTTTGTAAAAGATTATCCTTTTTGGGGATTGTCTAATCTTCTACTAACCATTTTAGTTTTGGTTAATTTTTAAAGACATGGGAAAATTATAGTTAATTTTTTTTTTGATTATGTGATTCTCTAGACGTTTATTATAGCGCTTTCAATGTGAACAAGTCATCTTAAATACTCATCGTTTGATGAAAAATTGAGTTTGTGGTAGAAATTTAGTAAAGGATGAAAGTCTACATGAAAAGTAAGTATGTTTCCTTATATTTTTAGTTAAGCTCATAAATAAATTACTCAAATTTATGAAAAGTAAATTAAAACAAAAATGTTGTCTGTTAACTTTTCCTACTGTGGAATCAAAGGCCGTTTAATCCATAACAAGTTTTTGATTTTTTGGTGGTTAACTTTCTTCTAATCATGTTTTCTATCACTATCCATCAGAACATGATGGTTCGTTTTCTCCTATATATCCTTGTTTTCATAGGATCCTAGTATGTTTTGTCTTGGGTGACCTTTGTACTTCTCTTCCTTTATTTTAAAGTGATAGATTTATTGACTCTTTTTCCGATGTGGGAATTTCAATGAAGTTTTTGAGCCAAATTTTAAAATTGCAGGGATGCAATTCCCAAATGGGGGGAAGGATGTAACATCCCAGGTAAATATAGAATATGAAAATTTGATATTTATTAATATTTTTGAATTAATTTTTAATTTTACTTTAAAGTGGATGATATGTTTGATGGAATACCCGATACAAAAAAGCATGTTTCTTTGAAATATTACGTTGCACACAATATTGAGTTTTACTGAAAAATAATATAACAAAAAAATTATTTTAAATGGTAGTTAATGCCTAGCCATTGTAATGGTGGGAATAAATTTAACTAACTACAAAATTATTATATATGTTTGTTAAATATATTTACATTTATCCAATGAAAGTTAGAGGCACTATTAGAGAGGCTATCTTTCCCAACACTTTTATAACAACAGTTCAAAAGAACCATTGGTATAGGTGTCCTTTACCAATGGTTTTAATAAAATGTTTGTAATGGTTTTGGTTAAGGAAGGATTTACCAATGGTTTGAAGACACCATTGGGAAATCAATTCTTTTCCTAACGGTTTTTAATAACCATTGGGAAAGCCCCTCCCCCAAAAAAAATTCACTGAAATAGAACCATGACTCCCAGAAGCACCAGACTTCTAGAAGAACATTCCCCCGACTCCCATAAGCACCTGTCAGGTGAACTTCTTCTATCCGATCAACTGAAACTCCTCTATTAAGGTTAGACTCCTTCGACCTCTTCTCATATTAGCTAAGTATATCCTTCTATTCTCAAAATTTTCCATTTATTTGACAATTTATAAAGATCATATCGTTTTGTCCTATTTTTAGGGATTTTGGAAAATTTTATGATTCACTAATCCCTTCAAGACTTGTGTACTCAAATCATTACATCAATTTACACATTTTCCAATTTATGTTTTCATTACACATGCATTTATAAGGGCATGGTCTCTTTCTCGTGTTCTAATTTTAAAGATTTATAATTCTTTTTTTAATCTCAATGCTCCAAATATTACAGATTCATGTATATGAACTCATAAGAAATTGTTTGTAATATTTATTCATAGTATTTAATGAAAATCACTCCTTTCATTAAGATCATGTCAAACTTTAAGATCTTATTCATCTTCATTTTTTTACACTATGTGTGTTACATAACAAGTATGTATCATGTTTCTATCGAAATATTTATATATAAAAAATAACACAGTATTCACTTATTCTTTGCACAATAGAAAATATGGAGTATCTTCTTCAACCATGAAAAATAGTATGTGGTCCCTAATTATTTTTCACAGAAGAAATAAGAAATACTTAACCATACAATCCAATGTTCTTTATGAATAAAATATCTACAAAGGGAACTCTCAGTGGGACCTCACCTTATCCCATGCAGTACTTCTTCCTTCTTCAGGAAACTAATTCACCGAAAACCCTTTTATATTTATTTATTCGGAACCATAAAAAACACTTTTAGATTTTTTTGATGTCACTTTAATTTATCATATCATTATATTAAAATGTTATATAAATAGAATGGATAGTTATAGATCTATCGGTGGTCACCTACATGAATTGTATCTCACATTTTTCGAGATGCCATTGGGTACCCAGATAAACTACATGATTATATGTTTAGATAAGGGGAATCACCATTTTACAGATATATGACTACTCACATGACAAAGGATGGAGCATGTAGCAGATGATTGGGTTGTAGCTCAAGAAGCTAGGTCAAATTTTAGAATTTATTGAGCCTATTGCATATTACTACTTCCTACTAGTTGTAACTGTGTTTTTCATCTTGATACATGACATACATTACCATCATTCGGTTTATGATCTGTTTTCAGTTGGTATTACTGATTTGGTTATTTTCATCCATTTCCAATATTTTCCCACTTTTATCTTTCTTCTACGTTTTAACTGATAATATTAAAATTGAGCAACTTAGGTAATGATGGAATAATCTCCCCCAGAAACACCAGAGTCTTTCACTATTAGTCAATAACATTTGGAATTTTGGTAGATGTTCATGAGGTCATATGACCATCTGGGTTCGGGTCATTAATGAGTGGCATCCTGGTTTGGGATGTGACAATTCATAGATATCATTTTTATAGGTGATTCTAATCAAATCCATACCTATAACTATTGAAGGTCCCTCCCCAAAATCAATTGGGACATGACTCAATGAATACACCCTACAAACCTATGATCTATGGCCCCAAACCTAGGATCCTTTAATCCATGGTAAAGGTGAAACTTGATGAGGCCATAACTACTTTTGATGTGATCCTCATCCTACTTCTCATCCTGAACTCCCTGAAGAAGTTAAATTATAAAACTTATGTACTCCCAAAAAGACCCTTAAGGATTACATATTCCTTGATCCACTTCCATTATCTTACTGAGAAATCCTTGAATATAAGCATTATAAATTCTATATCTTATTTTCTTATATACACTATATTTTGTTGTGTTTCTTAATATGATTCTCATATTGAGTAATGTGTCAGTTATGCTTTTATATAAAGAAATCAATTTTAATTAACCTAAATATTTTTTGATTGAACTTCCATATTATTGAACTACTTTGAAATGACTTATTGCAATTTTTTTACAGAATGGATAGAATTTGGATGTACAAAACTAATCATATTTCAACTAATTTTCAAAATAATTTGAACAGATTTTTAGATTTTTCATTTGACAAGGCTTTAGATAGTGTTCTCATACACTGCCCATGTTTTAATTGTGTTGGAAGACCTCGGTTGAGTCGTGAAGGAGTTAGATATGATATAACCCAATATGGTTTCCAAACAAACTATTATGTATGGTATCACAATAGAGAGAAAATGGAATCTCAAAATGTTGATGATCCAAATGATAGGACTAAATTGGAGTGTTTGATATATGATCGGTTTCCATTTATTTGGCATCATGAAAAGGAAAGGATTTCCATCCAACAATATTTCGATACAATCACACATGATACGTCTAATAAAAATGATGATGTTGATTGGGTGAAAAAATTGAATGATGCTATGATGACTCCAGTATATCGACAATGTGGTAAAATGAAAAAGTTGGAATTTTTAGTTTGATTGTTTCATGGGAAAACTATGTATGGGACTTCAAATACTACAATCGATTATGTTCTTACCTTCTTGAAGTACTTACTTCCAGATGATGCAGATATTCCCTCAAACCACTATATGGCATGGAAGTTAGTTGATGAACTTGGATTCACAAAAAACAATTTCGTGCTTGCCTGAATGATTGAGGCTTATTTTTGGTGGAAAACTACTGAAAAAAATGATTGTATCAAATATAGAACCTCCCGATGGAAGGCAAAAGATGATGGAACAACATCTCATGTGCCAAAAAAAGTATTGTGGCACTTTCCATTGATCCACAAATTATAAAATCTTTTCATATCTGATAAAATATCAGTAAAAATGCGATGGCATGACACCGAGAGAAAAAATAATAATGAAGAGTTGGTTCACCCTGTAGATGGATTTTCATGGAAGAGATTTGAGGCTCGATATCCTGAATTTGTAGCTGACGTGCGTAATGTGAGACTAGGTATTTCATGTGATGGTTTTAATCCATTTCGGCAGATGCTTACTTCGCACAACACATGGCCAGTTTTCATACACATTTATAACCTTCTCTAATGGTTGTGTATGAAAAATCCTTACACATTCCTGAGTATACTAAGATCTGGACCTTCAGATCCCAGAAATGATATAGATATATACATGCAACAACTAATAAAAGAGTGGAAACTTCTTTGGGATGTGGGTGTGCCCACATATGATGCATGTTCGAAAGGCATATTTCAGATGCATTCTGTGCTTATGTGGATGGAGCACAAAAAGAAAAACTGTCATGTCCTTTTTGTATGAAGAATACAAGAAGACTAAAATATCATTGTAGTTTTAGTTTTATGGTACATCGATGATTATTTCCAATGAACCATCCATATAGAAACAGTCATCAAAGATTTGAAAATACCATGGAGACTGAAGATCCACCTCAGTGTATGTCTGGAAGTGATGTGCTTAATGAATTGAAAGATTTCAGCTATTCATCTGGGAAGGGTGTAATGAAATCTAGAAAGAGGAAAAATGTTACCAATGATACCTATTACAATTGGAAGAATAAGATTATATTCTTTGAGTTTTCATATTGGTCAACCATCTTGTTACGTCATTGCTTAGACGTAATGCATATTGAAAATAATATATGTGAAATGTTGTTTTCGATTCTTCTAAATGTCAAGGGGAAGACAAAAGATGATTTACGATCTCGGTGTGTCTTGGTAGATTGGGGGATCAGATCAGAATTGCATCCTGTTTGTTTAAGTGAAAATAAATGGAAAGTTCCATGTGCTTCTTATGTGATGACACATGCTGAAAAAAATCAATTTTTGCAAGTGCTAGACACTATTAAAGTTTCTAATGGCTATTAAATCAATATATCAAAATGGTTCAACAAAAAAGAGTTGAAGTTGAAATCTTTAAAGACTCATGATTATCACGTCCTTTTGTATAAGTTGATTCCAATAGCAATCCATCATCTCTTATCCAATAATGTAAGGGTCTCAGTTATTCGGTTGTGCTATTTGTTTAGAGATCTTTGGGCTAAGAATTTATTCAAATCCTTATTACCAAAACTGTTTGGCAGACACACCATTAATTTTGTGTGAGTTATAGAAAATATTACCTCCATCATTTTTTACATGCATGTTTCATCTGACTATCCATCTTCCGACCTAAATAATTTTTGGAGGACCCGTTGCTTTCTGTTGGTTGTATCCAACTGAAAGAAACATGTACACATTGAAAACATATGTTCGGAATAATAATTATCCCGAAGGTTCTATTATGAACGGTTACCTGGCTCAAGAATGTATGGATTTCTGCTCAATGTATTTGTCTGATCTTACTACGAGAATAAACAGTCCAATGAGAAATGAAGAAGAACAGTATGAGTAAATTGAACCCAATTTTCTATCACTTACTCAGACAGAAGGAATTCCGGGATCATATACATTGACGACATTAACCCTTGAAGAGTAAGAGATGGCACATCGTATAGTGTTGTTCAATTGTGATTTGTTCGATGAGTATATCATGTAAGTAAATTTTACATGTATCTGTTATCTTATCTCTTGTAATTTTAAATATTTGTTAAACTGTTATTTTTTTTATCTATAGGGAACATAAAGAATTGATATATAGAAAGCATCGTTCTTTATATTTGATAAGGAAAGATACTTTTCATAGCAAAGGGTTTTCTTCATGGTTGAAATTGAAGATTAAAATAATTCTATAATAACTAAATAAAAATAATATTTAATTATGTTTACTATTTTTTTATATTCCAGGTATCGAGTTTTCCTGCAGACCTTATTTTTGAGGAAATAAGAGCTTTGGATTTTGGTCCTAATACCATGATTCGTGCTTGTAAATCACTTGTGATCAATGGATACAAATTTATTTTCACTGAACGAGCATGAAACATGAGAATACTACATGATGGTGTTATGATAACTACCACAATAGACTGTTATTCCAGTTCATCAGACATCCCCCCTAACAACCCCCTTGGACCCCAAACAACCCCCCGAAATTTTTTTTTCTCAAATAATTTTTAACCACCCATTTAATGTGAACTTCAGGATGAGTTCTTTTAAATGGGAAGACTATAAGAACGTGGGTTTTAACTCTGGTATGGATAATTTTGAATTCAGTATAACTCTTTATTTTTGACCAAATATGGAAGCCTAATGATGCTATAATGGTTTATGGGGCTTCCGGGGCTTTTTCGGAGCTTGGAACCCAGTCGGCGTAGAGAAACACTATGCCTCATGATTAGTAAAAAAATTTAAGTCCATCCCAAATGGTATATACCAACCATATAAGGCTATATATTAAAATATTTGTGCATGATTTTCCCAAAACATGCATTAGGGGATGCACATCATGCACAATGTCTATAGTTTTAGTATAAGATATTATCATTATTGTTGCACGATTTCCCTAAATGGAATATGGAAAACTAACCAAACACATTTGGATTGTGTTGATACTTTAGGGAAACGATCCATGAGTCATATTTAACGTGTACGAGTCAACCCCGCCTTAATACTAGGCACGGTGTGGTCGGTATCACTCAAAGTGTCTCTCTTTTGTTTAAAATGGACACCCTTTTAAGTAAAAACAAATGACATATGGAAAAATGACCAAACATATATGGATACTGTTGATACTTTAGGAAAACTATCCATTGGTCATATATGATGTTTAAGACTCAACCTCACCTCAATCCAAGGCACGGTGTGGCCGGTACCACTCAAAGTGTCTCACTTTTATTTGAAATGGACAAAATTTTTAGTTAAAACAACAACTGACATATAGAAAATGGACCAAATGTTTTCATATTCAGTTGATACATTATCACAACAATCCATGACACATTTGTGATGTTTAGGGGTCAACCCCACATTAATACGAGTCACGGTGTCGCCTGTACTACTCAAAGTGTCTCACCATTATTTGAAATGACCAACATTTTAAGTGAAAACAACAACCGACATACAGAAAACCAACCAAATGAATTCGGATTGTGTTGATACTTTAGGAAAACAATCCATAGTACATTTGTGACATGTACAAGTAAACCCCGCATCAATCCAAGGAACGATGGGGACAATACCACTCTAAGTGTCTCTCTTTTGTTTAAAATGGACAATGTTTTAAGTAAAAACAACTGGCATATGATAAACCAACCAAAAATATTCAGATTGTGTTGATACTTTAGGAAAACAATCCATGAAATATTTTTGACATGTAGGAGTCAACTTCGCATCAATCAGAGGTGTGGTGTGGCCGGTACCACTGTAAATGTATCTCTTATGTTTAAAATGGACATCATTTTCTGTGAAAACAAAAACCGACATACAAGAAATCCAACCAAGCACACTCGGATTATGTTGATACATTATTAAAACAATACATGGGACATATTTGACATGTATGAGTCCACCCCGCATCAATCCGATGCACGGTGTGGACGATACCACTCTAAATGTCTCTCTTTTGTTTAAAATGGACATCATTTAAAGTGAAAACAACAACTGGCATACGGAAAACTGACCAAACACATTAAGATTTTGTTAAAACTTTCGAAAAACGATACATGAGTCATATGTGAAATGTACTAGTTTACCCCGCCTCAAAACGAGGTACGGTGTGGCCGGTACCACTCAAAGTGTCTGACTTTTATTTAAAATATACGCTGTTTTAAGTAAAAACAACTGGAATATGGAAAACAAATGTATTTGGATTATGTTGATACTTTAGGAAAGTGATCCATTGGTCATATGTGACATTTATGACTCAACCCCGCATCAATATGAGGCACGGTGTGGCCGGTACCACTCAAAGTGTCTCACTTTTATTTGAAATGGACAACATTTTAAGTGAAAACAAAAACTGGCATACATAAAACCAACCAAACACATTCAAATTGTGTTGATACTTTAGGAAAATGATCCATGGGAAATTTTTTATGTGTACGAGTCAACTCCACATCAATCCAAGTCACGGTGTGGCCGATACCACCCTAAATGTATCTATTTTGTTTAAAATGGATATCATTTTAAGTGAAAACAACAACTGGAATACGGAAAATGGACCAAACGTATTCATATTATGTTGATACTTTAGGAAAATGATCCATGAGACATTTATGATGTGTACGAGTCAACCCTGCTTCAATCTGAGGCGCGGTGTGGCTGGTACCACTCAAAGTGTCTCACCTTTATTTGAAATGATAAACATTTTAAATGAAAATGACAACTGGCATACGAAAAACCAACCAAATGCATTCGGATTGTGTTGATACATTAGGAAAACAATTAATTGGCCATTTGAGACATGTAAGTGTAAAACCAGACTCAATCCAAGGCACGATGTGGCCATTAGCACTCTATGTGTCTCTCTTTTGTTTAAACTGGACAATATTTTAAGTAAAAACAACTAACATGCGGAAAACTGACCAAACCTATTCGTATTGTCTTTATACTTTATCACAACAATCCATGTGTCATTTATGATGTGTAAAAGTCATCTGAGCCTCAATTTGAGGCCTAGTGGGGCCGATAACACTCAAAGTGTCTCACTTTTATTTGAAATGGACAACATTTTACGTGAAAACAACAACTGGCATACAGAAAACAAACCAAACACATTTAGATTCTATTGATACTTTAGTAAAATTATCCATGGATCATATGTGATGTGTACGAGTCAACCTTGCCTCAATCTGAGGCATGGTGTGGATGGTATCACAATTACTATCTCTCTTTTGTTTAAAATGAACATCATTTTACGTAAAAAAATTGGCATACACAAAACCGACCAAACATATTCAGATTGTGTTGATACATTAGAACAACGATCCATGGTCTAGCCTCACACAATCCACTTCTAATGTGAGGAAATCCTACCCCTATTATAAAATACAGGACATTTAATACTCTAAGGACAACTATATTCTCTATGTCACACAAGCTCATCAATAAACACCCATTATCATCATCACTAAGTTCAAAGACACCCTTCCCAAACCATGAAATTGTACTTGTGTTTGGTTGAATTCATTTATTCATTTCCTTATTTTGGGTTATTAGCTTCTAGTTTCTGAATTCCATCATGTATGTGTTATAAAAAAAATGCAATTTTGTATGTATTCTTAATTCTGTATCACATATAATTACGTATTCAGTTTTTAATGTATTATATTCATAATTGATTATTAAATTATGTATCCTTCTAATTACTAGTTTTTAATTATGTATCCTTATTATGTATGGTATTTTATGTATTATGTACAGTTCATATGGTAGCACATAGAGCAGGCTGCTGTATGAATTGTACAGCAAAGCCTATACCAACGGTTTTAAACCGTTGGTATAGGTTTTGTATGTATTTTTTACCAACGGTTCTGAAATGTTGGTACAAAAACTTTACCAACAGTTTAAAACATTGGTATAGAGGTTAATGGAAGAATAAAAAAGATATTCCAACAGTTTTGAAACCATTTTCATATGTGTTGTATAAGAACTCTATGCCAATGGTTTTATAAAACCATTGGTATAGAGTAGATTTCTTCACATATACCTATGGTTTATCTCAAACCGTTGGTATATGTCTATTGTCACAGCTTACTGGGATACATTTTCTAAAATTATTAGTATAATTTATACCAATGGTTCTCCACCCAATACTAATGGTTTTCAACCATTGGTATACCTTAAATTTCCAGTTGTGAGGCTTAAAATATTATTGAATATAATTTACCTTAAAAGGTTGATTTAACACCTATTAATGGAGAACCCTCTTTAATTCTAGTTTTGGTCACTTTTATATGTTATTCTTGACAAAATAAAATTATTTCTTAGATTCAGGACATCAAAATTCACTTTGGTTTAAATTTTTGGTATTTTTCTGATAAAATTCATTTTTTGATGAATACCAAAAAATAATGTATTTTAATTCAAACCCTCTTTTTAATCTAATTTATTTATATAGATATATTATCTTTTTAGTTGGTTTTAATGTGTAATTAGATTATAATTTTACCATTTAACCAAATTTTGGTAATTTTAATTAATTTCACTTTGAAATTGGACATAAAAAAGTGTCAATCTTTTGATAGTTAATATTTCTAAAAAACACTCTTTTTTTGTTTTGACAACGAGAATTAATTTTAAATTAATTTCTACCACTTATATGTTTTGAATTTTGAAAAATGGATATCATATTTGGAATTATTAGGCCCAAAAAGTGTAAATAGGTAACTTTTATTTTTAGACACTATGAATATTTACTTGAGTAAAAATTTTATTTACAATGGTTAAAGGGTAAATCTAGTCAATAATGGTAAAAACATATTATTAAAATAATATAAAATTACCCTAAAATGTGTCTTAATACTATTATTTGATAAATATCCTACCATGGGAATATTTGTCTCGATTTTGGGACCCCATGGAGCCACATGGGAGTGATTATGACACTTTATTTTAATTAACCTAAAGTAAAGACAAAAATGACATAAACAAATATCTTTTAGTAAATTAATTTTTACATAGACTTATATATGTTATATTTTCAACTATAAATATTATTTATGAAGATAAAAATATTTACTACTTAATGGTAATTTTTTTTTAATTTTTAGATATCAAATATACTAAATTATTTATTACACAATAATGATGCAGTGTTTTCCTTATTAATAAAAGATTTAAATAAATAAGATTATAAAGATTAAAATAATGTCCAAAACCAGTTCAATTCTTATTTGATAATTTGATTTAGACCATAAGTCATTATATATTCTAATTTAATATGTTTTGGACATTTAGAAACCGAAAATCATTATATAATAAAATAATAGTTTCACACTTTCCAAAAGATCCCCTCCCCACTTATAAAAGTCCCTCACCTCTAACCCATTACTCACACCTCTCAAGAACCTTGGATCATCCAAAACCTTACAAAATAAGCTTTTAATATCCCTATCTTCCACATATAAGCCTTAACATAGGTATAAGGCACATCAATAAACCCTTTTGGTTCAAACCAAAGGGAGTTACCCGATTTAAAGGTAACATCTTCTCTTAAGTTCTTTTGTTTTATTTTACTTATCCAACAACTTAAACACTTTTCATTACTTTCTTTGATAACAACACAAGTATCCTAAATATAATATGTTGTTTTAATGAGAAGGATTCTAAATAAACTTACACACACCTCCATATAATGGGTAAATAACATACTGTTTCTGTGGATGGAAAACTAACGCCTCACGAAACGACGATTGTTAAATTATCTCCTACCGCCTCTCTTGGTGGCCATTATGATGGAAATTTATTTATATATGATATATATTATGTTAATGGTTTCTTTATTATTCTGTTTTTTTCATTTATAGCATAACTTTATGGTTTCCATTAGGGGTAAACACAATAATTTCATTTTAGGAAGTGCGGACTGCCGCCCCCTAAAAGTGATATGACCTATTAATGCCATATGTGGGTTGTATAAAGGATGGGGTTAATGATATTATATATAATATTATACTATAATCATAATATAACTTTGTATAATTATGTTTTAATTCCATTAAATATGAAATAGAAATGAAAGTAGCATTCATGCGTATGTACGACTTACCGTCTCAATGAACAGTTCGTTTCATTTCTTACCTCCAAATGTTATGTACTATTATAAATACATATATATAATGGATATATAATATATATATTACATCTGAATCATTAATATAATTGTAGAGACAATGGAATTTTTACAACATAGGTAACTTGAAAATATAAGAAGTTCATTTTTGACTCAAGTACAAAATATCGACAAAACAACCGTTATTAACTTAATTGATTACATAATGTTTATAACATGGTAATACATGATATAAAAGTAGTAATAAACTTGAAAAAGGTTCTTAATAATGTTTAAATTAACATAAGTTTATTATTTTTCATGAAAAAGGAACAAACGAGTCATGTCGGACATGAGGTAAGAGGTTTCCTGTCTCACATTTAATTCCATGAGATTTTCATTGTTCACCACTAATTTATAGCATGTGGTGTATTTTATACTTAAATTTGATATATATTATCATTATTATATTTATATTCATGTTATTATGTGAATAATTTGGTGCTTATTAACTTTTGGTCATATGACTCGATTAATTACAACTTGGTAAGAGATTTTCATCTCACTTTTTATTCCCTCAAGATTCATGGTATATTTGCCACTATTTCCATTTGTGTGATGTATGTACTTACCATGATTATATTAATCATGTAATAAACTTCAATTTATAGTTATTTACATCTTCATTTTATTATCCTTATTTCATGAGTCATATGTTTTGTAAGTTACCAAATCTGTAAGGGAACTTTTTAACCTAATTTTTATTCCTTTGGTTAATCTTCTAATTCTTAATTATGTCGTGCTATGATTATGTGTGGAATCACTATTTATTTATTTATGTTGTAATTTTCCCTCCCCTTTGTGTGGATATTATTTTTATACAAATAATCAGTCTATTGATAAATTCTTAAGTCATCAATATGAACTTGATAAGAGTAATTTTAACTCAATTTCCATTCATTGAGTTAAAAATCAAAGTCATTGGTGTTTTTTCTATAAAAACATTGTGTGAATGTTCTCTTATTGATTTACTCTGAATATATAATCATATTTATTGTATTTATATTTGTCACACATTATTATGTAATTGATTTATCCTTAATCTAAGGATACATTTTTTATAAGGGATTTCGTCTCAATTTACTTTCCATCGAAACTTCATTATTGTTATTCACCAATTGACTCTTATATGGTGTATATACTGTCCTTTGGCATGTTATATCATTAATACCTTTATTATCATGATATTATAAAGTTCTTATTTAATATTATTCCTCAATTATTTGAATTAACGAGTCTCTCATTTTGTTAAAAACTCTTTAACTAAAATATCATTTTAAATGTTTTAAAGATTTATTCTTAAAAATATTTATCAATAATGTCCATGTTTTAAAAATGGTTCTAAGGATTTATTTATATGGACATTAATTCTTTAAAATGGTAATTTATTTTAATGTTTCAAAGTGGTAGGGGACACTTTGATTCCAAAATTTCTTTATCAAATGTTTTAAATTGTTTTGAAAATGGTTTGATAAACCATTGTTTATTTCAATATATTGATTTGATATATTATGATTGGAATGTGAAACGTTATATTTTCTTTATTCTTGTGTTATGTATTATTATTATGTTATGGTTATTGGGAATTGTTTATGTATATGGGTGGTTCTGTGATAATCCTAGGTAAGGTGATTTCGAGATAGATCTATAATGCATTGTGTATTGTGATAGAGGTAAACATTAATGTTTATCCTAAGAGATTAAGGGAATGTACTATGATGGGTATTCCAAAAATAACTCCCTATGTAGCTGTGAAAGCTACAATGTAAGTATTTCATGGATTCCACAATTTAACTTTATGATTTATGTCTTCTATGTGTTATTTATAAATCTTATGATTTCACGAGGAATGTTATGATTGAAAGTTATGGTTTCATTGATTTGTATTTATTGATAGGATAATGTTTTCTTTCCTTATTTTATAACCCTTACTGATCTTTTTATACTATTATGAAGTTTCTGAAATGTTTTCCATAGGACTTAAAGATGAATAAAGGTCAAGGATGAGATCAAGGAAAAGTCATGATGGCTAAAACATAGAACTAGACATGTTTATTTTTAGAGTTTTTATTTTATAAAAAAATGGATACTGAGTAATAGTGTCTACATGTAATATTCAAGTTGATATGAAATAATTATAGAATAATTTTCTAAAACCCAAAACATGAAAATATCCTCAATGTGAATTATTCATTTAATTCAGATTTATGTAATGTTTATGGTCGGGTTCTTATAGTTGGTTCAGAGGTCGGTTTAGATAACTTTATAGGTTAGGGTGTTCTTTAAGAATAAGTGACATTACTATAATGGTTAATATTTTAGAAAGAATCATAGTTATTTTAGATAAATTGAATGAATTTAATATAACATGAATAAATATATATTAGTATTTACCCTCCTCATAAGATATTATATGATGATTTTACTAATATACTCACACTTACCTTTTCGGTTTTAGTAAATGTATGGATCTAGAAGACACCAAAGTAACAGTGGATGTGAAGAAAACTGTGATGGTTTTCTAACTGAGAAACTAAATGAAATGGGAGCTACAATGATAAATCTTATGAATATTCTCAACCAACTATATGGAGTCATGATTGACCACCTAAACCTTGGTGATTTTTATAAGGCATCGTATATGCGAGAAACAAATCCCCACAGAAGTTCAGGTAATAATCGTAAAGGTAAGTATATTCAAAAACCTATGTGTGAAGGATGTGGAAAGAAACACATCGGAAAATGTTTCAAGGGTACGGAAAGAAGCTATAGATGTGGAAGTGATGGTCATAAATAAAAAACCTTCCAGGGAAAAAGGAAGCATCCAGTTGACTTTAGGAAAAGGAAACGAGTTTTTTCGGAGGGATCAATTGGATGTTTTAAATGTGGTGTGCATGGTCATTATAAAAATATATTTCATACAAAGAAGGTTCTAGAATAGGATCACCAGGATCATACAAATAGATTTTTACCAATACCTAATGCCATTCTAATTGAGGATGAGGAAACTGAAAATAACCAATGAGAGTTATGGATTATTTCTTAACTGATATTTAAACATTATTGAATCTTAGGATACAAATCATGATTTTGTTTGTAGGAAAGAAATATTTTAGAATAAGTTGGAAATGAATGGTTAATGGATCATGAAGAATGTTGAATGAGAAAGAAGTAATCATATAAGTGATTCATGTGTTATGGTAGATTTTAGGATGCAGAAATGCATAAAAGTATTAAGGCTCTTTTGATGATGGGATTACATTAGAATACTTATTATAGTATGTGTAACCCTTAAGTTTGGTATTTGAAAATTTTATTTAAGGAATAATTATCTTTTCTTTTTTGGATATAGTTATAAAGAACCATTTGGGTTTATATGATCCCTAAATTTGAGGCAATTACATATTAATGCATTTTGGGATACAAAATTAATGTTATTAGATAACCTTGGTGGTTAAAATATGGTATGGTTATTTTTGATGAATTTATATCTTTTTTGGTAATGTTATAAAATTATATAGTTTTTGAAAAAGGATAATACATAGATTGCATGACAACTCGTTACGTTAGACAAATCTATGGGAATCGAACCCACAACCAAAGTGTGATTGAGATTTATCACCTACCACGAGACTATGTGAAGTCCCTGGTTAGTATGACTAATTCTATTTAGTTAAATGATTTTATGAATCAAGAATAATTTGATTTTGGGTTATTTATGGAAATGATTAACCTATCGTGGAGAATATGTGATTGGGTTAAAATCTATTCAAAATTAGACTTTAAGAGTAACTGATGTTATTTAAAGATAAATTATAAGATTTATCTTGAAGACTATGTGATTAAATCAATTCGATATTTTGGTATCAACATTAGTTTTGATTAATTTTAAGAATTTTATGGACAATTTTTTATTGAATTGTCTTTGTTGAGCTTTGGGTACTGTTTGATAAATTTTAGAGATTCAGAGTAGTTTTTATTTTTGTAAAAGATTATACTTTTTGGGGATAGTCTAATATTTTACTAATGATTTTGGTTTTTGTTAATGTATAAAGACATGGAAAAAATATAGTTCATCTTTTGTGGAATATGTGATTCTCTAGAAGTTGATTACAACTCTTTCAATGTGAACAAGTTATCTTGAATACTCATCCTTTGAAGATAAAATGAGTTTGTGGCAGGAATTTAGTAAAGGATGAAAGTCTACATGACAAGTAAGTATATTTCCTTATATTTTTAGTTTAGATCATAAATAAACTACTCAAATTTATGAAAATTAACTTAATACAAAAAAGTTTTCTGTCAACTTTTTCTGCTGGGGAATCAATGATCGTTTAACCCATCACAAGTTTGTGATTTTTTGGTGGTTAACTTTCTCCTAATCATGTTTTCTATCAGACTCCATCAGAACATGATGGTTTGTTTTCTCTTTCATATCCATGTTTTCATGGAATCCTAGTATCTTTTTTCTTTGGTGACCTTTTTACTTTTATTCCTTTATTTTAAAGTGATATATTTATTGACTCTTTTTCCGATGTGGGAATTTCAATGAAGTTTCCAAGCCCAATTTTAAAATTGAAATGATGAAATTTCCAAAAGGGGGGAAGGATGTAACATCCCAAGTAAATATAGAATATGAAATTTTTATATTTATTAATATTTTTAAATTAATTAATAATTTTACTTTAAAGGGGATGCTATGTTTGATGGCATACCCGATACACAACAACGTGTTTCTTTGAAATCTAACATTGCACACAATGTTGAGTTGTACTGAAAAATAATATATTAATATTATTATTTTAAATGGTAGTTAATACCTTGAAGTTTTAATGGTGGGAATAAATAGAACTAAATATCAAATTAATATATATGTTTGTTAATTTTTTTTGTTTATCCAATAAAATTTAGAGGCTTAAAATGTTATTGAATCTAATTTACTTTAAAAGGTTGATTTACCACCTTTTAACAGCGAACCCTATTTAAGTCTAGTTTTGGTCACTTTTATATGTTCTTTTTGACAAAATAATGTTTTTCTTTAGAATCGGGACATAAAAATTTATTTTGGGTAAAATTTTAGTATTTTTCTGATAAAACTCATTTTTTGATGAATACCAAAAAATACTGTATTTTAATTCCAAAGTACCATTAATATAATATATTTATAGGGATATATTCTCTTTTTAATTGGTTTTTTAGTTTAATTAGATTATATTTTAACCATTTAATCCAATTTTGGTCATTGGAATTAATTTCACTTTGAAATTGGACATAAATAAGTGTCAATCTTTTGATAGTTAATATTTCTAAAAAACACGCTTCACCTTTTGATAGCGGGAAATAATTTTAAATTATTTTTGGCCACTTCTATGTTTTGAATTTTTAAAACTCGATTTCATATTTGGAATCAAGAGGTCCAAATTTTGTAAATATTTAACTTTTATTTTTATATTTTATGAATATTTACTTCAGTAAAAATTTTATTTACCATGGTTAAAGGGTAAATCTGGTAAATAAGGGTAAACAAATATTATTACAAGAATATAAAATTAACCTAAAATGTGTCCTAATCCTAATGGTTGGTACATATACTACCATGGGTATATTTGGGTCGATTTTTGTACCCCATGGAGACACATGGGAGTGATAATGACACTTTATTTTAATTTACTTAAAGTAAAGACAAAAATAACATAAACAAATTTATTTTAGTAAACTATTTTATTCATAGGCTTATATAAGTTATATTTTCTACTATAAATATTATTTGGGAATATAAAAAGATTTAATATATCATGGATTTTTTTTATAATTTTTAGATATCAAATATATTAAATTATTTATGACACAATAATGATGCACTGTTTACCTCATTAATAAAAGATGTAAATAAATAAGATTATAAAGATTAAAATAATGTCACAAAACAGTTCAATTATTAGTTTATAATTTAATTTATACCATAAGTCATTTTATATTCAACTTTTATTGGTTTTTACTTTTAGAAACTGAAAACCATTATATAATAAAATAATAGTTTCACACTTTCCTAAAGATCCCCTCCTCCCCCTTATAAAAATTCTTCACCTATAACCCATTACTCACAACTCTCAGGCCCCTTGGATCATAAAAAAACATCCCAAATAATATCTAAATATCCCTATATTACACATAGAACCCTTAACTTAGGATGAAATCCCATCAAGAAACCCTTTTGGTTCAAACCAAATGGAGTTACCCAATTTAAAGGTAACATCTTCTCTTAAGTTCTTTTGTTTTAATTTACTTCTCCAACCCACTAAACTATTTTTTTTACTTTATTTTATAACAACACCAGTATAATAAATATACCAGGTTGTTTTTATGAGATGTATTCTAACTACACTTACACACACCTCAATCTAATTGGTAAATAACATACTGTTTCTGTGGATGACAAACTAACGCCTCATGAAATGATGATTGTTCAATTATCTCCTACCGCCTCTCATGGTGGCCATTATGATGGAAATTTATTTATATATGATATATATTATTTTTATTTTTTCTTTATGATTCTGTATTTTTCATTTATATCATACCTTTATGGTTTCCATTAGGGGTAAATGTGATAATTTCATTTTAGGAAGTGCGGACTACCGCCCCTTCAAAGTGATATGACTCATTAATTCCATATGTGGGATGTATAAAGGATGATGTTAATGATATTATATATGATATTATACTGTAATTATAATATACCTTTTTATCATAATTTTTTAATCCCATTAAATATGAAATTGAAATGAAAGTTGTGTTCTTGAGTACGTACGTCTTACCGTCTCCATGAATGGTGCATTTCATTTCTTACATCCAAATGTAATGTTCTGTTATAAATACATATATATACTGGATATATAAGAAATATATTATATTTAAATCATTAATATCATTCTGGAGACAATGTAACTTTGACCACATAGACAACTTGTAAATATAAGGAGTTCATTTTTGACTCAAGTACCAAATATCAACAAAACAACTGTTATTATCATAAATGATTATATAATGTTTATAACATGGTAATATGTGATATAAAAGGAATAATAAACGTAAAAAAGGTTCTTAATCAATTTGAAACTAACTTAATTTTATTATTCAGCAAGAACAAGGAACAAACGAGTCAATTCGGACACGAGGTAAGGGGTTTCTTATCTCAATTTTAATTTCATGAGATTTTCATTGTTCGCCACTGATTTATTGCATTTGGTGTATTGTGTACATAAATTTGATATATATTATCATGATTATATTGATATTCATGATATTATATGAATCATTCGATGGTTATTAACTTTTGTTCATACGAATCGATTGATTACAACTTGGTAAGGGATTTTCATCTCACTTTTCATCCCCGCGAGATTCATGCAATATTTTCCACTATTTCCTTTTGTGTGGTGTATTTACTTCCCATGATTGTATTCATTCTGTAATATACTTATATTTATGGGTATTTACATATTCATTTTATTATCCCCATTTAACTGGTTGTATGTTTCGTAAGTTACCAAATCAGTAAGGGAACCTTTTAACCCAATTTCCATTCCATGGGTTAATATTATAATTATTAATTATGTCATGATATGATTATGTGTTGAATCACAATTTTTTTATTTATTTTGTAATCTACACTCCCCTTTTTTGGATATACTTTTGATACACATAATCACTCCATTGATAAATTCTCAAGTCATCAATATGAACCTGATAAGAGTAATTTTAACTCAATTTCCATTCATTGAGTTAATCATCCAAGTCATTGGTGTTGTTTTTTCTACAAAAACATGTATGAATGTTATTTGATTTATTTACACTGAATATACAATAATATTGAGTGTATTTATATTTTTCACACATTATTATTTAATTTATTTATCCTTGATCTATGGATATATTTTTTATAATGGATTTGGTCTCAATTTACATTCCATTGAGAATTCATTATTGTTATTCACCAATTCACTCTTATACGATGTATAAACTATCCTTTGTCATGTTATATCATGAATCCATATATTCTCTAGATATTATAAAGTTCTGATTTAATGTTATTCTTCAATTTTTTGTATTCAAGAGTCTTTCATTTTGTTAAAAACTCTTTAACTAAAATATAGTTTTAAATGTTTTAATGATTTATTATTCTAAATATTTATCATTAATGTCCTTGTTTTAAAAATGGTTTTAAGGATTCATTTATATGGAAATTAATGTTTTCAAATGATAATATATTTAGAAGTTTCAAAGTGGTATGGGACACTTTGATTCCAAAATCCCTTTATTAAATGTTTTAAATGGTTTTCAAAATGGTTTGATAAAGCATTGTTAATTTCAATATCTTGATTTGATATATTGTGATTGGAATGTGGAAATTTTATCTTTTCTTATCCTTGTATTATGTGTTATGATTATTTTATAGTTATTGGGAATTATTTACATATACATGTGGTTCCATGATAAACTTAGGGCGCATGAGCTCGATATAGCCCTCCAATGCATTGGGTAACGTGATAGAGGTAAACGTTAATGTTTCTCCTAAGAGATTTAGGGAACATAATATAATGGGTATTCAAATGTAACTCCCTACATACCTTTTAAAGCTAAAATGTAAGTATTTTATGGATTCCATACTTACCTTTATGATTTATGGATTTTGTGTGTTATTCATAAATCTTATTATTTCAGGAGGCATGTTATGATTGATAAGTATGGTTTCATTGATTTGTATTTATTGATAGGCTAATGTTTTCTTTCCTTATTTTATAACCCTTACTGATATTTTTATGCTCATCCCAATTTTTTGAAATGCTTTCCACAGGGCTTAAAGATGAATAAGGGTCAAGGATGCGATCAAGGAAAAGTCATGCTGTCTAAAACATGGAACTAGACATGTTTCTTTTTAATAGTTTTTATTATATAAAAAAATGGATACTAAGTAGTAGTGTCTACATGTAATATTCAAGTTTATATGAAATAATTATAGCCTAATTCTCTAAAACTATAAACCTGAAAAGATCATCAATGTGGATTATTCATTTAATTCATGATTATGTAATATTTAAGGCAGTGTCCTTATACTAATTCCTTCCTCTCACAAAAGGATCAAATCATCAGTTAATAGTGATAGGAAAACATCAATATCATTTATGGGATATTTTTTTCTAGAGATCATTAGACTCAACATGAAATATTTTCACCACATATATAATTTAATAGATAATTTATAAACTAAAATTGAAATAGGCCGTGAAATATATTGCTATTAAGGTTTCAATAGGGATTCATTCCATCCACATACAGTCTAATTCAGGGATGTCTAACTTAATTTCAAAATATAGAAAACTTGTTATCAATTTTATTCCACTATGTACAATAATATGGATGGCGTAATTTTCCATCACATATATTCTCATCTACATGCCATTTTATTCTTTTTTCATCATGCTAATTTGAAAATAAACTTTTTAAATGAGGAATTATAATAAGATACCAAATTTTTTTGGCTGGGTTATCTGTAACTGTAAAGTAGCCTATGATTTTTATTCAACTCATGCCATGATGTCCCACATTTCAGACACCTTGAAAAAAATCACATTTCAATTACAATCAAGAATACATAATTATGGTATAATTCCTTTGTAAAATGTTTCTTGGATTTTCAAAAATAGTGAATATAATGTCTGAAAATTTAATAAAATTGGAGATGAATTCTATTTATAGATCACATCAGGTAAAATTTTTAAAAATATAATAACATTGGAGATGAAATATCATTATATATCTCATCAGTAAAATTTTTATGTGATTTTCAACAATAATGAATATTGTATTTCAAAATTCAATAACATTGGAGATGAATCCTCTTATAAAACACTTAAATTTCATTTTTATTTTGGAACACACACCTCCCTATAGAGGTTATAAATTATATATGTTGCTTTTGTTTTCCAATAGTTTTTATCCTTAGATATAGTTGAATTTAAATGATTCAGGTGAATACATAACATTTTTATAACTTCATCATATAATTCAGCCTTTAGGATATCAACTAGTACCCAACCTGATGATAAATTTTCATAGCATAATCATTTAATTATAAATTCACACACACTCATAATTTGAAGTTATTAAAAAATTTAGATAGTTGAAATATAGGAAGAGAATAAATTATTCATGTCAAACCATGTTTTAATATATATCAAAGATGCAATAATTTTAAAGTAATAAATTTTATTATTTTTAAAAAAATTATGTGAATTTAAAAATCATAATTATAAATTAGGGAAAAACGGAATATAATTTCAAATATAATTGGTAAATCATAAAAAGGAATTCTTATAACTAATTTAAAAAATAAAATATAGGGATACCGTTAAATCATTTTTTATTTTATTCTAAATGAAATTAGATGAATGTTGAAATTGAATATTATTGACCAAAGTCCAAATATAGTGTGCATTTTCCATTTTGAATTTAATATTTATCATAAATTTTTTTAATATATTTTTTTCCAAAAAAAACCAAGAATTATTAGATGAAACATTAATACATACAATAATATAATTGTATTGAAGAGTTCATAAAACACAATGATGAATTTGTAATATATATATATATATACAAAATTTATATTATATATTATTTATATCTAGGGTATTATGAAAATTGTGAAAAGCATATTACATATTTTGTATAATATAAAAACATGTTTCATTTGATTCTTACAAACTAATAACCCATATTTTAAATATTTTAGTCCACTTCATATGATATAATAGATATCCAAATATATGGGGAGAAAAATTATTTCAGTGTGAATAGCAAGTGATCATGTGTAATTACATGAAAATATAACACATAAAAACACTACCTATGTAGTGGGATAATCCTATAAATTTAAAATCAAATGTAACCTATAGTATGACTGGGTATAGGAAGAACATCAACATGTATTATCATTTTTACCAAATGGTTTAATTAGTCCAAATAGTGTCAAAATCGAACATTTATCTATCTGAATATAAAACATATATGTATATAGAACGATTGACTGTTCCTATTATGTATTAAAAAAATCCATCATAATATTGATAGTAAATCATAATATACATACTGCATATTTAATATATGATTTTCAAGATAATAATATGCTCACATCACAAGAAAAGTATTGATAATCATATACACTACCTATATGATATTTTATACTGTACTATATACATATTAAATTGTATGTATACATATATATACATATATATATATATATATATTAATATTTGATATTACTAAGTCACTAATAGTTCATAACACAAATTGAAGTTTATCCATATACTTAGCGGTGTATACATAAATAATGACTGATTCACAAACCTTATGTAAATAATAAACATTTAGATATTAAATTTTGAAATTAATGATGTGATGCGATATAAAAATATGTGAAATATTCTAATGCACATTCCTTTCAATAACCATAAAATTAATATATAATGTGAAAATCAATAATCTGACAAATAATATTATGATATGATGAAATCCGTACATAGTTTCACTTATATCAATGCTTAACTATGATATATAAAGATGGTAATGAGATATTTGAGATGAGAAGATCTATATTCGAATGTGAAATGATGAGGACAATGAGACATGAGAATTAATGAAGATGTTAATGTGATATTTGAGTCCATAGAATTGAAAAAATGAGAGGTAGGGCTTCCACATCATTGAATGACCAAAATGGAGGATCGATGTGTGTGTATTACTTGATAGATGAGCCGATTGAATGCACAAAGACAAGGCTGATGAAATCCCAAGATGTATAAAGATGGAAATATGATATTGGAGTCCACCATATTGAAGAAACGATGGTTGGTGAATCTTCTAGAGAGATATAAGTCTACTTTAGTGAGATTGAATAACAACAAAATGATTGAAATTGGGAATTCATAAAATATTAAATTATATATAAAATCAGTTATTAAACAACTGACATTAAAAAGTGGGTTTTTAAATTTTTTATATGATAACCGATGTGATAAGGAAGTTTTAATTTTTTTTAAATTAGTTATTATATAATGTCTATGATAAAGTGGGTAACATGATTTACCACATCAGTTATATAAAAACGCACATCATAAAAGAATGTGTACAACCTTTTCATGTTGGTTATTATATAACCAACCTAATAAATTTATAAATAATAATTTTTTCATTTCAGTTATAAATATCTAATGTGAAAATGAGACATGATAAATAATTTTTTGTACTAGTTTCATATTTGGAATGACCTACCTAGTTGGATGAACAAGGTCTTGAATAGTTTTATTTTATAAGTAATATCACAATTTGTATTTGAGGGATTTAATTTTAATGTTTTAACTATTTAATATATGTCATATACATATTAAATATATAATTATTACATCTCATACAATCTATATCTTCTAAGGTTGTTTTTCTATATGCATGCATATAATGATTTATTTTTGAAACACTATTTCCTCTATCAAATTAATTTATTCACACCACATTAATGAGTAACTATTTAGAAAACCCACATTTTGTCTTACTAATCCAAATATAAAATCCAAACATATTAATAAATATTTATATTCATATTATGAATAAATTTTAATAACACTTATTGTAACAGTTTAGAAATATATCAGATTGATAATCACTATATGAGTAAGTTGGGAGCTATAGAGATTCAACCTCAAGCTTTATATAATAAGGAGTATGCCTCCAGGATAGTGGGAAGTCTATCCTAAAGTCCATCTATACATGGATACATATCTCAAGAGGGATTCCAATTCATGAAAAATCTAAAACATAAAATACCCAAAATAATCCCTACCACTAAACTCAATAAAATATATACAATTACAACATGAGGTCAAAGTAGATGAAAATTAACTTTTATGGAAATGTAACTAGAATAAAGTGTAGTCATCTATCACATAGAAGAAATTCATCCCAATTTTTTTTCATAAAGAATGTAAATATTTCATAATAAAATTAGTAAACATTAATATAAATGTAATAAATAAATAAATAAACATTTTATATATTTTTAAAATCATGAGATACATTATTACCCGTTTAATATTCAATTTTGGCATATAAAATATAATTTGAAAATTTTTACAATTTATAATTTATAATCAATTCATAAAATATAATTTTAAAATATCATAAATAATATTTTAAACATTTTAAGTTTATTATGGATTGACTCGAAACTATAGTTAATCTATAGTCCCTCTTTTTATATGAAAATACGTTCTCATTTGATTTGAATATCAAAGTGGTATAAAGTTGAACATACAAAATTAAATTCCATGGTCAATAGGGTGTTTTTGTTAGACAGAAAAACCACAAGGATGATAATAATAAGTCTTTAGTGTGGAGTCATCCATAGTAAAAGGTGAAACAATGACACTCAAAATGATATGGTGTAGGACTGGTGGGATGTTTGAGGTATGTAGTTAATTTACTAAAAGGTGAAACTTTCTTGTAACTATGGGGAGTTCATACCTTGGAGAATACTATGTTTTAAGGAAAATTTTCAGTAAATAACCACCATGCCATGCACTATGATGCAGTGATGGTGTGTAGGCTGTGTTGATGGTCACTACGACAACACCACAAGGACTCTTATTCCATGGTGATGATATATGTTGTTATAAAACCATATAACCATATTTTTTCCTTGAATAACAAAGATTTTATACCACTGGCGGGTTTTAGGGAAGTACTCTATTATCCTTGGTAGAAAAAAACCAACAAAAAACTGATCTATCAATAAGAAATAAAAACATGTATGGTGTCAAAGAATAGAGAATACCTATAATTAAATAGTAGTAGACTCCATCTTGATAGAGTAATCTTGTTGATTATTAAAAAAATCCACCCTTTTCATAGGGTATTAAAAACACCTTTGGATATTATAATATTTCAAAAGTATCTTGGTCCAACAATTGGGTGATAGTGCATTCCATATAGAGATAAATGTAGGAACAAGTAAGAAGAGAGTTTTAGTAGGATATTACTATCTTATATTGAATTCAAACTAATCAACATGAAAGGATAACATCATTATATATATATATAATTCCCCAATGATCATCATTAAATGAAGAGTGTCATCTCTATATTAAAGGTATCAGGTTCAATCACAGAGAACAGTAACATTACAACATGTTGGTGCTTAATCATTGAACATCTCAATGAATGAGGTACACCAACCATAAAAGACTCATCTCATGGATTATAACAAAAGTTAAAAATCATGAAGTAGGTTTACATGAATTTTTATTCCTCATATGAATGCAAAAAATAGACTTTGTCAACCATGACTTCCATAAACACCACCACAACATGTTGGTGTCCATTTTAGTTCACATCAAACAAGGAACACAAGTAAATTGTAACATTTTATTGGTAAAATTATGGTTAACTAGAGTTCAAGGAAGAAAATTTAAGTATCCATTTAAATGGATGATGTTTAGAATGGTAGTATAGTGAGTTTCTATCCATAAATAGTGATTATTAGTAAAACTTTATCAATTTTTGATACTTATATTGATATGATTATGATTTTATGTTATAATTCTTATGCTATATATATTTAGAATAAAAATATTAAGTATTATTGAATTAATTACTTAAAATTTTGTTATAAAATTATTAGTGACCATGTACAAAAAGGTGATATCCATTTATATTTTTCTTGTATTGAAGATCGACTGAATGATATATTCCCAAAACCTTTGTATGCTGAATTTTTTTAAAAGATTACATATATACCTAGAATGATAAAATCATGAGGTCATTTCTCAATAAGGAATTATAGATATTATTTTCATAAAAGATTATTTTTTAAAAAGGAATGGTTTGTATAGATAATTATAATCTTTTAGTTACTATTCCTTGAATATATTTTATAATTTTCCAGATATTATACACTTTTTTTGTGTTCTTTATAGTATTGATTTGTGAGTGGACTTCGTTTATTGCACATTAACCATCATATCTTTTAAAATTATTAGATCACGTATTAATGGGGAGTATAACATATTTTAATTTATATTCCATCTACTTAAGCATAATTCTATTCTCCATTGATTATTATTATTGTTTCAACTTAGGGAAACTAATTTTTTTCTCCTCCCATTTTATGTAATTGTTTACAGTCATTTTAGTTT
Organism: Viscum album; assembly: GCA_963277665.1. Lineage (NCBI taxonomy): Eukaryota > Viridiplantae > Streptophyta > Magnoliopsida > Santalales > Viscaceae > Viscum > Viscum album. Next base: position 1,379,391,485 of record OY728156.1, read on the forward strand.
TTATATATCTTCTCAATATTTTATTTTGTTTTTATCTTATAGAAAGGGTGAGTTTAATTAATGTTTTTTATTTATCAAAAAGGGGGATATTTTAGAGAGTCTTCTAGTCTTTTTATTTCATATGTTTTGATAATTTCATATTTCCACTCTATTTTTTTGTATTTTAACTATTTCTATTACCCTCTTATCTTTTATTATTTTTTCATTATTTATTATTTATTTTTATTCCCCCTTTATTATTTATTAGTTATTATTTATTATTTGAATTTAATATTAATATTTATTATTATTTTCTTATATTCTTTGTTGAATAAATTTTTAAGTATTGAAATTTACATATTTATAATTTTACCTTTAAATAATTTATGTTTAAATAATTTCATTATTTTTATGACCCCTACATATTTTTTATTTTACCATTTAATATTAGATATCTATAAAATTAGGTTAAGAATATGATCCTTAATTAATTTCAGTTTTACCTTTATAGATCTAAAGTATAGAAATTTCAATAAGATTATGACCCTTATGTATTGGTATAGTTGGAAAATTTTCTATTTATATGACCCTTACTTATAAAGTGGTGACCCTCATTTAGGCTTTCTATTATAAATTTATCTAAGTGTTGAGCCATTACATTTTCATTGAGTAGTGTCAATTTTACTATTACAAATTGTCTGTTTGGATTTTTGGTGAAATATATAACATATATATATTAATGGTTTACTCCAACATTTTTATATTTGTAAAGGAATTTTTCTTTCATGTATACTCACTAAAGTGTAGATTTAATTTTTTAGTGATTTTTCTCAAAGGAAAGACTCTTATGTATTGTAGTTTCTTTTACATATGAATCCTAGTAAGATATTTGGAAAAAGAAGTTACTATTATGTATAAATCATTGTTTAGAAACTACACTTTTGTATTCACTCAAGGTTTCGAAAGATAACTATTCAAAATAAGAGGATTTCATAGATAAATTTCATCAAAGGTATAAAAATTTATGAAGAGATATATATTTAGAATATATTATCAAAATATTCTATAAGATATGGAAGAACAAATATTTTTAAAAGAAGAAGTATTTGAAATATTTAGTTCAATAAAATCAAATATTGAATGTTTTTTGGTTAATTATCTATCATTGTATTTGATACATATTTTACAATATTGAAATAGTATAATATTCTATGAAAATTCAATATTAATTTTTGTAGTGAATCAAGAGAACATTTCCAAAAGACATAAATTATGATTTATAGTGACTTAAATTAAGAAGATTATTTTAAAACCATATCATGGGAAATTAAATATAATTAATTAATATTATTTCAAAAGGATTATTATTAATATTTTTATTAGGGATTCATGAAATATATTATTGGAAAGGATTTTTAATGGTGATAAAGATTTAATGATAACTATTATTGAATGAAATATTTATAAACATATATAAAACCAATCACCATAGAAAAGAATTGGAAAAAAGAATAGTGATTTAATTTTAGAAGATCATTGCAACTATAATTATTATAAATGCTTCATAATGTTCGGATTCATTATTATGTTTACTTGAATTTATTTTCTTATACAAGATTTATCTATTTTAAATATGTTTTTTTGGTTTTGGATTGTATTTTTTAGGCATTCCACTATGTTGTAATTACAATTGGTTTATTATTTTCCATATAAAATCACTTTATATTTTTTATTCCCCCTTAAAAGGTACACAACTATAATTAGTTGTGCCTCTATGAAAATTGGTAGGTTTCTTATTATTTGTTACTCCACTAGAAAAGGAATGTTTTAACTATGGTTTGAGTTTCCTTTAAAAGTTAATTTGATTTAGTGTGTACTATACCTCTTAGGGAGTACAGGGCTGTAAAAAGTAGATGTAAAATATTTATGATATGAAATAATATAAAAATATCACGTGTTATTACTTACTATATGTATTTTTTTTAAAATTATAATATTGATCAATTCATATAACAACCCTACTCTTTATTACATATTTTAACATGATTTATTATATAAACATGCAATTAAGACAACTATAAGAATTTATAGGTCGGGTGTATTGAAAAATTAGTAACATTACATGAGAACTTAAGACCTAAAATATAAAATATTTATTGAAAACTTATTTTACATGACCACAATATTCCTTCATACTTAGCATTGTATTTGATAACCTGAGGACATACATAAGAAAATGGTGATCTATAAAGCCCAGTAAGGTTGTAAACAAATAATAAAATGAAGAATATAGTACTTGTTAGGAAATAGAAATATCAATGGATCACAAGAGAATCCTTAACATAAAGGTATGATATAGAATGATTATCATAACATTGAAATGTGGAAACAACATACAACATGGTATTAGCATGATCCAAGGATCATTACATATGGATTAGCTTGAGTAAATCCTCATTGCACATGAATTAGAATGAGTAAACCCTCATTGAACATGAATTATCATGCGTAAAACCTAAATTCACCTGGTTCATCATGATACTAAACATTACCCAATGCATTGGAGTGCTATACGAGCATACCATTTATAAATAATTCATTTCATACATAAGTGTGCCACACAGATCATATAAGATGGAATCATTCAACGTCATAAGTTATTACATGATTAAATAAGGTGTAATAGAAACATGTAATTACCATTAAATATATGTATGTGAATAAATTTGAATACTATTGATAGATAAATGGGTGTGGTATTCACTACCGAATGATTTTTTCTTGGGAAATTGCGGTGCAATTTCAGCAGTATGACGTCATCATATTAAAATTTATAAGTTGTGTTTATGAGAGATAAATACATCTCCCATAATTTTTAAATGAAATAGATATTAAGGTAATAATGGAACATAATATCCCAACATATTAAATTGAAATTATATACATAATACGATAGAAATACTTGAATGGAAATAAGAAGAGAGAAATCCCATACGGAATTTCAGCATGGTAATAGGTGTACACAAAAGGTATTAATGAGAGAGAAAGTGGTATATCATCATTCAAAAATAAAGAGGGATGTATGGGGGAGGTGAAAAATCATACCCCAATATTTTAAACTAAAATTAAAATTTTATTACAACATAACTAAACTTTGATAAAAATGAGAAAGGAATCCCGTACGGAAATTCAACATGGTAACAGGTGTACATAAGGGTTCATATGAGGGATAAATGAGTGTGAATGGGGATATCATGATTTATAAAACAAATGTAAAGTAAGTTTTTTTTTTAATAACATATCCCAACATATAAATAAAATAAAATAAAATATATAACATGAAATTAGTGCTTGATAAAAGAGGAGGGTGGAAGATCCCTTATGGAATTTCCGCATAGTAACAGGTGTGCTTAACTGGATCAAGGGGGGGGGGCTTGGTGAGAGTTAAAGGAAGATATCATTATATATACAAAACATGGATAGTATGGGGGTCATGGAAGATCATAACCTAACATATAAATATGGAACTTAAGAAGCATAATGTAAAAGAGATGCTTTAATGGAAATGAGGAGAGTGAAATCTCTTACTTGGATGTCTGGTCCCAAAGGCTTGGAAAAGGCTTCTTGGGAGACTAGGAGCACCTTGTGCGGACTATAGGGAGTATGGGGAAGAGGGTGGTATATCTTTAATGGTTTTAGTGAAGAGTAATGAGAGATTTGATGATTTTATATAGGAAAGGATAGGGAATTCTTTATTATTTAGTTTTTAGACCGTACACATTAAAATATTAAAAACCAAAAAACCTCCCATGGTTTTTCCAATAGTTTCTAAAAAAGTGGAGTGGTATAAAATATTTTATAAGTAAAATGTCTGAAAATATTAAAATATTAGGCTTTCTTATGCGGAGGAGATTCACACTCTTAAAGAAATCATTTTAAAATGTTTAAATATTTTTTAAGTCTTGGGGGGTCCACTAAGGAATAATAAAATTAATCAAACAAAATATAATCACATTATTTTAAAGATAAAACATATATTGTCCGAATATTACTCTTATAGTATTTTTACATCACTATTGAGTCATTATGATGTCATAAAACACATTATACATTTATACGGTATTCAATTTTTACCCAAAAAATCGATTATCTCAGAAAATTATGAAAAATTCACCATTTGATAATTTTGAAAACCTGATTCCAAAAATAATATTCATTTTATCTATTAATTTTCAAAATATGTGAATTTTCACTTTTAAAATGTAAAACTACATTTACTAAAAATTTATGGGTTTTGATAAAAATAGTTTTCAAACATCGATGAAAATTACAATTGGCTTCATAAAAATTAAACGATCATTTATATTTAATAAAAATTAACATAGTAATGATAATTTAACAAACCATTATTTAATTAATAAATCTATTAATTCACCAAAATAGATTTGAATAATAACTAAAAATACTATTTGTACCTTAAAATAATTCACAAGGTAACAATAATAATATAAATGTATATTCTTTATAAAGGACATAATGATAATGCTATGGTCTTGTTACATATCCCTTTATTATAGCTACATATTCCCTAAGAGTAGGGTTTATGATAATGGGGCTTTCTTGGGGCCGTTTGATGAACATGGTTTGGGCTATGATCTCTATGAGCCTAAACTTATCCCGTAAAAGATTTCGCTCATGCTAAAGTTTTTGTTTCTTGTCTTGGGATTGGTTTAGGGAAAAAACATAAATTCTATCTCCCATGAAAGACCTGATAAATGGTATTCAATGGGAATTATCCTATTGGTCGAGGCCATCACTTTGTTTGTTTTTGTCAAAAGATTTTGTTAAAACCCTATATTTATACTAGTCATGTGATCAATGTTTAACGACTATATTATCAAAGGTAATGATACTTAACATTTATTTAAACACAATAAAAAAATGCATATATTTTGTAAATCTGTAAGACATTAAAATAAACGGAATTTTATTCATAAAATATCTAGTCGTTACAACATTACCCCTTTCAAAAATTTATCCATCAAAATTTAGTTTTTCCATACTAAAATAGATGAGGGTAAATTTGCCTCATCACTTACTCCAGTTCCAACATTGATTCTTCAAACTTGTGGTTTCTCCACCACACTTTGACAAGGGGCATCGTCCCATTTCAAAGAAATTTTTCCCTAAGATCTAAGATCTTCAACATATTATTTTCATTAGAGAGGTCATTATCTAATAGTACTATCTAAATATCGAGAACATGCGATTGTTCATGTATGTACTTCCTAAATAGTGATACATGTAATACATAAAGTACTCAAGATATGTTCCATGGGAGTTCTAGTCGATAAGCCACTGCTCCAATCTGATCAAGGATCTCAAAAGGGCCGATGTACCTTGGACTATGATTTCCATTAATCCCAAATATTATAGCTCTCTTCCATAGTGATATGTGGAGGAAAACTATATCTCCCAAATCAAACTATAGGTCTCGTCGACAGTTGTCAGCATTGATAATTTGTCGACTCCTAGCAACTTTAATGTGTTGCTGGATGGTCTTTTCTTTCTCAAGCATTTATTTGTCCATTTCTGGAACTATAAGTTTTCACTCACCAACTTCATCCCAACATATTGGTGTTCTGAACCTCTTCCATAAAGGAATTCATAAAGAGAAATTTGGATTCTTGTGTGGAAAATGTTGTTGTAAGAGAATTCAACCAGAGGAAGATGTTGATCCCATCATGCTTTGAAGTCTATTGAGTAAGATCTCAATAGTTCCTCGAGTTTTTGGATAGTCCACTCCTATTGACAATCAATTTGATGATGATAAGCCATATTGAAGTTCAAATCAATATTCAGAGCATGTTAGAGACTCTTCCAGAACATAGACGTGAATCTTAGATCTCAATCGTCTGCAATTGATAGTGGTACACCATGTATCCTTTACACTTTTATGATGTATATTCACACTAGTTAATCCAATGAGAAATATTATCAAATTTCAATGATGTGTGCAGTCTTTATAAGAAGATTCAGAACAACCTATATAACATTGTTTCCTTTGGATGTCTTTGGAAGTCCGGTGACAATGTCCATGGTGATGTTCTCCCATTTTCATGTTAGTATATGTAATGTTCAATTCATTCCCTTAGACTTCATACTCTAAACCTTCACATTATGATATACTTGGCCCTCTGATGTATACTCAATGATATCCTTATTCATGTTATCCCACCAACGAATCTCATGGAGATCTTGATACATTTTTGTGTTTCTAGGGTGAATGGAGAAATTTGAACATTATGCATCATCCAGAAGTTATTTCATTAACTCGATATTTGATGAAACACATAGTCCTGACCCAAATATCACAATTCCTTCTTCATTAACATTTAACTCCAAGGATTTTATTTTTTTAATTGTTTCCAGTTTCTTCTAAATTCCAACATCATCCTCTTTAATATCCTTTTACCTTTCCAAAAGATAAGGTTAAGAAATCATTTGTGAAAGGATTGAAGATATTACATTCTTTTTTATTCCATTATCTATCTTCATTAATTCAAAGAATATTGGATCCTTTTAAATTCTCATCAATGATAGAATCATTGGGTCCTTTCTACATAGAGCATATTCCACCATCTTCGCATTCCCAGGGTGGTAATGGATAGACATGTCATTGTCTTTGATAATCTCTAACCATATTTATTAGCGTATATTCAAACCATTCATTTTGAATATATACTTGAGGATTTTGTGATCTGTATATATTTCACACTTCTCCTTAAGTAGATAATGTCTCCTAATTTTTTTAACGCAAAGATCATTGCTTCCACCTCAGGTGTGTGATAGTTTTTATCATGAATTTTTAACTTCCTTGAGGCTTAGGCATTGGATTTGTATTTTTACTCAAACTTCATCAAAGGAGACTTATAAAATTATAAAAAATAACATTCCCACAAACTTCAACATGTGATAAGACACTAATAAATGTTTTTCCCTAATTATTTAATATCATTTCTACTCGGGACCCAATGTTCATAGAAAACATAAAAGATATACTAATAGGACATGAATTGAAATACATTATTAAATACACTAATTTTTAGTAGTGGTTACATGTAATTCATTCATGATTATCCATATTAGCATATGAATTCTCATGCTCCCTTGATAATGCAGATTGTTGATGCTCATACTTCTTCTCATCACTTTCAATAGAGCATCATCTTGAATAATTCATAACTTCCCCACATTTATGACATAGAACAGTTTTAGATTACTTATATGGAACTTTTTTTTCCATCCTTCACATAATCCATGTTTCCTAGAAATAGGATACTTTGTTCCCTTCCTTTCCACACTTATAACATCTCCTAGTTCCTTTGTGACATTTACCTTGGTGTCTCTTTCCACCCTTGTTTCATGAAGGAAATTTGGTCTTCTTTCCCTTATCACCATTAACATATGGAATTTAATGAGATGTCATTTACCACTTCCTTGATGTCCTTAAGAATTCAATAAAAGTACCCATTGTTAATCATGGTTTTTGATAACTGGTTTGGAAGAATCACAATATGTTCTACTTGAGCTCCCATTTGATTGGGAATCTCATTAAGACATTCATCATATTTCCCTTCACATCATTTTTTAGACACTTTCCTCATATTACTAGCCATTAGATAGAATAAAAGGATAATTGTGGATTAGTATCTTATACATTTTAACCAATAAAGGGGAATCTAATGACATAAAAGGGATAACTTATAAATTATATCTATCTTCGTAACTTATAAATTTATAGGATTCAATCTATGTTATCCATGATATATTTACTAACGTATATTCTTATGATAGTTTTTATTGCCTTAATAATGTATTATACTAATCTTATGAATTTACCAAAGAATATCTCTTGGGAGTGTCGAACCAAGAGTGCGGCAAGGCCCATTTTCATGCACCAGTTCCCATTCGAGTCCATCTAAATGTAGTTTTTTAGGTCTTACCACTAGATACATATGTGCTAGAGCCACATCTAATTGTTTGTATCCAGACCAGGATGTATTTTCTTGGTAACCAACTAACTCTATACTCACCAAAATTTGGGGACGTTTTTCTTATACTTAGTCTTATTCCTAAGTATTTAACTAGGTTTTTCCAATCCTAATCCCAAAAAATATCTAAACAACCCCTTTAATACCAACTGTAACAACCCTTCTCTTTATTACATATTTTAACATGATTTATTATATAAACATTCACTTAAGAAAACTCCGAGGATCGAGAGGTCAAGTGTATTGAGAAATTAGGAACATTACATGACAACTTTAAACATAAAATACAATATATTTATTGGAATCTTCTTTTAAATTTCCACAACATTCCTTTATACTTAGCATTTCAGGGGATAACCTGAGGATATACATAAGAAAAGGGTGATCTATAATTCCCAGTAATGGACTAAAAAAGGCATAACGTGAAGAATACAGTACATGTTGGAAAATAGGCATATCAATGGATAACAAGAGAAAAATGAACATAAATACATGATATATCATAATATATCATAACATGGAAATTTGGAAACAACATACAAAATGATATTAACATGATCCAAGGCTAATTGCACATGGATTAGCAGGAGTAAACCCTCATTACACATGAATTAGCAAGTGTAAACCCTCATTGCACATGAATTTTCATGAGTAAAAAATAATTGCACATGAATTAGCATGAGTAAACCCTTACTGGACATGGAGTATCATGATACAAAACATTACCCAATTCATTGGAACGCTATCAGGGCACACTCTATAAATATTTTATTTCATGCATAAGTGTGCCACAAAGTTCATATAACATAAAATAATTCAACATCATAAGTTATTCAATGATTAAATAATTCTGAATAAAAATTTTTAAGTACAATTTAATATGTATATTTTCTTAAAGGTGAATACCCTTGATAGCGAAATGGGTATGGTATTCACTACCTGATTATTTTGGCCTGTAAAATCACGGTGCAATTTTGGTAGCATAATGTCAACATATGGAAATTAATAAGCTGATTTAATGAGAGATAATGGTTTCTATAATCACTTATACATGAAATAGACAGTAAGGGGATAATTTAACATAATATCCCGACATATGAAATGGAATTTAGATTCATAATATGAGAGGAATACTTGAATATAAATAATAAGAGATAAATCCCATACAGAATTTCAGCATGGTAACAGGTGAACACAGAAATAATTAATGAGTGAAAAAGTGGTATATCATCATTAAAACACAAGGAGGGAATTATGGGGGTGGTAATAAATCATAAAAAAAAAATTTTAATTGAATTTAAAAGGGTATTACAACATAAAGAAACTTGGAAAAAAATGTGAAAGGAAGGAATCCTTTACGGAAATTCAGCATGGTAATGGGCACACATTAGGGTACATAAGAGGGTTAAATGAGATTTAAAGGGGATATCATGATTTAAAAATCAAATGGGAAGTATGGATGTTATTTATTAACATATACCAACATGGTAATAAAATAAATTAAAAGACATAACATGAAAAGAATGCTTGATAAAAGAGGAGGGTGGAAGATCCCTTAGGGAATTTCGGCATAGTAACGGGTGTGCTTAAAGGATCATAGGGGGGATTGATGAGAGTGAAAGGAATATATCATAATATATACATATAATTTACAGTATGGTGGCTGTTTAACATCATAACACAACATATAAAAATGTAACATAAGAAGCAAAATGGAAAAGAGATACTTTAAAGGAAACAAGAAGAGTGAAATCCCTAACATGGATATGTGATCCCAAAGGCTTGGAAGTGACTACTTGGGAGCTTGGGGGAACCTTGGGAGGACTCTAGGTAGTATAGGAAAGAGGGTGATTGAGCTAAAAATGTATTTACTGAAGATTAATGGGAGATTGGGTGGTATTATATAGGAAAGGAGAGAGAATTCTTTATTATTTCGTTTTGGGACACTACACATTAAAATATTCAAAACCACAGACCATATCATGGTTTTTACCATGGTTTCTAAAAAAGGGGACTAGAATACAATATTTTGTAAGGATAATGTCCTAAAATGTTAAAATATTAGGCTGTCTTATGTGGAGGTGAGTCACACTCTCAAGAAAATCATTTTAAAATGTTAAAATATTTTATAAGTCTTGGAGGGTCCACTAAGGCATTTTAAAATTAATCAAACAAACCTAAAATAAAATTATTTTAAAGGTAAAACATATATTGTCCTAGTATACCTTATATATTATTTTATTACATCACTATTGGGGCATTATGATGTCATAAAACATATTATATATTTATACAATATTTAATTTTTACCCCAAAATTTGGTTTTATCAAAAAATTATGAAAAATTCACCATTGGATAATTTAGACATCCTGATTAAAAAAATAACATTAATTTTATCTAAATATTTTTCTAAATATGTTAATTTTCACTTTTAAAATTAAAACATACATTTATTGAAAATTCACGTGTTTTGACAAAAACAATTTTCAAGCCTTGATAAAAAATAAAATTGACATCATTAAAATTATACAATAATTTATATTTAATAAAAATTAACTTAGTAATACTAATGTATTAAAATATTATTTAATTAAAAATAAATTATTTTACCAAGATAGTTTTGAATATTACCTAAAAATACTATTTGTGCTTTAAAAATCACTTACAAAGAAAAAATAATAAAATGAATGTACATTTTTTATAAAGAACATAACTATAATTCTAGGGTCTTGTAACATATCCCTTCATTACACCAATATATTAACTATGAGTATGGTGTGAGATAGTAGAGATTTCTTGGGGTCGTTCAGTGAAAATGGTATGAGTCGTGATCTTGATGAGCTTGAACTTCTCCCGTAAACAATTTCGCTCATGCTTAAGTTGTTTGATATCTGATTGGGCTTGGTCTAGGGAAAAGCCCAAAAATTTTATGGCCCTTGAAATATCTGATAGATGGGCTTCAAAGGGAATGATCCTATTGGTCGAGTCCATTATTTCCTTTGTCTATGTCAAAAGGTTTTTTTAGAACCCTATAATTATACTAGTTATGTGATCAATGTTCAATGGATACATTATAAATGGTAATGACACCTAAGAGTTATTTAAACCCAATAAAAAACTCATATGTTTTTAAAATAAAAAAGACATTAAAATTAATGGAATTTTATTTATAAAATATCGGGTCATTAAAATTCACCCATATTTAGTCTTATTAATCATAACATCGAGGAAACATGAATTTCATTAAGATAAAATTATTAGAATTACTCCAAATTGATGGCTATCTAAAACCCACATCTTAATTTAGAATAGAGTTTTTGATATTTCTATAATACTCCAATGTAAATATGAATATTATATTTACCTTATATTAGTCAAAATCATCTCATTTCTCCCATTTTTTAAATTCACTTCATGAGGGGCTTCGTCAATCCTCATCAACTTCTCCAAACATCAAGGATACTTTAAAGATTGTGTAATAGTTCCACATATATCAATGTAAATCAAATAAAAAAGAATACTTTATCTAAAAAATATATTACTTATAAATTTACTATCAAGTTTTCATTAATAACATCATTACAAGAATAAATGGTTGAAAAATAAAAACAAAGAATAATTCTATATTTAATTAATATTTCAATTTTAGGAAAATGAATATATTCTATACATTTTTTCCACAACATATATGAATTTTCATAAATTCTACTATTTTTTCAAATTATAAAAGAGAAAATATTTCAAATAAATTCAATGTGTACAAAATATTTTAAAACAATCATAAGTAAAAATAAATATATTTAGGTGAAATAGTTATTTTCCACTTATTAATGGAAAATTATAACGACAAAAGTTCAAAATAAAAAAAAATCAATTTTCATATCATTAATAGAACATAAATAATATATTTTAATAAAAGAACACAGTCATATGAAAATTTTAAAGATACTACTCTTATTTTAATAGTAAAACATTTCTATGAATTAACTATAATTATTTTGGGCTCAACATCTCTTAGTTTCTAAATTTTAGTGAACCCTTTTGGATAGTTAACAATATGAAGTATCATACATGATATTAAACACAAAGTATTGGGTGGAACATTAATCATATTAAATTCAAAACAAGGAAGATATAAAAATATATTTATTTTCTCATTAATTATTTTCAATTAATCCTTTGTTATTATATATTCTTTCACACCAATTATGTAATAATATTTAGTTTTTTCATTTAAAGGGAAATACTGAGACTTTCATGAATGTAAAAAAGTTGTAAATTTTTCACTAATAGATTTTTGAAAATATTTATCTCTATTAATATTAAAAATACAATATATAATAGAATTATTTATATGTTATTCTACCACCATTAACCACACCGTATATGAGTTCTTTCACTCTTCATGAGATGCCTATTGAGTTGATGTGGACTCAATAACAATAACTTCTTGTTTCTCTTTTCATAAGAATAAATAAATATTTTTAATAGAAAAAGAACTATCCAAATATTCTTTTCATTCATAAAAATTAGACTTATTTAATCTCATTACTAATATAAAAAAATAATTACTTATATTAAATCAATAATGAAATCATTTAATGTACAAAATTTAAATGTTATAAAAATAAATTATTCCATATACAAAACTAATATGACTTTCTCTAAAATTTTACCTATAATGATCCCATAAAGTGTTCCAAAATCTAAATAAATACAATTATAATGAATTTATATTTTCATTATAATCAAATTAAATTTAACATTTATATAGTATTAAATAAAAATTAATATCACATTTTAAATAAAAATTCATCATATCAATAATATGGAAAGGTATCAAAAACCCAAAACACCATCCAATAATCCCAATACCATATAATAAATACCAATAATAAGAAAATAATTACAAATAAAATAATAATATATATCCATAGGGGGAAATATCATATTACTTGTCACAAACAAACCAGAGTCGTTTTCACACACCGACCTTTTTAAATAATTTTATTTCATTATTTCTTGGATTTACTTAGCCTCTTATAGATACGTGTTAAGAAATGGTTTAAATTTTTTTATGTTTAATGATTTTTGTGGGTTTCAGACCAGTACACAGGTACCGCATGGATAATGATAACCACGCGGTTAGCCTAGGTGCTTGAGCATTTGTATAACATTTGAAATAAATAAAATTTTATATAAATAAAATAAAATAAATGTTTTCACCATTAGAGTAATAATATTATTGTGGAGATAATAATAATAATATTATTAAAAGAATTGATAATGCTATTTTTATCATGACAATTGTTGTTAATATAATTATCATAGAATTGTTTTTGATATCATAATGGTTTAGAATGAAATGCATAAAATTATTTTTAGTCTTCTTACTATTTTAATTTTTATTATAATTATGTTATTATTAATATTAATATTTTTATTATTATTAGTATTATTATTATTATAAAAAAATTGAAACCCTAATCTACGAGTACCTCACCCCTCTATTTGCTCGTTATGCACCCACACCCCTCTTCCCTTGGCCGCTTGTCCATCAGTGATCCAGAGACCCCACCTTCCATGATCCAATGCAGCAACCCCTTCCCCCACCTATGGATTGCGACCCCTCCCCCCTTGTTCCTCTATAAAGCACGGTGCCACTCCCTTGTGTCCGTTCTCTATGCGCACCCCTTCCCGGCTGGATACCCCTTGCACTGCCTCTCCCCCGACTGACTAGCATTGGCGCAAGCACCCTCCTACAACTGACAAGTAGTGGAACATCTCTCACTATCCAATCAACCTACTCTGGTTGCCCGATACTCCTGCTACCCCCTCTCCGGAGCAGCCCGATCCCCTTCCCAGTGCACCTCAAGTGAACCTTCTCTGCTACAACATGTTCACATATGGTCAACCCAGCCCGCTCCATCCATCCTTCCTTCCCAACGTGTGACCATCTCTAAAAACCTCACATACCTCTCATGCACCCCCTCTGCTATTTATTTTCCCTTCTAAACATTTTTCTTTTACTCACTTTGGTTCCAACTTAGATGTTGGGGTTAATGGATGGTCTGAGTTCTTTTGAATTTAGGGTGCGTGGTTGGTTTGAAATGTCTTTTCCTCCCTTCTGTTGAAGGTTCTGTCATATTCGCACTTGATTGAGGCAGGCATTTCTAATTTTTCCTTTCTAAAATGATCTATTGGCACTTTAATGTTTTCAATTTTTTATTAAAGGTTATTTTCACCACTATTATATTTATGTCTTGATACGATTAGTGTTTTTGTGTTATTATAATTTACTAAAAATAAGTTTTTACATGTGGTTTGTGTGAATTGCCTATGTCATGACACCCATGATGTTAATTCGATACTTTATTGTTATTTATAATGAAATTGAGTTTTTTAAAAAGTACTTAACCTTGATTTCAGTGTTACAAAAAATGTTTGTTTTTGAATTTTTTTGGGGTGTGTAATTTTATTATATCATGGTTTATTGGATATGAAAAAAATATTTTATAAAGGGTGTTATGGTTTAAAGGGGATTTTTTATGTCCATTAAATAAAATGAAAGGTTTGATTTTATTTGAAAGAAATTAGTGTTTTTGAGTAAATGTTTTTGGATTATCTCTTTGTTTTTTGTTGTACCATTAGATGTTGGAACATAAATGGGTGCACTAGGTGCACACATGGATGTTCCCTCAATTAAATATAACACTTTAAATTATTTTTCCCTTGGAAAATATATATTTTATAAATGGTTCTTATTTTATAAATATTGTCAGACTCTTCGGTTGTTTCTTTAAAATGTTGTGAAATGAAATCTTTGAACCTGTGCCTATTTGGATCAAGCTGTGTGTGTTTTGGTGAACATGTGGGTGAGGGGCTGTTTGGTTTGTTTATAAAATCATCAACACTTTATAGTTTTGATGGACCATTATGGGATTATTTTGGGGTGAGTTTGATAAGGTAAAAGTCCCATTTGGTAAAATTGAATTTTTGGTGTGAGTTTGGATACTAAGGGACCATTTGGCATTAAAAATGTAAAAGGGGTATTTGTGTGAAGTTTTGGGTAAAGACTTTGGACATGTAAAGTTAAAAGACCTTTTTGAACTTCCACATCTAGTGTAATATTTGTGTTGACTCTTTAAAAGGATTGTGTTTTGGAAAATATGTTCCATTTTACAACCTTTTTTGTGAAATGTTTTAAATGGTTATATGTTATAGAGGCCCATTTGTAACCTTCAATGATATGATGTGAAAATGTGATATAATTATGTTTGTGTATATTTATGGGTAACCTCTATAGGGGTATATACCTTTATCGGTTATCATATAAAGTTTCATTGTTTAGGGTATGCAAGTGTAGCGATGATAGGTAATGTGAGTCACGAGTGTGAGGGCCTCCCACTTACACCGTATTGTTACACCATGGGTTCCTAGGCGTCCTTTAGTTGATAGAGTGATGTTTGATTTCTAGCCTCTATTAGAATTTTTAGTATCCCTTAGAGTTGTAGACATGTTAGGAGGGATGTGCCACTCATGAGGCCAGGTTAGGG
This sequence comes from Viscum album, assembly GCA_963277665.1. NCBI lineage: Eukaryota > Viridiplantae > Streptophyta > Magnoliopsida > Santalales > Viscaceae > Viscum > Viscum album. Next base: position 1,379,407,075 of record OY728156.1, read on the forward strand.
TAGCTAGTTGGTTATTGACATAGGGGATTCACAATACGCCGACAGGTGGTTCAATACCATGTACATATAGGGATCTTGTAGGGAGGTTTAAGATCACCCATAGGTAGTTTTTTGTTTTCTTGTTTGCTTTCAAATATACTTTTTTTCACCTTATACTGTTATCTATTTCTTTTAGCACAACCTTGGCATCTATTGTCTTGGGTTTTGATTATAAAATGGAAAATGATATTGGAAATGATATGTAGCGTGTGTTGGATTTTCAAATGGAAAAAACATGTATCTTATTTTAAAATGTGGGAACTATACTTTTATATTTTAATTTGAAACTTGTGTTAATGGATTGTTTTGAGAAAAGAGACATTAGATTCAGTGTTTCACTTTTTTCATTCCTACTGAGCTTCTGGTTGCTCATGCCTATTGTATTCCTCAAGTTGTAGGTTCTTTTTTTTCTTTGGTTATCCTGGTTCTTTTTCTCATGTTGGAGTAGAGTTGATCTTGTGGTCAGAGGAGACCAAGTGGTCACATGAAGATCAGGTTTCAAGCAATTTAGTTCCGTTTGTTTTAGTTTCAGTTTGGATTCAGTCATCTTAGTTTTATTTTGTAACTAAATCATTTATTTATTTATGTAAGATTCAGATTTGGGTTATTTTTATTTTTTCAGTTTTTATTTTTCTTGTCATGATTAATTAATTAGGACTTAAATCATTCCAACATGTATATTTTGATGCCTGACAGTAGTTTCCTGCCCATGGGGATCGAGAATGAACTTTGGGCCATGTTACGGGCCGTCTTGGGTGACTAGTTCAGGGTCAATCTAGATTATTTCATGAAAAAAATGGTATCATAGGATTCCCTTGTTATTTGGGGTGTCTGGTAGATGGAGATTAGGACTTTTGGAACTTGGTCTGTAGGTGCGGGAAGAGCGTTGCAAACTCTTGCTCACACTGATTCTTGAGTTATAATGGCTAGTCTAGGTTTTCAGTCTTCTGTTCTTGTTTTGTATTGAGGGATGAAAAGGAAGAAATCTAGTGTTATGTCTTGATTTCACATGGAGTAGTGACCCGTGTGGCGTCCAAGTACACATTTTAAGCTCCTCATTGGCATTGATTCTTACTTGGGGCATGGAACACTACCATGTCGCTGAGTTAAGCACGATTACTGGTCCCTCGCTCAGGTAGTTTGATGAAAGTTGAGTGTAATATTGGATTTTGTTGGTTTAATGGTGTTTTTAAAAATGATTTTTTTCCTTTAAATAGATTTAAATTGGTAAAGGATTGGTTTGGATTCAACCTTGGGTACTCCTTATGTACTTTTTCACATATGAGGGTATGTATGGATAGTGCATTTTGTTGCATATGGATGGAAGAGGATGAACACATGTGAAACAGTTCATGGGATTATATGGCTGTGTATTTATAATTAAAGTCTTGGACTTATTTTTCTAAAGTGATTTTGAAATGGGAATTTTTTTTGGAAATTGAAATTGGTTTATAAATTGGGTTTTGGTATTTAAAAATCTGGACATTTTGAAAATTTTTATGAAATGGGATTTTTGAATGGGTATTTTTGGTTGTGATTGAGTGTTTTGGCTTTCGAGCTGGTTGTTTTGAGATCAGGGTGTTTTCTTTTGATTCTGGTTTGGGATTGATGTACCTTTTGGTTTTTGCTGCTCGTGTTGTTCAGGATTTTCCACCCAGAAAGTGTCCCCAAGGTTTCCAATGTGTCATGCCCAGTTTTAGGTTCCTTTTGAGTGTTTCCTATTTTTTAATGTAATCAATGTCCATTAGAGGTGGTCATGAGGTTTGTGGAATTAGAGTGGGTCTTCAGGTTGTTGGGAACTCCCATGGTTGTAAATGTTCATGCTATCTTAGGTTTGTTTGAGGGTGTAGTTTGGGACCAGTGAAGGTAAGATGTTCCACCATCATTGATGTTTGGGATGTGGTTAAGGGTGGTCATCTCTCGCGAAGGTTTCCCATCTAGAAATGAGTGCATGCTAGAGGAAAACATTCTTAAGGAATCATCCTTATTGGTTCTAACTTCTAGTTTTTCAGACCACTTTCTAGTGTGACAACAGTGTAGTGGGTTTGAGAAATCAACGTATCCTTGTCACATCCCCCAAAATTATTTCACTTGATGTATGCATTCAGGAAATCAGGGGAAGTCCTATAGGAAGCATTGTTTGATGAAGGAGTTGTAACTGAGGGAATATCGTGCTAGACTATGAGGCAGAAGATGCTTCAGCCATCCGATCCCCCACCTCAGGTCTCAGGGTGAAGCTTGCATATAGTTAGGAGTTGACGAGGGGTACGTGGAACCTTGTCTAGAGTTATGTTTTTAGCTTTGGGATGGACATATACAAAGTTTCTGTATTCTATTCTTGTCTCCTTTGTATTTTAATTATTTTTGTGGTCGAGTGATGAGCTCATTCTACTACTTACCAAGCTGCCTTATCTTCTCTAGATGTGTATTTGAAATCATTTTTATTCTTTGAGGGGTGTTGGAATGATGGATGTATGGAATCATTATGGTTTTGGGGTTAGTTTCATTTGGGTTTGGTATGGTGTTGTTTGGGTTGTGGAGTTTGTGGGCGGTGTTTCTAGGACCTTTCATAATTCAAATTCCTTCCCATGAGTTTCCTCTGGTGTGTTTCACTTCTTATAGAATATTTTTCCCTTCCAGTGTCCTGGTATACTGGATTTCCCTAGAATGGTTTTAATCCAAGTTGTAGAGTTGTTCTGTTAGAATTGAGAAAGTGGGTAGATTTCAGGCTACGAATTCCCTAGTCTCCGGTTGCAGTGAGGATTTTATTTAGTCGATGTGGGAGGTGTTGAATTAATTTCCAATCCTCAGGTTACTGGGTCATTTCATACCAAGCTTTCTGTTAAAGTCTCTAGGGTGTTGTTTGGTCTAGGTGGAAAAATTGAATGAGTTTTGGTTTGGATGTTCCCACAATGGCCCCCCAAATATTGGTGTGTTCAGGTTTCAATGTTTTCATTTAATTGAATTATTGTTGTGGGAAGAACCCTCTCGTGTTCTCCCCTCAACATCATGCAGTTATTTTTCTTGAATTGGTTGAGTGTGACATGTGTTGGGAATTGTCACGCCAACGCTCTTTGTTTCCTCTGGTTTTGTTTTGGAATATACTCGAGTTGTGTTAACTACTATCCTGGTGACTTTATGGGGGCAGAAAGTTTTGTGGTAGGGATAATTATCACACACAACCTTTTTAAAAATATTTATTTTTTATTTCATAGCTTCAGTGGGCTTCATCAAAGGTGTGGGTTGAGAGATGGTCTAATTGTTTTTGATATTTAATTATTCTTGTGGGTTTTGGACCGGTACGTGGGCACCGTATGGATAACGGTAACCAAGCGGTCGGCCCGGGTGCCCATGATGTTTTCTAACATTTGAAATAAGTAAAATTTTTTGTAAATAAAATAAAATAAATGTTTAAATAATAATAATAATAATATGGTGTAAATAATAATAATAATAATATTAAAATAATTTTCCATAATATTTTTATCATTTAATTTTTGTATTAATATAATTATTAGTGAATTGTTATTAATATCATAATGGTTTATTATGAAATTTGTAAAATTATTATTTTTACTCTTCTTATTATTTTTATTTTTATTATAAATATGTTAATAATAATAAAAATAATAATAATATTATTATAATTATAATTATTAATTTTACTATAAAAAAATTGAAACCCTAATCTACCCAGACCCGACCTCTCTCCCTGCGCACTACACACCTGCACCCCCCCTATTTCCTTGGCTGCTCGACCAACAACGCTTCGGTGACCCTGCTTCCCTTACTCCAGTTCAGAAACCCCTTTCCCCCACCTATAGATTATGACCCCATCCCCCCTTGTTCCTCTATGTAGTGCAACATCCCTCCCCTTAGTTGGTTCCCTGTGCGCACCCCGTTCGCAGTCGAAGCCCCCCTTGTGCTGACTCTCCTCCAACTGGATAGTAGGGGTGCAAGCCCCCTCCTCTGGCCGACCAAAAACATCACACCTCTCCCTGTCTAATCAACCTACTCTGATGGCCCGACACCGCCCATTATACCCCCTCTCTAACGCAACCCGATCTCCTTCCCGATGCACCTATACTGAACCCAGTCTGCTCCGGCCTATGTGCATCTAGCCAACCAAGACCGATCCATCCAGCCTTCCTTCCCTGCGCATGACCATCTTCGATAGACGCACCTCCCTCACTGGTTCCCCCCTCCTCCGGTGAGTTTACCTTATTAATGTTTTGGTTTTATTCACTTTTTCTACACCTTGGATGTTGGGATTAATGGTTGGTCTGAGTTCCTTTGAATTTAGGGTGTGTGGTTGGTTTTCAAGGTCTTTTAATCCATTCCGTTGAAGATTCCATCGTTTCCACACATTATTTAGGTATAAATTTATAATTTTTCCCTTCTAAAATGATCTATTGACACTTTAATGTTTTCAATATCCTCCTAAAAGTTATTCGCACCTCTATTTTATTAATGTCTTGATGTGATTAATGTTTTCGTGTTGTTAGAATTTACAAAATATATGATTTTGCAAGAGGTTTTTGTGAATTTTATATGGTATGATACACAAGGTGTTTATTCTAAATGTAATTGTACTTCAAAGTGAAATTGAGTGTTTTTAATAATTTATTAACCTTAGTTGTTGTGTGATAGTAAATGTTTCTTGGTTAATTTTATTTTCAAGTGTGTAATTTGGGTATATCATGGTTTGATGAATATGAAAAAATATTTTAGAAAGGGGCTTATGGTTTAAAGGTAATTGTTTTATGTCCTTTAAATGATATGAAATGTTAGATTTGATTTTAAAGAGATTAGTATTTTTGAGGATATGGTTTTTGATTGTCTCTTGGATTTTGATTGTGCCATTAGATGTTGTTACATCCATAGGCGCACTAGGTGTGAAAATGGATGTGACCTCAAGTGATGATGGTACCTTAAATTGGTGCATCTATGTAAAGTCTATATTTCATAAATCTTTCTTGTTTTCTAAATATTTTTAGTCTCTTTGTGTGGTTCTTTAAAATGTTTTGAAATGAAATCTTTGACCTTCTTCCCATTTGTATTTGGGAGTGTGTGATTTGGTGAACATGTGGATTAAGGGGATATTTGGTTTGTTTATGAAATTTTCAACAGTTAAGAGTTTTGAATGAATATTATGAGAATATTTTGGTGTGAGTTTGAGAAGGTAAAATGCCCATTTAGTAAACATGAATTGTTTGGGTGTGTGTTTGGATCTTAAGGGATCGTTTGGAATTAAAAATGTAAATTTGGTATTTGTGTGATGTTTTGGGTAAGGTTTTTGGACATGTAAAGTTAAAAGCCTATTTAAAACTTCAAGATCTAGTGTAATATTTGTGTTGACTCTTTGAAAGGATTGTGTTTTGGAAAATGTGTATTTTTTTTCAACCTTATTGTTTTTTGAAATGTTTTAAATGATTATATCTTATAGAAGCCTTGTTGGAACCTTCGATGATATGATGTGAAAATGTGATATAAGTGTGTTTGTGTATATTTATGTGTAACCAATATATGGGGATATACCTTTATGGGTATTCGTGTAGAGTTTCCATGTTTTTGGTAGGCAAGTGTGATGATGGCATGTAAGGTGGGTCCCACGTGTGAGGGACTCCCACATACACCATATTATTACAGCATGGGTTCCTAGGAATCTTTAGTTGATCGATTAATGGTTCCTTTCATGATTGTATTAGACTGCTTAGTAACCCTCAGATTTTTTGACAATATACAAGGGATGTGCCACTAATAAGACCAGGTTAGGGTAGCTAGTTGGTTATTGACTTAGGGGATTCACTATATGTTAACAGGTGGTTTCGAATAGAGTATTTCCAGTGGTCTTCTTTGGATGTTTAGGATCACCCATGGTTTGTTTTTTGCTTTTATTTTTTACTTTTAACTATAATTATTTTCCAGATTATACTATTATATGTTTCTTTTATCACAACCTTGGTATCTCTTGTTCTAGGTTTTGATTATAAAATGGACAATGGTTTTGGAAATTATATGTAGCGTGCGTTGGATTTTCATATGAGAAAAACTTGTTTATTTTTTTAGAATGTGAGAACACTAATTTTATATTTATATTTAAAAATCATGTTAATGGATTGTTTTGGGAAAGTAGAAAATGGATTCTTTGGTTCACTTTCAGCAGTTCTACTGAGCATCTCGATGCTCACGCCTATTGTATCACTTTAGTTATAGGTTCCTTTTTTCTCAAGTAATCCTGGTTATTTTTCTCATGTCGGAGTAGAGTTAATCTTGTGGTTGGAGGTGAATGAGTGGTCACAAGGAGATTAGGTTGGTAAAAATTTAGTACTATTTGTTTAAGTTTAAGTTTGGTTTCATTCTGCTTAGTTGTATTTTGTAACTGAATCATTTTTTTATTTATTTAAGATCCAATTGTGAGTTATTTATGGTTGTTTAGTCCTTATTTATGGGGTCATGGTAATTTATTTTGCGCTTAAATTATTCCCATATGTATGTTTTGATTCCCAACACTAGTTGCCATCTCATAGGGATCAGGAACGCCCTTCCAGCCATGTCACGGGCCGACTCAGGTGACCGGTTCAGGGTCAACACAGGTTGGTTACTGACATTACCACTATGTTGTAACTTTAATCAATACACAATGATAAATAGACATGATACCGCTACAATGATCTGATTCCACTGTTACCCTAAAAAACCCATCATTATCAATACAACTACCATTTCCATTATAAAGCTATCATCGAGTGTTATAGGATATGATATATTCATAGGGAGAATATGATTCACCAAACTATCCCACCACCAATAGGAAAATATTTATACCATTGATGTTGACCATCAATGAAAAATTTGAGCATTAAATATTTGACTCCAATCGAGGTGGAACACAATAAAAAAATTTGACACTATAATGGAATGACTAGGGAGATATAGTGATATTAGACAAGAAACTATTGAATCCTATGCACCACTCATTCCACCCCACACCATCGATCAAATACTAAAGTAACAACATTAGATAAAGTTAAATTGAGAGTGTCAAATAGATAAATTTAATAATATTAAAATAATTGAGTGAAGTTCGAAAATGTATTTTTATAGAGCGTGTTATATTTTTTCCAAGAATTTATTGAGATGTAGATTCAATATGGGAAGATGTTGGGTGATAATTAAGTGGCAAATGAATATAGAGACTAAATGTTTTAGGTATAGAAAAAGTTCCTATAAATTTTTTATATTTATATTTTTCATTATACTTTGTGTAAACTTTTATATATCTTAAAGGAAAGTGAATGTTAAGATAATGACCTAGAAAATGTTTATTTAATGATGTTTCATGGTGTTCATAGATAAAAATAATCATGGAAGAAATGAATTACATATGATAATCATAGTGCTAAAATTTTAATGGACTCATGAAAAGTGTTGATATGAGAGGAATCTAGTATCTATGACAAGTTCCTTATGAAGTTTAAAAGCTATTTGTGTTAGGAAAAAATCATGATTGCATGATTTTGTGAGGATCCATCCCTGTATTTTAAAAAATGAAATAAATTGTAATATATGGATGATTTTTATAGGATTATTTATAGATAATACTGATTTTAAAGTTGTTAATTTATGACATTGTTGAAGCTGTAAGGAGATAATAAAATAGAGTTTAAAAATTGTGAATATTTATTTAAAAATTATGTTAAAGAGTTACGAGAAGGTTTGAGATATTAAAAAAGTTATTTGAGTTGTATTGAGAAGTCCTAGAGTGGTTGGAGAGTCCTAGAGATGATTTGTAAAAGTTCTAAGCTTAGTTTAAGATGCTCATGAATTATACTTTAGAGATAAAAAATTGAAAATAGAATATATAGTAATTATAATAATAAAAGTATTATAAAAGTATTAGGGATCATTATAATACATAAAATTATATTAATGATATGTAAGGAATTATAGGATTTAAAATGTGGTATGGAACATAATTCATATAGTAAAGAAAATATTTTACCAACATCTAAGATATTTTTTAAATATCATACTAAAATATGAAAAAGTAATGATCTCATAGTGATATGTAACAAATCTTAGTTTATATGGAAGATATTTTCTTAATAGAAAGTTAAAATAAGGGAAATAATGGAAACCACATGATGATTTGTACGAAATTTGAACATATGTATTATATTTCATATATTATGTAAGATATTACAGAGAAAAAAATTAGAAATGTATCAGACCTTATTTGATATATAAGATATTAAGGATGATATAGAAGATATAAAAATGAATGTCTAACATTTTTTCAAAACATATGTAATATTATCATGAACATAAAATAGATATTTTGATCATTCATAAGATATTGGAGGTCATATAAGTGATTTTTAAGATAATGGATTTCTTTTGTAAAATTTATTCGTTCAAAAAATGTTGGGATTATGGAGGATAAATTCAAATAATGGAGGAATTCTCCTCAAAGATTAAATATCATTATTGATCCATGAATCAATCCAATTCAGATGGAAAATAAAATAATAATAACTAAAATTGGATGTTTGTGTGAATAATTTTCGATTTTTAAAATATTATTTTATATCATTTATAAAGATAAAACATGGAGGCTTTATTAGTGAAATTATTTGAATAGTTTAAATAATAAGATGTTAATTTTCAAAATATTAATGGAGTTAACTTGTAAGAAGTATAATAATATTTTGAGATGGAATAGAGCTTTCACACATGATCTGGATGAATGATTAAATAAAAATATTGATAAAATCAAGGTTATAAATATCATAGAATTTCTATACCCAAAATAAAAAAATTATATTCTTTTGATTTTGAGAATATGAATCATAAAAAGAAGAGAAAAATGTATTTATAATAGAGAAAAAAATTAACTGATATTTCATTCTGATGAATATCCTATTTATTAAAGAAATAGAGGATATAATAATGATGATTGAGAGAATATTCTATGCATCACAAAAGGAGAAACAATAAGAGGATAATTTTGTAAAAAAGGAAATCATATTGCATCCAAAAAAGAAACAGATATTAGATACAAGAGAAGTATGTGATTACTAAAATCTATATCCTACACAATATTTAGATGTTTATACTCTTGATTTATTAAAATATACTAGAAATATTGATACTATATCTGTCATGGATAAAGATCTTCTTAGGATATAGATATAATCAAATGATGGTTATTTTCCACAGGTAAGTGGATGTTAACCCCACCACATGGTTATATATGGATTAAAAATCATCAATCCTATGTAAAGGGTTAATGATGATACCTTCCTACCCATTGAAATTAGTTTCTACATTAGTGATAACAAATAAGTCTTAGATTGGTCCTGAATATATTATAAAGTAGATACCCACATTGGTATTGAACTTTGTAAAAGCACTATGTGATTCTATCAATGCTCATTGACAACTTTTTGTTATGGTGTGGTGTATTGAGAAATTATAATATTGTCCATTTATCTTCACCAATTGTGTGGTTTAAATATTATGAGGGGAAATTAAAAGGGTAAATAATTATGAAAAATTGATTCACACCGCTTCACCCCTCTCAAGATTACTATGTAATTCAGATATGAATTCATAGTGGTATTAGAGATAATTATGTTTAACTATGATTGGATATAAATTATTTCTTAGTTTTTTTATAAGCTAAATATGAAGTGAATATTTAAAAATACTTATGAATTTACTTAGATAGAGATTATTATTTTTATCCCTATTAATAAGAACATAGAGTTTTCGACTAAAAACTTTAGAAATGGGTAGAATAAAGAGTAAATGCAGTTCAGAATGATTTAAAATAAGAAGTTGAGTACAATACTAATTTATGCGAATCAAAGAGGAAATTTAACTGTTGAATATATTACGAATTGTATTATTTAAAAATATAGTTCAAGATGTGATAAGAATGAACCCATTGAATCAATCATTTTTTTTAATATTATATGAATTAATTTGAAAAATATTCCCATCTAATTTTCTACATATATTATTTTAGTAATAAAGGGGATACAATATGATAAAACATGATTAAAGTCAATGGATGATGTAATGATAAAGTTATTATAGAGATGTTTCAAAAGTGTAACACTCTTTTAAATTATATAAAATTCTAAGAATTATACTTACTAATCTGTAATGAAAAATTATACTTGGATATTGAGTTATTGAATAATATTATTAATTATAACTATAAGGTAATTAAAAACATTAAAGAAAGAATAAATAACCTATAAGAAAATCATATAGATTCCTTGAATTTATTGGATACCCAGTTGGGTATCAAGATAAGAAGAATAAAATATATTTACAATTTCTTATAATATAAGAGTAAATTTCATGAAAAAAGGCCGAGTTAATGAGAAAATAATGATAAGGATAATGATATTAATTTTGAATGAGAAAATTACCTTCAATAATACGTTCATTGAAATTAAATTCAATATGACAAATATTGAATAATTTTAACAAGAAACATCTAAATAAGGTTAAATAAAAATTATTACCATTTATTTTCAGAAAAGGGTTTTTTTCCAAAATATACTATTTATGTTGGAAATAAGGTCTTTGAATCATCCAAATATTTATCTTCTCAAAATTATAATAATAATGTAACCCCTATCTAAGAAAATTTGTTTGTATTAATGCTGTTTTAATGGATAATGCAGGTTATAATCAAAAGTTTTAGAAAATGACATTTTAAATGAATATAATTATATTAGATTGCATATGTGACTTAAAAATATGACCTGAAACAAACAATGAAATATATTTTTGTAAATTTAATCACTTAGATATCTTGTAGAACACACAACCCCAGTTATAAATAAAACATAATATAGTATGACATTATAAACTAGATATTAAATTCAAGTGTATGAATATTATTATCTATATTTCAAAAACTCTGACTATCTATTGATTAGAAATAAAATATGAATCATTTAAAAGAAAAAACCATTTTTTTGAAAAACTATATTTGTCTAAAAAATAATTTTGTCATGCTTTCCACACATAATTTTAAATCAATTATTACATACTTTAAAAAAATTATTTGAAAAAATTAACACTATTTTTTGAAATAATCCTATAAAAATTATGTTAGGGTATTTTTTTTATTTTTATAAAATTTTTTATTTTTGAATAAATAGGGAAAACTAAGGTTTTTTATTGAAAACTACCTTTTTATAAGTTATTTACAAAGTAAAATTTAATTTAAAAAAAATTAAAGTAAAAATAGAATAATTATATTATAATTTAACTAATATAGGTCTTTTGGATCAATTTTATATCGAATTTCAATATAAAAACATTCCACACATTTAAGAATTTTCTCTTTCGAAACCTGTTTTTTATCGCATCTCTGTGTATAATTTTAAATTGAATTATACCACTTATATGAATTGTATGTGAAAAAATAGATTCATTATTTGAAATCAAAATAATTTATTTTATTTATTATGTAAATCTTAATTTATGACCATTATGAATAGTTAAAAATAAAAATTATTTGCACAGTTGAGGTAAAACATAATTTATCGTGGGTTAAACAAAGAATATAAGGGGTATAATGACCTAACAACTAGTGAAACACAAATTTTATTGAAATATGTTTACCTTATAACCACTATCAGTCATGAAAAACCTATTTGGGGGCTTTTATCATGATAAAAACATGGTTTTAATTGTTTATTTTTGAAAATTCAATTTGTTTCCTCTACCCCCTTTGTAAAAGGTCATATCGTCTCCTCCCCTATTAAAACATAAAAATACTTTTTTTTATGAAAATACCTTCCCAAATCACTTACTTACTCCGCTAAAAAATTCTAGAGACCTTGTTTTGATCAGAAATCCAAACTAGGAATGATTTTGGTGTAAACCTAAAGTAGTTGTCCGAAGAAAAGGTATCATTCTTAAATGAGAAATTTTATTTTATTTATTCTTCCACCTCATTTAAATTTTATTAAAACGTGATTATATAATAGGATCTATATATTCCTCATATAGAGATGTAACAAAACCATTGATCGTATGTACGAAAAAGTACCACCTCACAACCTGATGTAATTAATTTTCCATTACCAAAATTAAAGGACGGACATAATTATGTATTAAAAATTACTATATAAAATTTATTATATTATTATACTTATGGAATTTTAATATAACATATAACTTATTACATTCCATTCATTTTAAAATATGATAACATCATTTGTTTGTATGGAAAACTACCATATCATGAATCGATGTAATTCATTTTTCCCTTACAATTTATATGGAAGGTAATAAGTATAAATTTAGTGAATATATGAGATATATATGAATTAATATTTATTCTGTAAAATTAATATATCACCCACATCCTTACCCAATCACCCATTAAAGAAACAATAACAACACTCATGCATATGTATGACCTACCATCTCCATGAAGCGATGTGATCCATTATCAATGTTAAAATTTAAATAATGATTCTAAAAATGTATATAATGAACAAAAATTATATTGATAAAATTAATATAATTCTTTATATGACGGAACTATATAGTATGCACTAGAACCAGAACTTTTATAACAAAATACGCATGAGAAAACAAGGCAATTAATACCCAAAACATTGCAAATAATGAAAGATTATTAAAAAAGGGTGATAAGATGATCATATATAATATTATAAATAATATTTTTTTATAAATTCATAACATGATTAAAACCATTATAGATGAGTATAAAAAATTTCTAATCAAAAGAAAAAATTATGTAAGTGACTTCATCCCAATTTCCCTTTATTGATGTATATTATAATGTTATGAACACAATTTATTTGATATAGTTTATATAATTTAATTTTGAAATGTAACATCATGATTAATTAATAATTCATGGTATTTTAAGTTTTAATTTTAATTATTTCATTCAAGTTGAGTTTACTAAAAAGATACAAATAGGTAATGAATTTTGTAACTCAATTTCGTTTCATTAGTTTATATTAATTCTTCGTTGTCCTTTATATTATAATATTTTGTTGTGTAATGTATTTTTTATTATATAATGTTGTATTTATAATTATTTTATGTGGAATTAAAATTGATAAAAATAATATATTCATTTATTAATTCTCACTTTAACATTATGATATTTGTGATGGTTTATTTCACAATCTCATTTTAATTGGTAATATTTATGCTTGAATTTACATTGAAGTAAATTATTCGATCATTATATAGTAAAAAACTTTCAATTTATTTTCCATTGGTTATTAATTAAGTTATCATGAAATAGTTCCGAATTATCTACTCATTGGTAATTAAAATCATTGAGAAACTATTTAAGTAAATCGTACTTCATTTCTCTCTTCGGTCAAAATTTTTCTTCTTCCAAAACCATATTTTATAAAAATGTTTACATAAATGTTTTTAAAATTATAAAAATGTTTTATTCATGAAATTTTTAACCATGTTTTAATTTTTAAATTTTTTTTGAAAATAATATTCATGTCATTTTCAAAACAAGGCCCATTTTGCTTTAACCAGAAATGTGAAAGGAATATTTGTTTTAACGTGTACGACATGTATGGAATTTTCTTTCATTATAACCTCTCAAAATTTTAAATATTACTTTCTTAGTTTCAAATGATATTTCCAAAATTAATTTTTTTTTTATTTTAAAAATATATTTTTAAAGTAAAAAAATTATATTTACTTCATGATTTTGCTAAAGGCCATTTTATGATATTTTTATCCATCAACAAAGACAACACTTTATTTTACTTATACTCCACTATAGATATTTTGTATTAATACCATCATTATTCATTTTATGGTTTGTTTATGATCATTTTGACAAAATAAAGTGTCTAAATTCACTTAATTCATTCATTTTTGTTGCAATTAACTTTTCCTTGAAATATTCACTTTTCAATAACCATTAAACATTAAATTTCTCCTATATATCCATATTATTTATCTTAGATATTTTTTAAAAAATTTCATTCATTTATACATATAGTGTTCTAAATTGATTTTTATCTGGGGAAATATTTATAAATTTATATTATTTTCTCCATATATTTATTTGAGGATAAGTCACATTGTTCAATAATTAAATTAATTATTTAATTAATAAGTAATGATTTGGAAATGTAGTGATGTGTGGCCCCCAAATTTATATATCCCCTGGATGCATTGGTAGTATAATGATGAAAATAAATAAAATGGAATTAAATTGGTTTCTACCAACATTTTTATATAGTCTTGTGGAAGGTCTTTATGATAGATGTACCATGATTCCTGAGATCCCAATGTCTAATAATAAAACATTTCCTTTATTAAGAATCCCTATATTATTATCCATGATATTTTCACAATGATATTTTATCTGGATTCATTTCATTATTAGTTTATCGATTAATTAGAATATGTTTTCAGTTATTTACCATTCCATATTTATTAATCCTTATATATTCATGATAGTTAAGTTATTTAAATGATTATTTTGTTCAATTATTTACCTTGAAACTTTAATTAATCATTGTCTAATAAAATCAGTCAAGTCATTGATTAAATTACATGTGTTTTTAAATATTTACCATTCTATATTTATTAGTCCTTATGTATTCATGAAAAGAAGTTATTTAAATGGAATGTGTGTTCAATTATTCACCTTTCTATATTGATTATTCCTTATCTATTTATGATGGTCATGTTATTTAAATGGTAAGTGTGTTCTGTTATTTACCTTACCATCTTGATTATTCCTTATCTATTCATGATGATAAATTTATTTAAATATAATGTATGTTTAGTTATTTACCATTCCATATTGATTATTCATAATCTATTAATGATAGTAAATTTATTTAAATGGGGTCTGTGTTTGGTAATTTAACATTCAAAATTAATTATTCCTTCTCTAATCATGATAGTCATGATACTGATTTAATGAAATGTTTATTCATATATTTAATTTTCCATATTGATTATTCATCATTTATTTATGTTATATTCTTCGGTATGTAACCATAATTGAGAATTTGATCTAACCATTACTTTTTTTTATTTCTCAGGAACCCAGGAAGTGTAATATGAGTTATATGTAAGGATATTATAGAGGGAATAATAATAGTTTAGAAATAAAATTATGTTGTAATTTTTTATTCAAATGTAATATGGTAATAATTTATGTATATATTTTACCTAGAGTACTAAACTATTTGGTCCTTTGGGATGTAATTCATTGTATATTATTACAATGTAATAAATCATACACCTACTCTAGGCTACTGGGGTCAGGGTGTTTATAGTTTCTATTAAGGGTTGTTTAGTAGAAACCTTGAGAACTAAATTTAAGAAAACATAGATTTGGGAATATAACAATGTGATTGACTTTAAGGATATGTATAGAAGAACGTCCTAATTTTTTATTCAGGTTGATATTATGTGATTTTTACTAGTAATACAACCCTTTTTGGATACTATATGTGATTATGGTCCAAGCCTAGATATACTTAGGTGTAATAGTTCTAAAAAGGTGTTCCAGGATTGATTCATGGATTACTTGTTACACGATAATGATCCTCAGTATTCACCTGGTGTGACAATCTTAGGTGATATTCTTATAAAATTAACATTTTATTTAAAAATAATTATGAATTATTTGAATAGATGATGAAAATGAATGACCTAGGTCAAACCTTATATATATTAGATTGAAAATCAAGAGTCATGATTATACATACGACAAATAATTATATGGGTTTCCCACTAATATTTTTTTTCTCTACCTATGTTTCTTGGTTTTAGTAAATGGATGGAACCTAAATGAACCATGATAACATTGAATATGAAAGACAACGTGGTGACAATGAGAAAAATAATGTGATGATGACTAAAGTGAAGGATCTAATTATTTTTCCCAATTAGTTATCTCTAAATATGATTAAAAACTTATGCCTTATCTAACTCCCAAAATGACCAAAGAAGTGAATGGTGATGTTTTACAAGAGTAAGAGGGTTGGAGACTATAGAGGAAAAGAAGGATCAATTTCTTTCATGTCAATAATTTGGGAGGAGACACCCAGGAAAGAGTTTCAAAGGAAATGGAAAATGTTTTGTGTGTGGAAAATAAGGGAATATGGAAATGAATTTCCAAGTAAAATTGAAGAGTACGATGGAAGGAAATAAAATTCATCCTAGGGATCAATTTATAGTTTATTATCTTAAATGTGGAGAACCTGAGAATTATCCCTATCAATGTCCCTTCTTAAAGTCAGCACCTAGACCAAGGATAGACCTAAATTTAAATAAAATAAAAAATTTATTTGTGTATTGATATTCAAGAATTAAATTTTAGAATTAATTTAACCAATAGTATTTTAGTTATAAGAATCATGAAATACATAATGATTATGTTAAATTTTCGAATAACATATGTCGTAATTTACTTAATATATATGGATAAAATCATTGGTCTAGGAGTATAAGGTTTATCATAAGTTAAAATTATTCAAAAAAACAAACAAAAATTTGTATTTTAGGAATATAACATGATTAATGATATTCTTATAAAACATTTTTGATAATAAAACTCAATGGTTTAGTATACATTTTTTGTAAAAAATGAAATTTATTTAAGGAATAATGCCATTATTTTTTATGGGAATCTGTTTAAAGATATTGGTTACCTTTCGGGTTTATATTACCATTTATGTAGATGTAACTATGGGTTATAACAATTTGGTAACATTATAATAGTTCTATTAATATCATTTTAGAAAAAGTACAACCCTTATATCAGGAGACAACACAATGCATCTAGAGAAGGTTATGGGGATTGAACCCATAATTTAGAGATGATAAGGGTTTAGCACATACCAATGGCCTATGTGACTTCCTAATTAATATGACATTGATTTTATTGAAATAATTCAGTGAATTAATTTTATTGATGAATTTTTTGTGTTACTATTAAGGTTTAGAGATTAATAACTTGTACTAAAAATATTGGTTTTAAAAAATATTTTGAAATATGAAGAAAGACTTTCAACACATTATGGTATCTTATGATATGTTAAAATTTAATTTTAGTTCATTGTTTATAAAGAATTCATTTTTAATGTTCATTTATTGGATTAGGAAATAAAACATAAATTTTTGAAAACAAAACCAAAGGGTGAAATTGTGATTACTAAAATTAAACATATCAAGTATGTATATTATTTTATATTATTAGATAATAAAATAATTCATTAGCATTAGAAAAATGATCTTGAAACAAAAATTAAATCCTATTAAATTCATATTATATTAATTAAATTTTATTTTAAATAATGACATATTTATTGTTTTTAGGTCCTTAACTTTCTATTGATCATTCACTTTTTTGTGATAAATGATATCTTTCAGTCTCTATAATTATTTACACTTTTCTTCCATGTAAATATCTTCACTTAAAACTTATGTTAGCCCAATTAGAAACCTAGTTATGAGTTATTATAGATGACCTTCATATTTACCTTTTCTCTCTTATCAAGAATAAGTTTTATTAAACCCTTTTTATGTGTGTTTTCTTGTAATGGTATTTCCAAATGTCAAACCCTTGATTACCAATATCAAGATTAAATTCTGATGAAATTTTTTTAAGGTGGGGAAAATGTAACAAAATGATATTTTTCTATAAGAAAATAGTATTTGATAGCATATCTAGCCTGTTTCAATGAGTTGAAACCACCCACATAATATATTTCTTTATGTTAATCACTTCCATTGCTTAGAGAACATGAAAACCCAAGCCTAAATGAACTGTAATATAAAATACCATTATAAATTAGTCATTATATTTTCATGTTTGAATAATACTAAATAAATTATGAAAAATATGGTTATCTTTTTATTATAAATAAAATAATAATCATTAAAAAGAAAATGAAATATTTTCAGAAAATTGCATTTGTCCCAAAAATGGTTTAGTCAAGCTTTGTGCACATAATTTAAAATTATTTTCTAAAAATTTTAAAAAAATTATTTTATAAAATTAAAATGAATTTTGAAACCATCCTATCAAAATTATATTAGGTTTAATTTTATGGTTTTTTCTGAAAAGTTTCATTTTTGGATGAATAGTGAAAAATACCGATTTTCATTGAAAACTAATTTTTCATTTAAATTATTTAAAAAAATGAAATTTTAAATTAGTTTAAAAGTAAAAATATATAAATTATATTATAATATATCTAGTTTATTTAATTTGGATAAATTTTATGTTCAATTCCAATATTAAAATCTTTCAAACTTATAAGAATCTTCTATTTGGAAACCCATTTTTTTTATCGTGTCTACATGTATAATTTAAAATTGAATTATTATAATTATGTTAATTGAATTTTTCAAAAAAATTAAATATTTTGAAGTTTCATAATTTATATTATCTAATATGTTCAAATTAATTTTTTTTCATTAGTAATAGTAAATGTAATAAAAATTAATTACCACATTTATGGTAAAAACATATTTACCAGGAGTTAAACTAAGAAGATAATGGTTAAAAAACCTAAAAACTTTTCTAAAACCTCTTTTATTGCCATATTTATATCTTATAAGATCTAATTGTAAAAAATTACGCATATTGGTGCCTTTTTAATGATAAAAACTTGGGTGTGATTATTTTGTTTCAAAAATTCCATTTGTCTCCTCTCCCCCACTTAAAAATGGCCACCCCATATCCCCCTGTAGAAACATACAAATCTATTTGGTTTAAAAAATAACTAACCAAAGAAATTAATTAATCCACTCCCAACATCTTATAAACTCTTAGTTTTATGGGAAATCTAACAAAGTTCATATTTTCTTTCAAACCTAATGAAATTGTCGGAAGATGTGGTTGCATTTTTAAATGATCATTTTATTTTGTTTCTTATTCCACCTCCCTAAAATATTATTAAAAAAATAATATATAATAACCGAATTATCTTTCATATAATTTTATATGATTATGTTAATTTCATGACCTATATACGTCTCCAATTACATCTAATGGGAAATGAAACTATCGATCATGTGTACGGGGGACTACTACCTTACAAACAGATGTAATTATATTTAAATCACCACATTTCAAGGATGTATATAATTATAGGTTTATCAAATTTAAAGGAAGGACATAATGATATATTTAACACATTTTAATGAAGGATATAATAATTTATTTAAAAAATTTATATGATATTATCCTCTAGTTATTTTCGAGGTCTTAAAGTAATGTTAATTTTTTCACCCATTGGTACTTAAAATTGATGACAAAAGGGTTTTTAGAAAATTAGAATTCATTCATCTCTTCAGTGAATAATATATTTTATTCTTAAAAAATATTTTCAAAAAATTATTTAATTATTTGAATAAATTATTATTAAATAATTTTTTACCCATGTTTTAATTTTAAAAAATGTTCGGAGAGGAATATTCATGTCATTTATTAGATAAGGCTCATTTGGGTGTTATGGAAATGTGAAAGGGAACTTGGTTTAAAAATTTACAACATGTATATAATTTACTACAATCAAGTCCTCTAAAAGGTTTATATATTTATTTTTATGTTGAAAAGTATATTTTCAAAATATTATTTGAATTTTATGTCTTAAAAGGACTTTCAAATTATTATTATTTAGTTTCTTCAAGAATGTTTTTAAATATATTTTTATGGTATTTGTATTCATCAATAAAATAAATCCTTTATTTAATATATAATCTACTAGGGATATATTTTATTAATACCATCATTATTAATTCCATGGATGGTTTATGATCATTTTGAACTAGGAAAGTGTTGATATTAATTTCCTTGATTCATTTTTAGTCATTATATTTCTATTGAAATATTTACTTTCCTTTGATCATTGGATATTTAATTTCCCATAAATATCCAATTTATTTATCATGGATTTGTTTTTTTCTTAACCCATATATCATTTCTACATATTTTGTTCTACATTTAAAGTTATTTGTTTATTTGGGGAAATATTGACAAATCTGTATTTTTTTCAATATCAATATTTTATGATAAGAAACATTGTTCATAAATTAACTGATTTATTATATATATGAGTATTTATTAGGACCTATAGTGATATGTGGGGCCCTAAATTATATATCTACTCGATGAATTAGTATTCTATTAAGGAAAATCGGTAGGATAACATTAAACAGGTTTCTACCTATAGATTAAATATGTCTTATGAAAGGTATTGACGTTAGAGGTATCATGAGGCATGATATTTTGATGTCAAATAATCAATAATTTTATTCATCAAGAATTAATTTATTTTTATAAATGATATTTATTCAATGATATTAGGTCTGGATTCATTTCATTCTTAGTTTATTGGTTATATGTTATGTGTTTTCAGTTATTTTCATTTCCATATTTATTAAGCCTTATCTATTCATTATTTTCATGTCATTTAAATGGAATGTGTATATAGTTATTTTACTTCCAATATTTATTGTTCCTTATCTAATCGGGATAGTTATGTTATTGATTAAATAGAATACATGTTCATATATTTACCTTTCCATATTATTTAAGCCTTGTCTATTCAGTTTCGAAAATTTATTTAAATGGAATGTGTGTTCAATTATTTACATTTTCATGTTGATTATTCTTTATCTGTTAAGTATATTCTAGTTAGTCAAATGTAATTTGTATTCAGTTATTTACCTTTCCATATCGATTCTTTCTCTATCTATCCATGATAGTCAAGATTTTTAAATGGGAAGTCTATTTAGTTATTTACTCTTTCATATTGACCATTACAAATCTTTTCATGATAGTCAAGTTATTTAAATGGTATTCTTATTTAATTATTTATCTTTACATATTTTCTATTATTATAATAATCATGATATTCAAGTTATCCATTAAATGGAATGTGTGTTAGGATATTAACCTTTTCATATTGATTATTCTTCATTTATTCATGATTGCTTTGGATTTTCATAATTATTACTAAGAATATGATTTCAAACATATTTTGGTTTATTTTTTGAGAATTCAAGAAGGGTAATATGATTTATATTAAAGGATATTCTAAAGGTAATAATAATATTCAAGAAAAAAAATTATGTTCCAAATTTTTAATTTCAAATGTTATATAAAAATCATGTATGTATCTTGTTTACTAATACTACTAAACTATTCATTTCATTAGGATGTGATATCATGTATCTTATTCCAATGTAATAAAATAGATATTGTCTCTAGGGTACTTGGGTTAGGGTTGTTAAATTATAGACATATATGGACAATAATATTTTTTTGATAAACACATAAATTATTTAATGGTAGATGTGAGTGCATGAAAGAAGAGAGGATCCTAAAATATAGAACAAAATAAGGGATGTATATTGAAAATTAATATAAGAGAATATAATAGACTACTAATTTCATAAAAAAAGACAAAGGATTATTGGTTACATTTGGTGATTTGAAAGGTTTGTTCAAAAGGAAATTTACTATTTTAATAACATTTCAACTCATAGAGATTGTATAATTCTAATATAAATGTGGATAAATAATAAACTGATGAAAATTATAAATAATAATGTAAATATATACACTATAAATATAATCAAATGTTTTGAGAGATTTTTTTTGGAAAATACAATGAGAATGGTCACTATGATAATGGATGTTGTAATAAACCTATCAAGCATGATATATATTTTATAAGAGTAATAAGACCATACATTATTGAAAATAATTAGATAAAATAACGTGAGTCTACCTTAGGGTATAAAAGAAGTAAAATATTGGGAAAACTCCACCCAAGAAGAATGTTGTGAAACATGTTACACTATGAAATAAGTTCTTTTATTAGGGGTGAAAATTATACATCATCAAAATATAAAAATTATCCATTATCCTTAACTTTGTAGTAAATAAGTTAAAAAATATAATCAAACTATGAAATAAATTAATGGATTTTATTAGTCAAATAAATCAATGAATAAAAATTATAGAAGTTTATAAATATGGGTGACTCATTAATTTTTGAGAATCTATGTAAAAAATCCCAGAATGATAGAAAGGTACAAAAAACGTCACAATCATTTGTCTAAAATTGATGGATTAATATTATAAAATAGAGAAGTTATAAAATATTTCATATGGATTACTAGATAATGTGTCTTTATAAATTATAAATAAGAAGAAAACTAATGAATGTAAGAAAACTTTGCTTCCCATAAATTCTTAAGTATATAAAATAAAAGGAGGATAAATTATGAATAGTTATTATAAAATTAGAATTGAAAATAAAATAGTTTTTAGTTTGAGAAGAAAATGACATCCCTATTTCTCTCATTGAGGAGAAAAAAAAGATATTATATTCCCATATTTTTGTTTTCTGATAACTCTTTGTGAAAATAATTGAAGGTGATGCTTATAGGGTAAAAAATAGAAATACTTTAAAGTATTACATCACATAGTGATAGTTATAATGGGTGATAAAACTAGTATCATGATTTATCCTTGAAACATTTCATGTTTTTTCAAAGGATTATAATGGTTTATTTTTAAGATGACCATATATGATGAAGATTGTTTTTTAAATCACTATAGGGGAAGAAAAGTCATGTAAAATAATCAAGATGATGTTATTTCATGAAAATATAGAAATCTAGATAAATACAAATTTTAGGTTTGAAAAACACTTTCCCAATAATATTTTTATTGAATCAAATTTTATTACTAAGGGGTAGATTCTACTAATATAGAAAGTTCATTGAATGGGGAGAAATATACCTGCACTTGAATGTTTTTGATGTAATTCTAGGGTTGAGTGTAGGCGAGCAATTATTTTATAATCTATTTGAAGAACCCCTAGAATGAGAAATATGAGTTAATATCACTTAATAAATAGTTTAATGGACAAACTTGACATATAATTTAGTCACTCTTATTTTATAGAATAATATAGATTATATATACTTAGTGTTTATTAATAAATAGCTCAATTTATAGAGAAATATGAATCTACTATTCTCTCACATGGATCAGGTTTTACTATATTGGTAGAATATGGAATCTAAATAATGGGGTAAACTTGAGATGAGTATTACTTTCATTTACCCTTACACATTTGTTATTATTTTTAATATGGGAAGACATAATATTGGCATTATAATTTAAAAGGGAATAAAATTATAGTTACCCATAATTTTTATACATAAATATTACATCATACTAGATGATTATTAAATACATAACATTAAGATACAAACATTAATTTTATAGGTTTATTGTCTTTGTAAACTTTGATAATATACAATTTATTCATAAGAGATCTATAGAATCAACCACTAGGATCTTAAAAATTAACACCCTTAATTGATATATCACACATAAATATTTTCTTTTTAACTTGGGGGAAATAAAATATAAATAAGGGTGAGCTCATATTCTTTGTAATGGTAAATAAAGAAGATATCAATGATCAATTAAGAATAATATAATAACACGGGTATGAGGAAACGAGATTAAAATTTGAAAACCATACCCTATATATGATATGTCAAAATACCTATTTATTAAAAAATGAATGAAAATTCACTAGACTTGATTCAAAAAGGAATCAAAGACCATGAGATATGAGATAATAACATTGACATAAAACATATGTTTTTGGAATAAACATAAGTACATAAAATAATTTTTTAGTTACGTATCCCTAACAAGACAATCATGTTGGATTGGGTTACCTCCTCACTCAATCATATCCTTAGTCAAGGATAAATCCCAAGACTATCAATGTGGGAAAATACTCTAACTAAATTGGGTTAAATCCCAATTCTGATCCATATTA
The DNA here is from genome assembly GCA_963277665.1 of Viscum album. Lineage (NCBI taxonomy): Eukaryota > Viridiplantae > Streptophyta > Magnoliopsida > Santalales > Viscaceae > Viscum > Viscum album. The sequence goes on from OY728156.1 coordinate 1,379,431,008, forward strand.
TCTTATGAGATATCCATATTTATCCAATTAATTAAAAGGATATATAATTATCATCCCACACTTCACATAATTAATATCTTACATATGTGTTCCAAAAGACCAGAAAACATTCATTATAGCATAACACATGGGAAAGAAATGGATTTCATAAACATATAATCATTTTTATCATAGGCTAACCATCAGAAAGAAATGGTTTTCATAGAATTATCCTGAAATATTCATAATTATTTTCCATTTTTAGAATTAAAGTGGTTGGTATAATTGTATAATATCCCTATTAAAGCATAAATTACATCAAATAATGATATCATAGATAAAAATGTATTTAAAATACACCTGGTACATTTTTTTTGTAAAATACTCTCTTTAGTTTGAAATCACTTATTTAAAATAAAAAAATAACTAAAATATTAAGGTGAAAATTTTATTTTAAAATAAGAATATACTTTTAATGTAATGTTTACGGCTATGAGATATCATGATGGCTAGAAATCCCTTTCATTCAATGTATGTTAAAAAAAAATTCTTTTCACATTTTTGAAAAAAAATCAAAATTATATCATTTGGAAAATAAAAGGAATATTTATTTTAATAAACATTTTAAAATTAAGAAATTGGTTAAAATTACTTAATTAAATCATAGGATAATATAATAAAAATTCATTAAAACATTTTTAGAAGACATGTATATGGAATAAAAAGGATTTCCAATCTAAGAGAGAGATACAATTAACTTTTATTAAATAAATCTTTTCCTATATAGAGTTATTAAAGAGAGCAAAATGAAATGAAATTATGTAACCTATATAAGTAAAAATGAGAGAATAAAATTATTTAGTTTCTTTAGATGTAGTTCATAAAATTTCATTATTGAAATATTATTCATAAATAATCCTGATAGAAAATGATATTATAACATAAATCCCATAAATCGGGTTTGACTTGATTTGAAAGTGGTTTAAATTAAAAAATAATAATTCCCAAATTATTATACTTATATAATAGGGTCATTTAAATACTTATAATATCATATATGACTAACTTATATATGTTTGACACCCATTTATTAATAATTCGTTATTAAAATCATCTTTTAAGGGTGTTAAGTATTTCATTTTTTTAGAATATCAGTTCGGTGGTTCCAGGATTTGTACTTTTATCATGGTTTTATCATATAAAAAATTTAATTATGATATAAATTTAATATATATTAATTATATATATATATAGTCTTCTACAAAGTGAAGTGACAAAAAAATTAATTACACCATTCATAGTGGTTGTTGGATGTATATATGAATGAATGATGTTTTCAATTTTTGATGGATAGAATGAAAGAAAAGTAAATAATAACACAATTTTAAATAATAATTATTATATCATATATATTATATATTTTCATTAAATCTATCATTATTACAATCCATTTAATGGAAAAATTAAAGTGAATCACATCACTTTGTGGAGGTGGTAGCCCATACATATGCATCTGGGACATTATTGTTTTCCAAAAGATTTGAAGGTAAGAAGGTAGATATGATATTATAAATATAGAATCATAATTACTTGATAAATATAATATATATACTTTAAATTCATCAAATTAACCATCAATGAAATATGGTGTTGGAAAATGAATTGTATCGGTATGGGGAGGTGTTAGTCCACACGTAAGCAAGCTCCATTATTTCACTTCCATTCAATGGAATAGTGGATGAATAATGTTATTTAAATAATAATTATAACACCTCTGTATATTTATGATACATAGGTTATTATTTTATAAATGATACAACATATTTAGAATAGGTAGAAGAAGAAATAAATTGGTGGAGGTTGGGTAGAAAGATTACCTCTTCTTTTGTATCCCACCTTTATATACCTTCTCAAGGACATTTGGAATGTCCTTTTAAGAAGATAAGAACCTATAATTCATTTATTTTAGTTTATAACATAAATTTTTTAGTGTTTAGGTCTGAATGATATATCAAATTTGGGTAAATAAAATATTGAAGAGGTGTCTTTTAATAAAGGAGGGAAATGAAACACTTGGAATTAATAATAATATTTAAATATAATTAATTTATTTCTCCAGTATAATACCTAAAAATTGCCATAAATTTTATTGAAAAGTGGTTATGGACAAAATATAATCATCTAATGAAACTTATATAGGTTATTCTATGATATTAGACTTTATCTTTTGTCTTATCTAATTGGTTAGCAAATTTAAACCTTAATAACATTAATGAATTTTTCAATATTAAATGGTCAAAATATTAATTATAAGGTTTAAATTATATCATAAATGTATAGGGGATTAAATTTTAAATAATTTATCATCATAATGGTTTTATTATATTATTTTTATTATTTTTAAATATTTTAATAAAACGAATTTAATATAAAATATCATTAATGTCAATTTTGATAATATTCATTTAACTTGAAAGTAAATATATGAAGATGGGTATATAAATTGAATTTAAATTCTTTTAACATCAATTATTGTTTTTTAACTGTGAAATTTGCGTTAAAACATATGTAATCCTAGAAAATTACGATTTATGTTTTTAAAATCATTTACTTTGATTTTCCATTTTCTTTCACAGGCACTACTTGGTGATGAGTAAGCATTTAAGATAATTATAAATTATCACTAAAATTACAAGATAAATTAGCATGATAAAAAAATAAATTCATATATTAAATAAAAATTTATAAATGAAATTATCGTCTTATTATCCCCATTTATAATTATTAGAGATATTAAATTCATGAGGGTGACATATTTTAATTTTTTTACTTAAAATAATATATATGTGATTATAGAGGAGAAATGGAACTAAAATTATTTATATTTCAATTTTTAATGTATTTTTTAATTTATATAATAAAATGAAACTATGTAATGTGTTGGGTTATTTTTGAGAATAGTATCACTGTTTTAGCCATGTTTTACCAATTTTAACCTTATCGAGGTGAAAAATATTTACCAAATTTTAAATTTACAATGAAAAAAATATAAGTAAACTATTTATAAAATTTTAATCTCTAAATTCTGAATATATTAAAAAAAATTAACATTCAACTTAAAAAATAAGTAGAATTAAATTTAAAATTACGCCTATAAAACGTGATAAAAACCATTTTCCAAAAAAATTGTTTTTCTAATGTATATTTTCAATATGCTAAAATCCAACAAAAAATTAATTATAATGTGTGTAATTAGATTATTAGAAATATAAATTAACTAATTCTACTTTTACATCCCTTTTCAAAAATTATTTAGTTTTTTAAATGCTTGAAAAGAAAATAGATTTTTCAATAAAAATCATTACTTTTCCATTTTCATTGAAAAAATCATTCTTTTCCTAAAATTATCAAAAATTCACTGTAAGATATATTTTACATTTTTATTTTAAAAAAGTAATTTTTTCAAATAAATTTTCTAAATTATAAAAAATTAATTATAATATTTTTTTCATCAAAATCAATACAAACCTTTTTAATGAAAATTGTATTTTTAAAGTAGATAATTACTTTCTTAGAAATTGAATACTTATATTTTTTATCCAAAAAATGTATACATATTTGTTTTTAAAATGTGGTTATTACGATTCACTACTACAATTTAATTTCTAGGTTAAAATGATATAATATATTACAGTACATTTAGACTTGGGGTTGTGTGTATCAAATGCTAACAAAAAAATTATTTTAAGAGAAATATATTATAAAATATTGGAGTTGTTAGATTAAAATTCTATGAAAATGAATTTCCACATTAAATCACATATTTGTTATTCTAATAAATGAGTATATCTCTTTTTTATCACTAAAATGGGATCTTAAGTTGTCTTTTAAAATTTAAGATTCCTCCATAAAACATTCACCAGGTGAGTAGTCCTGTTTTACAATACCTTATCTCTATAGTATAATATTTCAAACATTCATTATTCACAATAAAGATCATGATACAATGGTGAAACCTATATTTTTATAACATTTTATGGATTAGATGTGTACATCCTCAAGAGGGATACATGTAACACATCATGAACTTGTGAGAGGATTGGTGGAATCACCAAGTGATTAGCGACCATCCCTACTCGATCAAGAATATAGAAGGGGAAAATATATATTTGGCATAGATTTCCATTATTTTAAAATATCCTAATCTTAGAAAATGTATTAATTCATAGGAATACACTATCACTAAATTTATATTCCATATTCCATTGATGATTTTAAATAAATATTTTATGTCGAATCTGAGATGCCTTAATGTGATACTAAATGGTGCTGGATTTATATAGCATTTACTATATAATTTTATGTCCCAATAGATTTATTTCTACAACATAATTCCAAAAAATTTTGGTTCTACACTTATTTTAATAGATAGATTCACAAGGAACCATTTGAATTCTCAAGTGAAAGCTATTATTGTAAGAAAAATATATTATTGATCCCAACCACTTTTGAAATTCATAGAATAAGATATCAGTATATTCACAAAGGATTGAATGGTTCTATTAGAATGTATATCTTTCTGAGGATGACAAGAATTACTAAAACTCAACTCTGTATGTTTATACAACTGAAGAGTTCGTCAAAACATCAAGGTAAACCTCAGAACCCGATTTGATATAATAGAATGTGGTACTCCATAAAAACTCACGACTTATTTAATGTATTTTATAGAATGTTAATAATAGTGAAATGTTCTCTGATTGTAATGAATTTTGAATAACTTATAATGTAATTTAATATATCCCAAATAATGTTATGCACTTTATGTTCTTTGGGGAGTCTAATGAAAAAATTTATGGTGTCATCTTTCCATTTCCATTCTCATACGGGTAATGGTTACAACATCCCCTTAGAGATCTATCTCTAAATATTAACCTACTTGCATACCAATAACCAATATACATACCCAACTATATCTCTCTTCATGTTGTCCTACCATAAATTCCATTTTGGATCTCTATATATATTCATACTTACTTGTTGAATAGATAATGTTGTACTATGAGAATCATCCAAAGAAATCATTTAATTACAGTATTGATGGGATACATACACATTCACTAAACCTTATCATTCCATCATATTAAAGGTTGAACTTAGGAACATTTATAATCTTATTTTATATCTCTATATCTTCATCATGTTTCTATTTAATCTCCACATGGATGGGTAGTTTAAAAATCATAGTAAAAATATAGGATCCATACCCTTTCCTTAGGATTTCATGTTCCATGTTCTTAAAATCCAGAAGTATTTGATCTATTTTAATCCTCAACATGGAAAAATATAATATTCTTTTTGACCTAGATCACCATCAAACTATTTCTCCTTCCCAGGGTGGTAATGTATTGAACTGTTATAACATTTAATCAATTCTAAATATCTTCTATGTAATATATTCAACCATTTCTTTGTGAATATATACATTAAAATTTTATGATCACTATATATGTCACACCATTCACTATAAATATAATTATTCCATATATTTATTTAAAATTGTACCATAATTAAATACAAATCTTGAGTTGTGTAATTTTTCTCATGAACGTTCAATTGGAGTTAGTTATAATTAATCACCATATCATACTACATGAGGATACATCCCAACACCTTCTTTCATGCATCAATATAGATCAAAAACTCTTCTCCATTATAGGGTAAAGTATGAAGAGGTGTGTAGACTAAAATTCTCTTCAGTTACAAGAATTTTTCATCACAATCATATATCTAAAGGAAATTTGACCCCTTATGAGTTAAATATGTGAGTCTATTACAAAACCATGATAAATTCTCCACAAAGAAGCAATAATATCCTACAAAAACAATAAAACTATGGATATTATTCATAGTGGTTGGTCTGGTCCAAAATTCAATAACTTTAATCATTGATGGGTTGACTGATATAAACTCTCTTGATATTATATGACCAAAAAAGTAAAAAATTTTGTAAAACAAATTATAAAATGGAAAATTTTTCTTATAGATTATACTTTATGAAGGTCTTATATAAAATTCTCATTGATCTTTATACTCTTTCATACTATTGGAATCTGTATGGATTCCATCAAAAAATACTACAAAAACAGAATAAGGTATTATATAAAAACTCTATTAATTAAATATATGAACATAACTGGGGATTAGTAAGAGAAAAGGAATCAATATAAATTTCTTGTATCTATTCCTCACATGATAGAATATATTGGGTACATATTCACTTTTTACCCTCAATTGATAGTATCCATATAAAAGGTCAATCATATAAAATTATATTACTACACATAATTGACTGAACAAATCATCAATATAGGGAATCGGATAATTGTTATTTATTTTGATCTTGTTAAGCTCTCTATAATCAATTAAAAGTAGCATTAATCCATATTTCTTCATAAAAAATGAACTATTGCATCCCAAGGGGACACAATTATATGAATGAATCCCTTATAAAGATCCTCATGTAGATTCTTCCTCAATTACTATACCTCAATAAGTTTTATTCTATATAAATTCATTGTAATAAGTGTACCACCAGGTATTAATTCAATTAATAACTGGACACCACAATATAGAGGAAGACTAGGAAACTATTCCAAAAAAATATCAATTGGCTTTAATACAATATGTATATCTTGGATGTTGAATTTCTCCCCAACCATATGAGATAAATACCCATGTTAAATAAAAATAAATACCCATATAATGGATGTAATTTACATTGGGTGATTAAATTATATCATCAATCATATCGATGATCATATATTAGTTTATAATATCAAACACAACATCCCTTACTTGGAAAATGATGTTGTATTTATGTAAATAAATTCAATCCATACAAAATTTACATAAAATTCAACTAAAGAGAGCTTAAATATATTTATAGGAATCACATTCACACAAAATTCAAATATAGAAGAATCATAAACTTAAAATACTATTATTATAAAATTGGAAGTTTTCTTTTCAAATTTAATATCAAATAATTAGGGTATCATTGTGATTACCTTAGAAAATTATTCAGATATAAAAGAGTGGGAAGATCTTGAATCAAATAAAATATCAGTATTTATTCAATTAATGGTAAGTATACCTTTCACTACATTTTTATCATACCCCACATCAGTAATGATGATCAAATAATATTTCCCTTAGCATTTGGGATTACGGTTTTTTACTTGAATCATCGTCATTGACCTTTTAAATTTGAGCACTAACTAAAATATTTCCCAAACTCCTTACATTTGAAACATTAAAGTGTGGGTAGGGAATTTTGTAGTGATTTATCTCTATCCTTAGAAAAATTCATCTTCCAATCACTTTGACATATAAATTTCACGATGAACTTCCTTTGTACACATAAAAAATTTACAATATCCCTTAAGAAAAATTTATCTGTGTTTTCTTCCACACATTGTTCATAAAGGAAATATCACCTACTTGACTCAATGGTTTTTAAAATTTCCTTTAAATTGTATCTTACTATTCTTATCAATTCCATAAAATTTATGGGTAACTTTAATATCAATTCCAATATTGATATGACACCATATGATTTATTCACAGCTAATGAAGTCTAGTATTAATAATTTTTTTATACATTGTCTTAAAAAACCAATGAATTAATCAACCTTACATTAAGGTTAGATAATTATACTAGAAGTAGTGATTTCAAGTCTGTAAAAGTTTTCTATAAATTTAATAAGGGATTCAACATCCTTCTAGTTTAGCTAAATGGATTCCTTATCTATTTTTGTATGAATAATATGAGGAAAGTGATCATTAAAAAATAATCTCTTAAATACATACTACTCCTTGGAGTCAATTTCATCATTTTGCCTTGTGTTCAAGATAAAATTCCACAATTTATATTCTCTTACTTATAAATGATAAACAACCAAAATAAAATAATTATGTTCATAAAATTGTAGAACAAAAAATATATTTTTTGCGGTACTGATCCATTTCCAAAAAGCTATAGGATAAACAAACCCACTAAAAGGATGTGTATGTTACCTCATGAAGGACTCAACAGAACGTTGTTCCTTCCTTTTCTCATTTGTATGTTCAATATGATTCATATCTTAAGAAAGTTGTGAAATCATAGAAATAATATTTTTCATTCTATCTCCCATAGAATTTGGATTCTTAAGAGGAAAATTATTTCATTTTTAATCATTTTTTTGATTAATAAGGTACCTTTAGGTTAAATCCACTGACCAAAAAAATAATAGCATAATAAAAAAATCATTGTTTAAAACCACATAATGTTTGTTCCAAAACAATAGGAACTTATGTTATACATAAACTTAACTCCAGTGTTAGCACTAATGTATTCTTATCCTAGTTTCTAAAGATAACTGAACCTTTCTATGATACCAATAATAGTGACCCATATATTTTATACATAGACATTACTTCTTATTTGATGAATATTCAATATATATCAATAGGATCTATGGAAGAATGATATAGGTTTTGTATCATTGTATCAATGGATACATAAATAAATTATTCCTAATAGATCTACATCATATTCCACTAATATATTCATAACTCACACACATTTTAGTTATATCACAGTTAAAACATTTCTTATTAACCCACAGAAAAGAAAATATATTGGTGAGATAAGATGTTAAGTAAGGGTAAACAAGGTAGATATCAATGATAAATTAATAGTAACATGATCATAAGGGTGTGAGGATATGAGATTCAAATGTTAAAATCATACCCTACATGACATAGATAAATATATTGATTCATAATGTAAATCATGATAGTTTATAAGGCACGTGTCAAAAATGAATCAAATTACATGATCCACGAGAGCATAACATTGGTATATTACATAATTGTTTTATACACATAACAATATACTATAATTTCTTTAGTCAAGGATCACTACAAATAATATTAGAGTGGATTGGGTTTACACTCTATTGCATAATATCCTTATTCAAGGTTCACTCTCAAGAATATTATAGTAGAAAAAATCCCTTAATGAACAGGGTTCACTCCACATTCTAGCCCTTTTTATATCATGGGATATAGATGTTTACCCAATTCATTAGAGGGATATATAACTTTAGGCCCAATCATCATATAATTAAAGTAATATAAATGTCTTCCAAAATAGCATAAAACATTAATTATTTCATAACACATGGAACAGAAATGGTTTTCATAAACATTTAATCATTTTATCATAGAAAAATCTGTAAACAAGAAATGAGTCTCATACAAGTTTTCTCATAATTTAACTATAATGGGGAAATAAACCAATTTTTTTGAATAATTCTTAAATTTTTATCATCACAAGACATAAAAAGTATGAATGTGGATTTTATAACTAGATCATATCCCCAATAAAGAATAAGGAAAATAAAAGGATTCTATTATAGATGAAAAAAACCCTTTAAAATATCAAAGGGATATTTATTGAGAAAAATACATATTTCAATTTTTTATTACTTATTTAAAATATTTAAATTTCCAAAATATTAATGAAAAAATTTATTTCAAATAAACCATGTAGAATTTTAAAGTAGTATTCAAATAATTAACTAGTCATGATATGGGGGAAATTCTATTAATGATGTGTATGTTAAAATAAATATATTTTTTTCACATTTTTAGAAAAAATTCAGAAGTACATCATCTAGAAAATGTTATGAAAATTATTTTTAATCCATTCGATAACAATTCAATAGTGGGAAAAACAATTTCTTCAATAATCAGATTATATAAAAAACCTTCTTGATTTTTTTTAAATAAGTATATGGATGAAAAAATATTTTTGATCTAATTGTGAAATAAAATCGTTTTACCAGAAAAAACATTCTTTTGGTCTCTTGATTTATTAAAGAGAGAAAAATAATATGAAAACATGTAATATTGAAAAAAAAGAGATTAGACTTGATAAGTTAATCGATATATATATATATGTATATATATATATCAAAATATTTTATCCATGAAAACTTATTCATAAATAATCCTAATAAACAAGGAGATTGTAACATAAATCCATTGCCTCGAGTTCGACTTTTATGAAATTAGATTAACCTTATATATATTAAATTTAAATTTATTATAATTCCATAATATATTAAATTATATACTTATAATATAATATATGACCGAATTATATCATTTTACCGCAAATTTATTATAAACTCCTTATTAAAATCATTGTTTTTGGGTGTTAACTGTTTTATTTTTTCATTAGAATCCCAGTTCAGTAGTTCTGATCCTTGTCATTTAATCGTGGATACATCATCTACATAATGATAATTATGATATAAATATAATATATATTCATTATTAATATATTTATATTCGTCTATAAGGTATATATATATATATAGAAAAATTTATTTTACTATTCATAGAGATAATAAGTCATACATACACATGAACAATGTTTTCACTTTTTGATGAATTGTAAAAAATAAATGTATATAATAATTTAATATTATGAAATCATTATCATATCATATATATCATATATATTCATTAAAAATATATTTATTGCCATCTATGTAAATCTGAAATAAAAAATGAATCACATCACTTCATGGAGGTGGTATTCTACATGTACGCACAGGATCCTTTATAATTTTCGAATAGATTTGAAGGTATGAAGGTAGATATGATATTATAACTATAGAAGCAAAATTATTTTAAAAATATAATATATCATCTTTAAATACATAATAATAACTATCTAATAAATATGGTGATGTAAAATGAATTGTATCACCATATGGAGGCGGTAGTCAATACATTCACACGATCGGTACTTTCACTTCCCATTTCAGGGAAATGATGGTGGAAAATGGTAGTTACATAATCATAATAAAATCTATTTATATATAATATACTAAATTTAATATTTTATTATGAATACCATATATGTATAAGATGCAGAAGAAGAAATAATTTGAATGAGGTTGGGTAGGAATATTACCTCTCCTTTGGTGGGCCTCCTTTTGAAATCACATTAAAGACCTTTAGAATGGTATTTTAAGAATTCCAAGACCAATAATTCATGGATAGTGATGTATATTTTATAATTTTTGAAGATTTGGTTGATCTGTATAGTTCAATGTTTCATAAATAAAACTGATAAGGGGTGTCCTTTTATAAATATGGAAAATGACAATTATTTTTAAATATAATTAATGAATATCCCAAGTACAATGATTCAAAATAGTAAATAATTTTAAAAAATACGGTTGAAATATAACAATAAAACGAAATATTTATAAGGTTTTTGTAACACCCAAAGATTTATGATATAATTCCCTTCAAATAAATTTAATTTCTTTGATAGCTTTTGATACATGAAAACCCGAGACTAAATGAATCATAATATATTATTAACATTAAAATATTGTTGTTAATTTTTTGTAATTAATATGAATAAATAAATTTTAAAAAAACTCTCACATTTTTATTTAAATAAAATCTATTGGTAAATAATAACTCATTTTTTTATTAAAGTCAGTATATACTTCAAAAATACATTTAAAAAAAATCATCCGTTTTGTGAAAAAATAATAAAATTAATTTCTTCCAATTTTTGAAAATTAATTTGAAAATTTATCTAAATTTTTCAAATCATCATGTAAAACTTATCATAGAGTGAATTTTTGGAAATTTTCTAAAAAAATGGTTTTTTGATGAACAATAATAAGTACCAATATTTTTTAAAAACATCATTTTCATTGAAAATATTTAAAAAGAAAAAATATAGTTTAAAAAGGTTTTAAAAATATCATGAGTTAAATTATATAATTTATAATCCAAATTAGTTCATTTTAATCAATTTTATATTTAAATTTTATATGAAAACTTTTAATACTTAGGAAACCTCTTTTTTTTTTCAAAAACCATTATTCCTCACATTTTCCATGTTTAAATTTAAATTTAAATTTTCTACTTTTGTGAATTTAATATCATAAAATGGGTTATATAGTTTGAATGACAATTATTATTATAATTTAATAAGATATTCTTATTTATTTTTGTAATGAATAGTAAAAAGAGTAAAAGTTTGTTACCATGGTTAATGTTAAAATGAGTTTACTGGGTGGTTAAAAAAGAGATAAGGGTGATTTTGTGAATTAATATTATATAAATAAAATTATATATATATATATATATATTTGGGACTTATCCTATCAAAAATTATAATATATATCCAATATTGAATAATTTTAATTTAATATGACTTTATAATATTTTACTATTTTAAGAAATTCTAATTATGTCCTCTCCACCACTTATAAAAGGACACCCATCTTTTATAATTATAAAACCACATTAACCCATAAACCTTGAGTAAACCCCAATTAATTATATTATACACTTCACTATCCTTGTATTAGGGGTTCTAGATGTTATAAAATACCATTTCAATGGTCCTTAAGAAATGATCTAAAGGAGGCCTACCGAAGAAGAGGTTGTCATCTTACCAGACCTATTTCAATTTATTTATTATTATAAATCCAATTATATATAGTATTCCTTATAAAATAATATTTTTTCCCCAAATAAAGTAAAATTTTATTATAATTATCAAAACAACCAATATCCTCCCTCACTTCCATCAAATGGGATGTGCAAGCATCAATCATGCATATGTGGGGACAGCTGTCTCCATGAAGCCATAAAATTCATTCTACATCACCATCATTAATGGATGGTGTTTATGATGGGTTTAAATTTTGGATAGTTTATTTATGAAATAGTTATTCTTCTATAATTTTAATATCATATCTATCTTCTTACATTCTAATCCATTGTAAAATGATAACGACCCTCATGCGTACGTGTGGACTATCACCTATATGAAGCGATGTGATTGATTTTTCATTTCTGATTTACATGTAGGATAATATAGATAAATTTAAATAATATTAATGATATATATGATTTAATAGTGAATCAATAATTTGGAATTATTATTTAACTTTCTCTCTTTCAATATGTCAAAAAGTGAAAACAACGTTCATGTGTACGCACGACCTACCATCTCTAAGAATGATGTAATTCTTTTTTTTATCTACCAATTTTATGGATGAATATATATATATATATATTGAATATATATGATATTTACATCAGGATTAAAATATTGGATATTATGGACCCAATATCATAGTACAAGGTCTGAAATTAGTGAACTAGAATACTCATGATGAATGAAATATTTAACCCCCAAAAATGGTGATTTTAATAAGTAATTATTAATAAATGGGTGATTAAATTTTATAATTGTATTATATATGATATTATAAATTTGTACAAGATTCTATTAAATAATTATAAAAAAACTTAAATTTATTATACAGGTGTTTGGACTACATTCATATAAATCACAACTTGAGGTAAATGATTTATGTTACAATCTCATTATTTATTATAATTTTTTATGATCAAATTTATGATGATGAAATTTTATAACCTTTATCTAAATAAACCCATTAAAATTATTATATACTGGTTAATTATATATATTATATGTTTCCTTTAATTTTACTCTCTTAAGTAACTCAATATACTAAAATAATGTTTTTATATAAAACCAACATTATTTGTATATTCGATCAAAAATCTTTTTTCTACCATATCCCTGTTTTTTAAAATGTTTTAAAGGATGTTTTTATAGTATCATATGATTTATTAATATCATTTTTACTCATGACTGAATTTTTTAAAAATGGTTTAAAATGAATCTTCTTTTTGTTTTTTGAAGGAGATATTTTTGAATTTTTACTAAAAATGGGAATGGAATCGTTGTTTTAACTTAAACAGAAGGAACAAAATTTCCTACTCCAATGAAAAATAAATGCTTTTAAGATTAATTTAAATTTTTGTAAGGTTATTTTCCATGAAAATATTTTCCATAATATTTTGGAAATTTTTCTATTTTAATGAAGTAATTCCAAATTAAAAAGGTTACATTTCTTAAAAAATATTTCATGAGATCATTTAAAGGTCAATACATTTATGATAAAATCCATTTATGATACTTATGATTTATTGGGTATATTATCCAAGTATAACATTATTACTATTTATCTATATGTTTTATCATAATTATGATATGATGTTTAGGAAACCCCTTAAATTTCCATGGCTTATGTTAGGATGAATTGTTGAAATGTTTTTGAAAACCACTTAGTTTCCATGATTTATGATATTTTATAAATGATTTATGATATTGTAGTACACTTATTAACAGATAATTATTATTTTATGATACTTAATGAAAATATATATCCATCTAATTAATTGGGTAAATATATATATCTTTTGAGAGAATAAGGACTAGAACAGGGAGCAACCTTGTTTAGTAATGGACTCTGTCCACTATGATATTCTTGGGCGTGAACCCTGAATAAAGATATTATGGAATTATGATTGAACCCAATGCACTATGATAGTATTTGTTGTGACACATTAATAATGAAATTATTTTCTATATTTAGGTATACTTTACAAACTTATGTTTTAGGAAAATGTTATGCTCTCGGGGATCATGTTTTTTGATTTCTCTATGATATATGCCTTATAAACTATCATGATTTATTCCATGACTCATGATTTTAATATATGAAATATAGGTCATAGTTTTCTAATATTAATCTCACACTCTTAAAACATCATTATCATGTTATGTTTATGTGATCATTGATATCTCTATTTCTTACTCTTACTGAGCATCTGAGTTGAACGTTTCATATGTTTCCTTTTATGAAGTTATGAAAAAATGTTTCATGAATAATATGTATAATATGGGTGATAGTTATGGAGAACATAGTGGGTAGTTATGTAGATATCTTTTAAATGTTTTTTAGGTATCTACGTTTCTACACACACTAGACTTATATGTTTCGGGAATGGATCATAATGTTATGTATTGAATATTAATCTAATAAGATGTGATTATAATGTATGAAAATTATGGGTCACTATAGTTTCTATTTGAGAGTGGCTTAGTTATCTTTTAAAACATGGAGGAGAAAATTTTATTCAGAAAAATTAGGATAATCCCATGAATATGAGAAAGTTCATTGTTATTTTTAACAAAGAAGTGGGGTTTTCCTTGAAAAACAACCCTGTCAGGATACTACAAGTAGATATGGTTTGCACATAGATGAATATAGGGTCAATAGCCCTAAAACAATAGGTTGATCATATATTGACCATCATTCCAGTTGACAGAGAGTGTTTGCTTGCTATTCTCTAAATATAACACTTCTAGGAGATATTTTGGGGTTAATTAATATTTTTTTATGAATTATTATAAAGGATTTGAATTGCAGATCGTCATGGATTACCTATATTAAACCTAATGATTCATAAACTATAAATAAGGTGTCATGATTTAGATATCCTATAAATTATTTTTAACTCCTATATGGTTTCCCACTATGATTATTGTTGATCACACTATGCTTTTTGGTTTTTGTCAATCGATTGAACCTAAAAGAACAATGATAATGATGAATATGATGGAAAGTGAAATGATTATCCTTATGAGAAAAAAAATGTTATGGGAGATGAGATGAAAAATATTGTCACTTTTATTATGAACCTTTATCGATCTATGAATCATATTGATCTTCCAAATGACTTTAAGAGTGAACAATTTTCCATTAAGTCCATCATGAGGAAACATCAATCATATTTTAGTGGGTCAACTGATCCACTAGTTATTGAGAAATGGATCAGTACAATAGAGAATATATTTCCCTTTATTTAGTGTTTATAACATCAAAAACTTCTTTTAGATATATATCATTTGGAAGGTGAAGCAGATTAATGGGGATATCTTACCAAGAACACGGGGAAAAAAAGATAAAATTGACTCTCTAGAGTTGGATAAGTTTGGGAGAATATTTTTTAATAATTAATTTTATATTAATATTCATACAAAATTGGAGAAGGAAATCTTTTAGCTAAAGAATAAGGATGATAAATATTTTATTACAAATTAGGTGAAATTTTCACAACTTGTGAGGTACGCTTCTAGTATTATAATCCAGCCTTATTATAAGGTTTGTTGCTACTTTAGTGTCTTAAAACCAAGTATTCTAAGAGAGTTATTCATTATAAAATTTAGTATCATTGAAGGAATCATTACATGTTCCATCAAGGTTAAGATGGATATTAGATTTACCCATCTATCTCATAGTTCTGATAAGAAAAGAAAGATATAACTTAAAGGAAATTATAAAAAACATAGAGAAAAGAATATGAGATTTCCTTCATGATCAATGTTTGGAAGGAAACATGGTGAAAATTATCTTAATGGTAATGGTAAATGTTTTATGTGTGTTAATAAATTCCATTATGAAATATAATGTCAAAGTGATGAGAAGAAGAAGTTCTCTAATGATCGTGGAAAAACACCACATAATGCACCACCCACACTCTAGTATTTCAAATGATAGACGTATAGGAATTATACTAACCATTTATAAAATATGAAGGTTAATAATGAAAATTATCATCAACAACCTCTTAAGCCTCAAGATAAAGGGAAGTATTATACAATCATTATTGAAGATGAGGGGTACGATAACGATGTGGTGAAAGGTACACTTACCATCCATTTTATAACTATTAATGAATTATTTGATCCTAGATCTACCCACTCTTTTATATATTTAGAATTATATAAGGGTATCACAACAAAATCTATATGATTTTATTTTGAATTAATAGTGAAAACCCGTTATGGTACAATGATTATATCTCATGTCTATGATTCTTCTCTAATTCACATTTGTGGGAATATGATTCTTGTCGATCTCTTTATCCAACCTCTACTTGAATTTGATATTATATTATTCAAGGAATGTATTTCCTTACAAATCTATCGCATCAATTTTTAAGGAAGGTAAGCCAAATTTGTTATTTTGAACCAACCTAGCATCATCTATCCGTGAAACAATAAATATAAAACTCCAATGGAAACTACATCTATTTTACCGGTCATGAATTATATTCAAAAGGGATTTTTTTTTCTCAAATGGTTGGGGATAAACTCAACATCGAAGATATTATTATAGTGCATAATTTTTTTATGTATTTATAGATGAGATTCCTTATCCTCCACCAAATATTAACATTGAGTTTTCAATAGAACTCATACATTGTGTTACACTTATTTAAAATGCACCAAATAGAATGTCCTCAATTAATTTATAGGAATTGGATAAGAAACTCTAAGATATTATCTAAAAGAGATTAATTTGTAAATGTGTGTCACCTTGGGGTGAACCTATTCTCGTTATAAAGAAGAAAGATTGATTAATGCGACTCTGTATTGATTATCAAGAATATAATTAGATAACAATCAAGAACAATCATCCTATATCTTTTATTGAAAAATTCTTTGATAAACTACATGAAATTCAATACTATTCCAATATTTAACTTCATTATCAATATCTTCAATTAAATTTCGCGAAGGAGGATATACTTAATAAAAAATTATATATTAGGAATAGACACTATGAATTTATAGGGATTATATGTGGACTTATTATTTCCCCCAATATCATCATGGATTTAATGAATATAATATTTAGATATTACCTTGATCAGGTTGTGGATGTAATTAGAGATGATATTCTTATAAATTCAAAGAGAAATGAATATCATGATTATCACTTGAAGATTTTACTGAATACCCAGAGGAATGATTATCAGTATGAAGAATTGATCAATTGTGAATTTTTTATATAAAAATATTCATTTTTGGGTCATGTAATAACATGTAAGGGTATATCAGTTGATCCATCAAAGATAGAATTCATTAAACATTGTCATGGACCAACCATAGTGACTATGGTCCATCATTTTCTTGGATTGGATGGATTTTATCTTTTATTTATGGAAAATTTTTCATAGTCATCTAATCCACACACTAAGTTAACTCATAAGGGATCCAAGTTCATTTGGAGAGATAAATGTGAGGAAAAGTTGACGGTACTAAAGATAAGGTAAATCAGTGAACATATTCCTACACTACCATTCAGTTGGGAAGTGTTTTTTATGTATAGTGATTCATTAATGAAAGGATTGGATGTGTCACCATTAAAAATGATTTGGTGATAGTTTATGACTCATATAAATTGAACGTTCATAAGAAAAATATTCCAAATCATGATTTGGAGTTAGCTATGTTAGTTTTTTAAGTAATGTTATAGAGGAATTATATTTACATTGAACGGTGTGAAATTTATATTAATAAAAAATTATAAAGTAAATATATCACTCTAAAATAAATGAATATTATCCAGAGAATATGGTTAGAGTTGATTGAAGATTATGACTTCTCGATACATTACCACCATAGTAAAATGAAAAAGGAAGCTGATACATTGAGTTAAAAGGATCATTCTATTTTATAAATGATGAGGATCAAAATAGATCCATTATTTTTATATTTCAAAAGGACTATTTTGGAAATATTTAAGGGAGGGGGAAAATTTGTTCTTGCTCAAATGATTTTTAATCCATCTATCTAGGTAAAGATTAAAAAAATGCACAAGGAAGATACAGAATTAAAAAAGATGGTAGGAAATGTTCTTATGTTCAAATTTTATTATTATTGAATGATAATGTTCACAAATCATGTTTGTTTCCATTCAATAAATGACTTGAATAATGAGATATTGGTTAACTCTCTTATTTCATAATTATTCATTCATCCAAGAAGTATAAAGATGTATAGAGATATGAAAGAGTATTTCTAGTGGGAAAACATGAATATAAGTATTTTGGAATATGTATACTAGTTCTTATTATATCATAAATTTATGTTTTAGAGATATAATTATACGGGGATGTTTTAACTATTTTCCACCCCAGAGTAGAAATAAGGAAAAATCAACTTGGATTTTGTCATCAGACTCCCCCAAATTTCTAAGGACCATAATTATATTTGGGTTATATTTGATCACCTTATATAATCTTTTCAATTAATTATTATAAAATAATATCTATCACTTGAACTTATCTTAAAAATAATCATTAAAGAAGTGGTAAGGTTTCATTAAATACCACCTTTTATTATATATAATCATGATTCATGGTTTAATATGAAGTTTTGGAAAATTCATTATAAATATCTTGATTTACAGTGGTGTTTCAATATTTATTATCACAATCAAATAGATAGTCATTGTAAGAGAACCATGAAACACTGGAGGATACACTTAGGTATTTTTTTATGGATTTAAAAGGTGTTATAGATTAACAACATCCACAGGTTTTGTTTTTTTACAATGATAACATTCACTCAAGTATTCATAATTCTCTTCATGAATCCCTCTATAATAATTAGTATAGAACTACAACGTAATGGGATGAATATGGAGAAATAAATATATTGGTTCCAAATAAATCTGGGGGAATTATAGAGAATTTATAAGCTATTTAGTAATACCTTAAGGTTTCTCTATGTCAATAAAAATGTTTTTCTAGAATTTATTTACGAAATATGAAATTAAATGTTGGTGATATGGTGTTACTGTGAGTTTCTCCATCAATTAAGGGTATTCTATTTAGAAATAAGTAAAACTAGAGCCCTATGTATAATTTCTCATTCAATATTATTGATTGAGTAGGGAAGGTAGTTTATCACTTGGCACTTCCACTGAACCTCTCTCAAGTTCCTGAAGTTTTCCATGAATCTCTCATGAGGAAGTACATACCTAATCATTAACATGTAAAAAACATAGAGGTCATACTATTAGAGAATTATTTATCATATGAAAAAAACTAGTATAGATATTATAACATAAATATAATTATATATAGAATAATGATAAACCATATTTAAAGTTCTCTGTAGGTTTCATAAATTCAAAGAAGTTATATGGGATCATGAGGATTTGATGAAATAAAGATATTGTAATTTGTTTATATCAATGTGACGAAGTTTCAAGGGAAAAATTTATTTTAAGGGGGGAGTGGTTAGAATGTAACACCATAATATTTTATGATATTTTTCTCTTTAAATAAATTTAATTTCTTTGGTTTCTTGTGATACACGTAAACCTGAGTCTAAATAAACTATAATGTAGTATATTATCCCAACCTAGCTGTCAAATTAGCTGAATTAATAGGATTAACCACATTTTGAAAATTATTTATAAAATTTTTAGATGAATAAAATAATGTATTTAAAAAATAATTATAATTCTATAAATGTATAATACTACTTCACATCTTACCCTATTATCTGCTGGAAAACAATAACACAGCTCATGGGTATGTGTGGCTTACCACATACATGAAGAGATGTGATTAATTTTTTATTTCCACCTTATAAGGATGTTCTTAGGTTTATAAATAAATAATATATATAATTTATAAAATATTTTTGATTCTATAAATGTAAAATATTTTATAAATTAATAATTTTTTAGAAATTAAAAAAATGAAAATGTTGTTTATATATATGTAGAGAATAATGGATCCATTAAAATATGTGATACATTTTTTATGAGAAGACTAAACGGTTGGTTTTAAAAGTGTATTTTTTGGGTAAATATGATAACTAAAACATGTTTACCATTTTTTAGGTAATTAAACCGTAACTCATTTGAGCATGATCAATAAACCAATGTTGTTTTGAGGTTATAAATCGAATGAGTCCAAAATTAACCATGTGAAATTATCCATTTTAGTAACTAAATAAGTTGTGATGAAAAATGAAATAAAATTAACATTAATTTTTAAATTAAAATTTAAAATTTTATTAATAAATTAGAAAACAAATATAATTTTATTATTAAGGAATCCAAGAATGTATGAAGTTAGACTTGAGTTAATTTAAGGTATTTTACTTTAAAATTTTGTTTTAAATGTTTTACACTCTTTATTATCCATATAATTCTTGTTTTAAATGTTTCAAAATATTTTTTATTTATTCTCTAATGTCTTATAATGATAATTTCTTATTATATATTTCTCTATTTACAATTTTTTGAAAATTATTAATTTTAATTTGTTTTGTATGTTTTATATTCAACATTTTAAAAAAGTGAAAAAGTATTTTCCTCTAATTTATATGTCTTGTGCACCTTTTCCCATAATCTAATACATTATTCATTATTAACATTCCTTGAAAATTTAACATCATTTTTGAAATTATATCCTTTTCCTACTCATTTGTATATTTTTTCTTTTTAATATTTTTCAGAGAAAAATGATATTTCTTTATATGATTATAAAAAAATAGAAAATGTTTTGATTTTGGTTTTAAATAAGTTTTTAATGGGTTTTATGATGAAAATTAAAAGATTAAAAATATTTTGTTTATGATATATTAATTTATAATTATATATGAGGACATGTGAGCCAGGTATAGCTCGTGATGATAGTTGATCTTGATATTTATCTCTAATGCATTAGGTAATGATGTCGACTTCAAAAGAGAAAATGAGTGAGATAATCGGGTTGGTTACTCATATCGAATTTATTAAGATTAAATTATTTTATAATGTGTTAAATATGATTAAAGATGGATAAAATATATGATGATCCAATATATCCATATTATCGTTTTAAAAAGTTTTTTATTGAATATTATTTATATAATGATGTAGGGAAAGTTTAGGAACTTTTAAAGGTAAAATATTTACTTTCAAAAGAATTCTTTTCATACATTCCCACATGTTTCAAGTTTACTTCATGTTTTTTATTATTATTTATAATGTGTTTCAAAGGTTTTATTCAATACGTGGAAACATTTTTTTTATGTTTTCAATGTTTTATTATGAAGAAGATAATCATATTCAATGGATTTAATGTTTTTCACTAGACATAATGGGAATAATTTATTTTTATATCTATTAAATATATTTTTTTCCTCATCCCACACTTTTAAAAAAATTTCATAGGATCTAAGGATGACTTGAAATTATATCAAGGTCAATATATCCACTATGGCGGCTCGTCTTAAATGAAGATAAAATGTTTTGAATGGAATAAGGGTGTAAAATTCAATGCCTTTTATAGAAAAAATATATACTATATGGAAGTGTATCCTTTTTTTGTAATATTATTCATAATTTTATAAATTTTGATTCATAATAGATCATGTGAATGTGAAAATGTCAAATAATTGATAGTAAACTCATATTTATGGATTTTTAGAGTAATGAGTCATTATTGCTGGTATGAGAGAAAATATTAGACACCTTTAGCAATTAGGATAATATTTAATAGAACATTAAAGAGACTCTAATTTATAGTTATAATATCATGAGATATCTTTTTAATTTTCCCATATTTATTCATTTAATTAATGTCTCTTCAAAATGGTTATCCACATAGGAAACAAGGTAACTAATGGTTGAATACAACAATGGAATTATAAAATTACAAATCCGGAACAAGGAATAGTTAGAATAGAAAAGTTTATAGATGTTTTAATTCATTATAAACAGATTATTAATGGTGGTAACCATGAAAGAGAAAACCAAATTATCTATAATGTAACATGTCTGTAGTGAAACATTTAATGAAATAAAACCTCTAAATTTTGGAAAATCTTCAGACCTAGTGAATGATGAGGTACTAAAAAATCCATTGGATAAGATATTCAAATATTTGGGATGTAAAAATATCAAAAGGTAACTCTTTATATTTATCTTTTTGAAGAAGAATTTGATATATGGTGGTCTTTTATTAAGAATACTAAGTAAAAGGATGATATTTATACCATGGAGTGGATGTTGAATACATATCATTTTCTTGAGAAGTGTTTTCTAAATGTTGTATGGAATAGAATGGAAAAGAAATTTATGGAATTTTAGTAAAAGGAATAAGAATCAATAAAAAATTATGAATTATTTTTACTAGATTGTCTTGGAATGCATCAAATTTCTTTTTAGACTATGAAAGTAAACTTGATATATTTTTCATGGGTTTAAAACAATTTTTACAATGAGTGTTTAACTATCATGAATTTTAATTTTTTAAGGAGGTTGTTCATTGTGATAAATAATTGAGATATAGATTGCTAGAACTTATGTATAACATGAAAAAATGTGATTTATGTGGTAAAGGTGAAAATAAATTGAGAAGCATTAAATAAATAAATTTATAAGTAATCCCATTAAATGTTCCAAATTTTATAAAGGATATTTTATGAAATGTTTGATTAGACCAAGGATGTGTTCATAATGTGGTAAGATATATCATTTGGCTGATGACTATATGGAAAATTGTTTAGATTATAAAATGTAGTGGTAAAATAGACAATCGACCAGCATTAAGATGTCTTATTTGCAAAGAGTTGGGAAATTATGCGAATGCATGTCCAAAGATTGTTAATAAAGGTACAAATTGTCATATTTTAGAAAACAAAAGGTGAATGAAAGTATTTTTATACTACTATAGATGAATCAGGACCCTCAAAAAAAGCGATGATAGCTACATTACTTTTTTATTTAGATTATTCCAATTTCTAATTTGATTTGGGATCTATACAATCTTTTATGACTAGAAAACTTGTAATTAAAATAGATATAACTCAAAAAATTAAGTCATAACTCTTTGTAAAAACTCTTAGGGTAGTATAAAAGAAACAAGAATTTATTTAAATCTTTATGTTATCATATATGGATTTTTTTCCTATAAACATTATTTTTTCCTATTGTAGAGTTTGATGTAATTTTTGGTACGGGTTAGAATTATGTTTATCATTCTAAGATAGATTTAAGATCTAATGATGATATTTTTCAGAATTAGTTTTAGTTTTAATAGAATATTTAAATCATACCTTTGATAACATATCAGGAATATGATAAACTAATAAAAGTGGAAAGAAAATCTATCTTTCAAAAAATTTTAAAAAGAAACTTCCTATTTAAATTAGTGATATTGTAGTAGTAAATAAATATATGGATGCATTTATAGATTATTTTACTAGTTTCTGTAAGTTGGAGGTTGAATTTACATTAACATATTTCTTGATTCTAAGACAATTTTAAACCCCCCATATTGAATGGTTTTGGTAGAACATTTGGAATTAAAGGATAAGTTATAAGAGTTTTATGATAAGGGTTTAGTTTACCCTATCACTTCACCTTGGGGTTCTTTTATTTTGTTTTTTAAAAAATGATGCTTCAATAATACTTTTTATTGATTAAAGAGTGCTCAATAACTATAATTTTATGAATAATTATTATTTTCCACACATCAATATCTTTTTTTACTAGCTCCATAATTTTCAGTATTTTAAGAAATTTGATCTCAGTTTTGGGTATCACTAGTTGTGGGTGAAATAGGAAGGAATTATAATGATGGTGTTTGATACTATGTATACGAATTATGAGTTTTCAGCTCTCTCTTTTTATGTTAATTAATTTACTCATTTTTATAGATTTTATGAAAAGAGTATTCCATTAGTATTTGGATAAATTTTTGGTAGTTTTCATTGATGATTTTCTAGTTTATTATAAAAGTTATGAGGAATATTAGAAACATATAATTATTATTATAAATTCTTCCAAATAAATAATTTATTATGGAAAATTTGTTATATCTAAATTACGGTTGTAGAATATTTCATTACATGGCCTTATTGTTTCTAAAGATAAAATAATTGTTAATTCTACTAAGAATAAATTATTTGAAGAGAAACTAATACCAAAAATTGTCAGTGAGATTTGAAGTTTTATTGGATTATTGGGTCACAAATGATTGTCAATTAAAAATTATTATTGGTTATCTAGACAAATAATTAAGTTAACTTGAAAGGGAGTAAAATTTATTTGAAAAAAGGAATGTGATGAATAATTCCAAGAATTAAAAATATGATTATTTAATTCTTCATTAACATCCTTTCCAAAAATAAATGGTGAATTTTTTAATTATAATGCATCTTATTTGAAGGGAATTGGTTATGTATTGATGTAAGAATAACAATTAATTATATGCACTTAATATTAACTGAAAATTAATGAGTTTAATTACCCAACACCTGATATTTAGCATACAATGGAGAATTTTAATTAAAAAATTAAATGGAATCATTTATATGGGGTAACATGTGAAATTTATAATGAACATAAATTTTTAAAGAATATAGTCACTCAAAAATAGTTGAACAAGAGGTAGAGAAGATGGTTAAAAATGATAAAGTGTATTTATTTCTTCATTCACCATCATCCAGGTAAAGTAGACATGATAGGTTATTCCTTTAGTAAAAAATGATTTATCATCAACCATGTTATGTTTGGAACACAATTTTTCAGTTAATAATTTAATAAAAGTTTACCTAGAATATATAAATGATGAAAATATCTCTCCCTTAGATTAAGTTCTTGTACATATATATATTTATAAAGAAATTAAGCAAGCTAAGAATGAACTATTATTTTCAATAAATGGTAGATCTGTTCAAGTTGGGTAGGGTAATTTAATTTAACATCGACCAAAAAGGTGTTATGATATTTCTAAAGATGTTTTGTGTGTTAATTGTTTACTATTTTATAAAGTAATTGTTGAATGAAGCCTATAACTCCCAATTTTCCATTTATTCTGGCATCAAAAATATAAATAGAGAACTTTAGGAATATTTTTTGTGTGGTAGAAGGGAGAATGATATTACTGATTTTACTATGAAATGTTTTACTTTTCAACAGGTTAATGACAAAAGAATACTACCAAAGGGAATTCTTCAGCCTTTTACAGTGACTGAATAAAAATAATAGAATATATCTATGGATTTCATAGTTTGATTACCCTAGAAAACTCAAGGTAACAACACGATTTTCTGTTTTTAATCTTTTAAATAAATCCATTAATTTTCATACTATTATAGATACTACATATTTGGATAAAATTACTAGAATTTAACTTAAATAGATTGTCAAATTACATTGAGTATATCTCTCTATTATATCTGATCGTGGAATCAGGTTTACATCAAATTTTTTGAAAGGGATTCATAAATTATTGGATACTAAATTAAATTTAAATACATCATTTCATTCTCAATATAATTGGTATCTAAATAGAAAAAACTAGACTTCGGAAGGCATTCTTTTAGATTTCTCATTAGATTATCACAGAAAATGTGACGGAAAACATTCATTAGTTGATTTTTCTTATAATAACATTTTTCATTCCAGTAAATTTATGGATCCTTTTAAGGCCTTATATAAATAGTTGTTTAAAACTCCATCGTGTTGGGATGAATTTGGTGACAGGATGTTTTTGGGACGAATATTGGAAGAAGATATGGTTAAGAAGGCAATGATGATTCAGTAATATATGATGGTATCATAGATAGGGAATAAAAATTATGCATATAATCAGAGAAAAGATGATATATTTGAGGTATGTGATCAAATTTTTCATAAATAATAATTTTTAAACTTATTATACATTTTTCAAAAAAGGAATTTCAAGTCCATTGTTAATTAGAGCATAAGAAACTATATAAAAATTGAGACAAATTTCTTATCAATTGGTTATAACTATGATTTATTCTCTAGAACATGATGTGTTTCATGTTTTATTGTAAAGGAAATATATATATGATGAATCTCATATTTTGATATCTAAAGTGGTATAGTTATAAGAGAATCTCTTTATAAAAAAATCAAATTCAATTTTTGGATAGAATAAAAAAGGTACTATAAAATAATAGGTTTCACTAGGTTATGTTTTTATTGAGGAATAACATGATTCATGAAGAATAGTTAGAATAAAAAATATAATGGAAAATGCCCTCAATTATTTAACTAATGAATAAATCTATAAGGATTAAATTTCTTGGAGGGGAATAATTTGACAACCTTAGTAATGTTAATAACAAATTAAATCAAATTATTTATAGGTATTTATTTTATGGATTCATATTCATAATTTTGTAATAAATAATTTTATATGTTTTTTTAATTGAAAATGGAATAGTTTTATTTAAATAAATTGATTTCCATGTATTAGATGTTTTTATTCTAAGGATAAATTTCTTGCTTTTAGAAGTTGAATTTGAAGAAATAGAATTTATTTCCTATATAATAAAATCAAATTTATCATAGGGTGAATTTTTGGGGTTTTATATGAGATGATTGATTTATTTAATGAATAGTGGAAAAAACTGATTTTTATTAAAACACTCATTTAATTTTAGTATTTACAAAATCCCAATATATTCGGTTGTTCTAAAACAGAAATTAAATCCCATTAGATAGAAATAATACAATTAATTCCATATATATTAGCATTATAATTTATTTTGGTATAAAATAATCTTTATTATTAAGAAGATTAAAAAAAATTATTTTAATTGAGGTTTTCATGTTTATTTTAAATATAATTTATACCTCTTATTAAAATTGAATATTTGGAATTTTATTATATTTGAAATTTGGTGGCTCAAATTTGGTGGCTCAAATTTGGTAATAAGATAAATTCTATTTTTTGTCATTATGAATAGAAACTTTGGTAAAAAATACTACCACAATGAAAGGTGATACTAGTCAATTAAGGTAAAAAATAAGTGATTAGTTTATAAAATTACATATTAATTCTTATTGGATGATGGTATTTAAAACCTGATCACATTATCAAAAACATTATACAGTTTTTAGGTAACATTCCCTTTATTATGAATTTATATTATTTTAAAACATTGAATAAATATACATTAACCAAAACTTTATTAAATGAATTAACTACATCATTACTTATGTTCTAGAGATCTTTTATTATAAATTACCGTCCTATGAATGATTAAGGTGTATGATAAAAGAGGTTTTCCCAATTAAAGGTATAATTTTATAACTGAGTGTTTCTTGTTTATTTCTTCTTATAAATCCTTCAAATATTTTGTAACCATTATTAAATAATAAGATTAGTTTATTTTAGATACTAAAATTTTATTATGATTATAGTAAAATAATATTTTGTCTCTTTTTCTATCATATGATAATTGTAAACATCGCTCATGCGTACGTATACATTACCACCTCCATGAAGTGATACATTTAATTTTTCATCAACATATTATATGGAATTTTTAAATGATAGTTAAAATTCATATATTTTATATTTATAAAATAATTATGTTTTTTAAATATAATATAATACTTACCATCTTAACTTAAAATCCATTAGAAACATGATAACACCACTTGTGCATATATATTTACTACCACCTCCATGAAAAAATGTGATTTGGTTTTTATTTCCACCCTAAAAGGATGGTATTGAAGATGGAACTAATGAATAAATTGGAAACATATAACTTTTTTATGATTATATAAAATTAAATTGTGATATACATAATTTATTTTCCTCTTTGTATAAAAATGAAAACATTATTCGTTAGTACATACAAGAAAACCGTATATATGAAATGATGTGATTCATTTTTTATGACTTAAAAACATGGTTGGTTTTAAAATTGTATTTAATTTATAAATAGTATAATTATAACATGCTTAATATTATATAGGTAATGTAACCATAATCTCTTTGACCATGGTCAATGAACCGATTTTTGTTTGAGGTTATAAAATAAATGACCCCAAAATGAACAATGTGAACTTAACTATTATAGTAACTACATAAGTCCTAGAAATAAATGAATCAAAAGAAAAAATAGTAATTAAATTAACATATAAAAGGTTATAAATCATATAGAAAACAAGTATTATTTTATAATTCACGATTTAAAGAACACACTAAGCTAGATAATAATTAAAGTAAAGGATTTTCCTCTAAAATGTTGTTTTAAATTTTTTAAACCCTTTATCCTTCATATACAAGTTATTCTAATTATTTAAATATATTTTTTATTTATTCTTAAATATTTTATAAATTCCATTTTTCAGTATAGTTTAATTAATATTAATTTCATTAAAAATGAATCTTTTTAGTTTTCCATGTATGGTTTATTTTTGATTTTTTTAAAAGAAAAAAAGAATGTTTTTTTATCATATAAAGATAAAAATTCTTTTTACACAATCATATGAATTATTTGTTACAAGTTTAATATAAAAGATAATTTTTTTTTAAAATTATATCATATTCCCAATCTTTTCTAGATTTCCCCTGTTATGATTTTTCATAAAAAATTATATTTTTTCTTATGATTATGAAAAATGAAATATTTTTTATTGTGGTTTCAAATTAGTTTTTCAAGAGTTTTATGATGAAAATTGAAGGATTAAATTATTTTGGTCATGATATGGTACTTGGTCATTATAGATTGTATGGAGTGATCTTAATAAAACTCATGATGGTCGATGAACCTGATATAGCTATATAATGTGTTGGATAATAATATATTATTTAAAGGTGAAATGAGGGAGATACCTGAGTTTGTTGCTTGAATGGAGTTAATTAAGATTCAATTATTCTTATATGGGTTACAAATTTGGGAAAGGAATTTATGAATAACATTATCCCAAATACATATGTTATGTTTTCAATGAAAAATAATTTGTATTTATATTTTATCGAGTAAGTGATGTTTATGAACTTTTAAAGGTGAAAGATTTATTTTTAAAATAAATCCTTTCAAGAGTTATTACATTCCTCATGATTAATTCATATATTTTTCCATTTTTAATGTGTTTCAAATATTTTATTTGAGAAAATATTGTTTTCCACATGTTGAAAAGTTTTATTTATGTTCTAAATGTTTTATTATAAAAACTAAAAACATCATCATAGGTTTTAATGTTTTTCAATAGACTAATGGGATTGATTTATTTTTATATGACTTATTGATATTTTTTTATCACCTTTCACTTTAAAATGTTTTTAAAGGATCTAATATTAGTATAAATTTTAGTATGGTCCAGATTTACACTATGGTGAAAATTATTAAATGAAAATAATGTTTATTTAATGAATGAAGGGTGTAAACTGAAGACCTATTTTTGGGAAAAAAATATTCATTATGTGGAAGTGTCCAATTTATTAGGTAATGGTTTTCCAAAATCTCTAAAATTAGAAACCTAAATACTATGGGAATGTAAAATCATGATATATTTATTATTAAACTCATATTTGTGGGTGTTAAAAGTAATATGTCAATAAATTTGGTATCAATGAAATGTTTACATAGCTTTAGAAGTGAGGAGAATATTAAATGAAACTTTAATGAGACTCCAATTTATGGTTATAATATCATAAGTCCACTTTTAATGATTTCAATTTTTCTTTATCTAATCCATGTTTGTTCAGAATGTATTCCAATATCAAAAATAATTAATCTTATTTAGGAAGACATCAATAGGTAAATAACCTTATAAATAAACAACCTAGAATGATTAGAATAAAAGTTTTTGTGGTAGTAATAACTCATTTGACATGTGATATTAATGGTGTCACCAATGAAATAGAAAAACAAAATTATCTACAAAAAAAACATTCCCATAGTGATGAATATTATTAAAAACAATCCACTATCTTTTGTTGGATCTTTAATCCCAATGAAGTTTCATGGATGTATTAATTGGAGAATAAATTTGATTTTTTAGAATTATAGAACATAAAGGGTAACTATTGATATTTATCATTTTGAAGGTGAAGTTGATCTATGGTAATAATACCGATGAAAATCTTGAGATTGAAGAAATGGAATGGATGGTCCTTAAATATATTTGTTCTTGATAATTATTTTCCTAATGTTCTATATATTATAATGAAAATTAACCTTCTGGAATTGATGCAAAAATAAAAATACCCAGTATATTTTTATTAATAATATTTTACTAGATTGGTCAAGTATACAACAAATTTAAATTTGGACTAGGAAATTAAAATTGACTGATTTTACATAGGACTAAAACTATATTTATAAATATCATTAGAAACTAATAAATTTAAATTTTATGAGGAGGTTATTGATTATATTGAAAAGTTGATATGGATGTTATTGGTTCCTATGTACATCATGACAACAAGGTTAGGATATTATGATGGTGGGAAGTAATGGTAAGATAGTCGACTAAAAAATCAAGAGGTAAAACCTTAAAATGACACAAATGTTGTAAAATACATTTTAAATAATGATTGGTATGTCTAGGGAAGTGTTACTGATGCGGTAATCTAGGTCATTTCGATTGTCAATATAAGGAAAATAGTTCTAATACGTAAAGCAATGTGAAAACAGTTAATCATATAGTAGTATGATGTTTTAATTTTAATGATTTGAGACATTATTCTAACACTCATCATAATTTAGATACTCTAGGTGAGAATAATCAATATTGAAAAAATAAATGTGTGGAAAAGTATTTTTATAAAAACAATGTAGATGGAAAACCCAAAAATGAAGTGGGGTTTGGAACATTACTTATTTATCTAGATTATTCCAATTTATTGATTGATTTGAGACCCATAAATTTTTTTTAATCAATTTTTTTATGTGAAATAAAAATACCATCTCAAAAAATGATGATAAAACTCTTCATAAAAACTCAAGGGGGTTGTATAAAGGTAACGCGAATTTATATAAATCTTCCTGTAATCACATGTGGAATGATTTTGTCTTTATATATTTTTGTATTTCCCATTTTATAGTTTTATGTTATTATAAGTTTGGATTGGATTTTATTTCATCATAGAAATATAGAATATAGAGCTAGTGGATTAATTTTTTAGAATGAGTTTTATTTTTTATATAAAATTGTTTTTATACCTTTGATAAAATGTTAAGAAGCTTATATATTGATAAATTAATGAAATAAAAGTTCTCATGCACAAAATATTGAAAATAAAGTTACATTTCAAATTAGTTATGTGTCAGTAGTCAATGAATATCTTTATATATTTCTTGTTGATTTTCCGAGTTCTATTTCGGATCAAGCGGCTGAATTTATTATGGACATAATTCTCGATACTAATACAATTTTTATACCCCATTATTGAATGGATTTAGTAGATATTTTGGAATATAAAAATTAGTTACAAGAGATTCCTGATATGGGTTTCATCCACCCAAGAACATCGAATTTGATTCGTCTAGTTTTGTTTGTTAAAAATGATAGTTTCATGATAATTTTTATTTGATAAAAGAGAATTCAATTGAATCACTATTAAAACAAAATATACATTACCTCAAATAAATGAATTATTTAATCAGGTATAGGGTTATTAGTATCTTTCAGATATTGATCTAGGTTTCAGTATCAACAGTTGATGGTAATTAAGTAAGAAATTCCAAGGACATTGTTCCACACTATATATATGCATTATGAGTTTGTGAGCATTCCATTTAGGTTGATGAATGCACCTCCTGTATTAATGGATATTATAAATAGAGTTTTTTTATGAGTTTGGATAAATTTATGGAAGTTTTCATTAATGAAAATCTAGTTTACTCTAAAAGTTATGTAGATCAGGAAATATATCTATGGATTATTATATAATAATTATAAGAAAAATATTATGTAGAAAATTTAGTAAAGGTTAATTTTTGTTACAATAGATTTCTTTCGTTAAGAATATTATCTAAAAATATGTAATAAATGTTGATCATGTTAATATATAAATTGTGTAAGAGTGTCCAATAACTTTAAATGTCACTAAGATGTGATGTTTTCTTAGATTAATGTTTTATTACAAATGTTTATTGAAATAAATTCTCTATTATCTAATCCACTAACTATGTAAACTGATAAGGATTAAAAAAATTTATGATAAGGGAATTTGATGAATGTTTCCCGAAATTAAAAATAATATTGGTTAATACGTACTTGTTATCCTTCATAATACGACATGATGATTTTTTTATATTGATTTTTATTTAAAAGAACTTTTTTGGGTCATGATGAAATATGATGAGGAAATTTCATATACTTCAAATAAATTAAAAAATCATGAGAATATTTACCCTGTACATGAGACTGATCTTATAGTAGTGGTTTTTGCAATAAAAATTTAAAGGAAATTTATTTATGGGGTAAAATTTGAGGTAAATACTAACAATAAATGTTTAAAGATTATATTCACTCAAAATAAGTTGAACATGATTCATAGAATATGGTTAATAATGATTAAGGATTATAATTTAATGATTCTCTATCATCTAGGTAAAGTAAACAAGGTACTCAATACCATGATTTAAAAAGAAAATATATCATTAACCACGTTATATTTGAAATATGATTCTTTGGTTAATGATTTGGTTAATGTTTAACTTGAAACTATCCATACATAAAATCCCTCTACTTCTATCCAAGTTTAAATTCAGTATTTGTTTATAGAAATAATTAAGCATACATAGAAAGAATATGATGATTTGTAAAAAATGGTATATTTTTTCAAGAATTGTATGTTTTCCAAATTTGACATTGGAAATGAGGTATTATAAGGATTATAAAGAGGTTTTGTGTTAAAATTATTTCTTATTAGAAGAAAAAATTATTAAATTAAGCTCATAGGTCCCCATTTTCCATTCATCATGGCTATATTGAGGTGTAAATGTTTTTGGGAATATTATTTGTTGGGTGTAATAAATAAATATATTACTAATTTTACAATAAAACATGTGACTCTTCTATAGGTTAAAGATGAAAAAACAACTAAATTGGATTCTTTATCCTTTTATAGTTCCTGAAAAAAAATTATTTAATATATCCCTTATTGTTTTGGTGGAATTTCTAAATACAACTCATTGAAGCAATATGATTTTGGTTATTATTAATATTTTGACCAAATCTGTGTATTTTATTCTTATTAAAGATACAATGTATTTACATCAATATACTAGGAACCATCATAAAGTGATATGAATATTACATGGAGTCACTCTCTCTATTTTATATTATCATGATCCCATATTTACCTCAAATGTTTTAGAAAGGACTTTAGAAATCATTAGGTTCTGAATTAAATCTCATTATATCTTTTCTTCTTCACTATGATGGGTAGATGGAGAAAAAAAAATTTGACCTTGAAAGATATGGTTCAATATTTCTCATTATATAATATAGGATTTTGGGATAAAAATAGTTTATCAGTTGAATTTTCTTATAATATTAGTTTACATTTAAGTGAACAGGTGGAAAATTTTGAAAAATTATATTGAAACTGGTGTCAAACTCCATAATGTTTAGATAATTTTTTTGAAAGGATATTTTTGAGACCATAGTGGGTAAAATATTTGATTAAAGAAGCTAAATTTGATTCATTATAAAATGAGTGATGGTCAAAGTATACAGAAAATTAATGAATATAACTAAAGGAAAGACCTTTCATTTGAGATTGATGATCAAGTTTTTATTAAAAAATATACATGGAAAAGTGTTTTTAATTTTTGTAAAAGGATAAAATTAAGACAATTTTTTATTAGACCATATGAAATTTCGGAAAAAATGGGATCATTTACTTACTAATTAGACATTCCTACAATTTTATCTAAGATACATGATGTGTTTCATTTTTCTTACAAAAGAAATATATAGATGATAACTCTCATATTCTGATCCCTAAAGTGGTACAGTTATAAGATAATGTCAATTAAAATTTTAGACCAAATATATTAGGTACTTCACAATATTTTGAATTAGTTTTTTAAGGTTTTATGGTAGAATGAGATGATTTATAAAGAAACATTGGAATCTGTAAATGCTTTGATGAAAAATGCCCTCATATGTTTATATAATGAATGATGTTGTGAGGATATAATTTCTTAAATGGAGTAATAATGAGAAAATATAGGAAATTTAAATTATAAATAAATATTATGACTTATATTTATTCATTTTATATTTTCATATTCGTCATGTTTTATAAATAGTTTAATGTGAATTTTAATTGAAAAAGGAATAGTTTTATTTATGTAATTTTTTTCTAAATTTATTACATGGTTTTATTTTGAAGTTAATTTTTTTGATTTTATAAATTTAATTTTATAAAATAGGATTATGTTTTTATATCTATATATCAAATTTATCATTGGTTAATGTTTTTGGATTTTTCTAAAAGGATCAATTTTTTGAGTGAATAGTGAAAACCATCAACTTCTATTAAAACATTATTTTATTTCCAAGTATTTAAAAATTAGAAATCTACATTAGATTGTTTTTAAAGTTAAATTAATCCTATTTTATTAAAAATAATACAATTAATGGAAGAGAGATCAAGGTTATGATTTATTTTGGTATAAATTCATTTATTGCTTAAAAAGGGAATTTCTCTTAAAACTGTTTTCATTTTGGTTTACATACATAACATCCTAGTTTCAGAAGCTTCATAGAGGCACCCTATACCCTGTTGTTCACAGGGCCTCAAGCACATTTCCCTGAATGCCAGAGGCTTCCGACTAGTAGTGAGGAACTTGGGAGTGATAGTGGGAAAACTATGCCCTCGTAGGTAGAGTAACACAACCGAAGTAAACAAATATACAACAATAAAATAAATAGTAATGCCAAACAACAAAAAACAACAAAAGACTGAAGAAATAAAAAGCTTGGGCACATATATGAAAATGAGGCATGATACATATGTCTTGGAAAGCATCCAAACAAATCACATTGCAGGAATATAAACAGTACTAAACCAAAGTACAAAAGAAAATAGATAAAAGCTCCTCAACATCACAAGCCTTATCTTGGTCCCATGCTCTCCAACTCCATAAAAATCATTTAATTTAAGTAGTAGGGTGCTTTCCCAGATCTATACCTACAACAATATAATCTATTTAGGCCCAAAAGAATGACCCAAATAGGGTGTGAGACTAAATCCTAACGGGAAACCACCACAAGATCTGTTTCTAACAGTCAGTGAATATATGATAGGTAATAAGTAAAATAAAGTAGTAAAAAATCAATAGTTTCAGTACATTCAGTTTCATATATCAAGAAATAGTTAATCGAAGAAGGTAATTACAAAGAGGTAACCCTCGGGGAAGTGCTCACAACCTATCCCCTCTGGTCCTACCTAGAAACAAAAGAAAGTAGCTAAATATAAAAGGTAAACCTATGGGAAGTACTCACAACCTATCCCCTCTGGTCCTACCTAGTAACACAAGTAACCCTTTTGGCCATATGCTCAGTTTAACCCCTCTGGTTCAGCTTAAGCATAGAATCACTGAAGAAGCACTCGCCGTCTATTCCTCTTATTGTTTCTTATCAGTAACTAAAGGCAATCTAGGGAAGAACTTACGTTATATTCCCTTTGTGGCCAGCGTTGAGGAACTGAAGACACTCTGAGGAATCACTTATGTCAATTCCCCCTATGGTCTTGCATCGTAAGTAAAACAGATACTCTGGTGAAGCCCTTCCATCCATTCTCCCTGTGGTCTACTACACTAGGTTCTGACGAACCTATGTATGTCAATAAAGTATAACAATATGCATCGGCCAAAGTAAACCCCAATAACCACTTGGCTAGCTGTCTACAGCAACAACATGTCAGATAAACAATATCACTCTATCCTACAAAACTAGTCATGGGGAAAAACAAGGTAGCCTGATAGGCTAAGCAAAAGATAACATCCACAATCAAAACATGCATGGGAAACACCTTCAAATCATAGCAATTTGCCATATTCACAATCAATTCAACCTTTACTGAAGCATACAAGCATAGCAGGAAAAAAATAGGGCTAAAACAGTAAACACACAATACCATGTTCATGGGTATTGATGATTTATCACATATAACTCAAAGACATTCAACAGAAAGGCACAAACCACCTACCACAGTGTTGTAGGATTGATATAAGTAAACCTTATGCCCTGAATCTACCAAAATTACTATAGACCTACAAAAATGTCTACACCGTTCAACCAAAGATAACTCTTGAAAGCAGAAGAATCACAATAAGGTGTTCAAGAAGACGAGATAACTCACCAATGCAATTCCAACATAGTTGATAGAGTTCGATTCGGAGAACGGACACTCGATCAGGGGATCAGCGAAGATCTACATCGTACGGATGCTCTCGGTCATGTTTGGAAGAGAAGAAGATGTTTCTGTCGATTAGACGTGACCCCGGTCCGTTTAATGCAAAAAAGTACATGGTTTCTACTTTTGAGGTATACAGCGTGTACTTTCCCTTACCGAACCACGCTTTAGGCGGCCTCTAGGTCAACACACACAGTCATATGCATGGCCATTACTCGGCCAACACCCGGCTACTCGCGGTAACCGAGTACACGGCATGTACTCATAAATTACATGGCATGTAATTCAAAAATTTCCAGAAACTCCTATTTTCTAAAAAACACCAAAAAATGGAAAAAACATACCTGAAAAAAAGATCTGGGTTCTTACAAACATCCCCCCTTAAAAAAATTCATCCCCGAATTTCCCAAGCAAGGCGAAATTGGAGAAGAAACCCCGAACAACTTCGGCCACTGCGATACGTCTGCCTCCCTCTCCCAAGTCTCATCCTATACTCACCGAGGGTGCCATTGCACTCGCACAAGAGGAATAGACCAGACATGTAGAACCACTGTAATGTGGTCTAAAATCCAAATAGGATTCTCCTCGAATGATGCATCCACGTCTAACTCAACCTCCTAGGGTTGGATGACATGAGATGGGTCTGAGAGGTAACATCAAAGCAGAGAAACATGGAATACGTTGTGAATATCTTGGTACCTTTGAGGTAAATATAACAAATAGTCAACCGACCCAACTCTCCCAAACACCTCAAATGGCCCAACATACCTCGGTGAAAGATTACCCTGTCTCATAATCCTTTCGTGTTCCAACCTCGGTGTGACACGCAGGAAAACCTGATCCCGGAACTCAAACGCCAGAGGTCGTCTCTACTGATCAACATAATACTTATATCAAGACTATGCAGTAGCCATCCTCTTCTGAATCAACTACATCTACTCTGTGGTCTCCTAGACAAGACGAGTTCCTAGAATAGTTGCCTCTCTTGACTCCAGCCAGCATAAGGGTGATCAGGATGACCTACCGTAAAAAGCCTCATATGGTGCCATCTGAATAGTCTCTTGAAAACTATTATTGTAGGAAAACACCAAAAGAGGTATGTGATTCTCCCAAGAACCTCCAAAATAAAAGATACATGCCTGCAGCATATCCTCAAGAACCTGAATCATATGCTGAGACTGGAAATCTATTTGGGGATGGTAAGATGTAATCAAAAGTACTTGTGTACAAAAGTATCCTGAAGCCCCTTCCATACCCAAGAAGTAAAATGTGCTTCTCTGTCTGAAACAATGGAGTGTGGATC
Organism: Viscum album; assembly: GCA_963277665.1. Lineage (NCBI taxonomy): Eukaryota > Viridiplantae > Streptophyta > Magnoliopsida > Santalales > Viscaceae > Viscum > Viscum album. The sequence continues at coordinate 1,379,469,274 of OY728156.1, forward strand.
TCCATGTAAGTGCACAATCTATCTGATTTACAACCTTCCCATCTCATCAACACCGAAGGTCTCCTTTATCAGTAAGAAGTGAGAAACTTTCATGAGTCTCTCAATGAAAACCCAAAAAACATCGTTCCCTCAAGGTGACCTCATCAAACTTGTCATGAATTCCATTGAGACATCATTCCATTTCCACTCGAGAATGGGTAACTACTGAAAAATCCCTGATGGTCTCTTATGTTCCACCTTCACTTTCTGACAGGTGGAACACCTCATCACAAAACCAGAAACATATCTCTTCATACCTGACCACCAATACTGTCGGTGTAGATCATGATACATATTGGTGACACGAGGTTGAACTACCCAAACTGAGGAGTGAAAGTCCTGCATCATCTCATTGCGTATGTCTACTGACATACATTCACGCCCATGAAAGTGCATGATCTCATACCCAACTATGGTCCATTCAGGAATAGGGTCCTCTCCTGATGCTTTTCTCGTAGGACTAGGCCTTTAGAATCTGATAGCTACCTCATTCACACTCAATCAAGAAAAGTAGAGGTAACAACTACAGAAGAAAAAAACGTTTGCCCCTATCTGTCATGAACCTCCAAATGCATCTCAGAGAACAGAGTCATAAGCTGCCACTCACTGCTGGCCTCTTGAACTGCATGTATCTACGTCCTCCTACTCAGCGCATCAGCCACTGCGTTACCTTTTCCAGGCATGTAGGCAAGCCCAAAGTCAAAAGACTGAACGTACTCAACCCACCTTTGCTATCTCCAATTCAGATCACACTAAGTGAAGATGTACTTGAGACTCTTGTGGTCATTGAAAACCACAAAATTCTTTCCCAGAAGATAATGTTTCCAAAAGCGTAAGGAATGAACAATTATAGCCAACTCAAGATTGTGCGTCGGGTATTCCTCTCATGTGGCCTCAACTGCCAAGACCCATTTGCAATGACTCATTACCCTTGCATAAGCACTACTCCAAGACCTATACCTAATGCATCATGGTACATAGTATAGATCATTCCTGGCTTGGGAAATACTTGTGTTGGTGCTGAATTCAACCTCCCTTTCGGCTCCTGAAAGGATGACTCACAAGAATTTGACCCCAAGAACTTTTCACCCTTCTTAGTCAGACCCATCAGTGGCACTGCTAAGCATGAAAAGTCATGTATGAAATTCTAGTAGTATCCAGTCCGTCCTAGAAAACATTGTACCTCAAATAATTTCTTTGGCTTCTCCTATGAAACTACTACTCTCACTTTCTCTGGGTCTACTGATACTACTGTCTCCAAGATAACATGACCCATGAAGTGAATCTGTTACATCTAAATGTGGCATTCTGAGATATTAGCATATAACTGATGCTCTTTAAGAGTACTCAGAATGATCTCAAGATGGGTAGCATGGTCATGTTGAGTGTGAGAGTACACCAAGATATAATCCACAAATACCACCATGAAGGAATACACGTATGGATGGAACACACAATTCATCAGTGCCATGAAAATTGTAGGCGCGCTCGTGAGATCAAATGAAATAACCACATACTCATATAGACCATACCTAGTCCGGAAGGCTGTAAGAGGTATATCAGATAGTCTAATGTGAAAATGATGGTAACCAGATCTCAAGTCAATATTAGAGAACAACCAAGATCCTTGAAGCTGATCAAGAGATAATCAATCCTCGGCAAGGGATATCGGTTCTTGACCCCGAACTGGTTCAACTTACAATAATCCACACAAAGTATGAGGGGAACATCTGTCTTCCTTACAAACAGGACAGGAGAACCCCAAGGAGAAGTACTGGGTTGGATGAAACCATTTTCTTGTAACTCCTCCAACTATTTCTTTAGCTCCTGCATCTCTGGTGTAGTCATCCTATGAGAAGGAATGGACACCGGTGATGGTCCTAGCACGAACTCCAAATAAAAGGCCACCTCTCGCTTTGGAGGAGAACATGAAAAGTTCTCTGGAAAGAAATCCTCAAAACTATCCACCACTAGAGGAAATTCCTTCTGGGAAGTCCCCTGGTCATCCAGATATAGACTAGAAATCTGTTCTTTAACTCCTACGAACCCACGATGCTCGGGTCCCTCTATGCTTGCCTGAACATCCCATTCACCCTTATGAAGGAACGAACCACCCTCTAGTGATGCGAAACTCACCATACAATTATAGGAATCAACAACTCCTGGGAAAAGAACTAACCAGTCCATTCTGAGAATGAAATCATACAAAAACATCTCTAAGACATAGATGTCCCATAAGAAGGGACACCCACTAACCTCTAGAGGGCACTAATTATACTATCGCACACTAGCCATTCTAGTCCCCATCAAAGTGTCTAGAATCAAGATATCAGTGTAAGAAAAGATACAGAGCCTAAGGGTCTCCACAACAACAACAAATATTAATCTATGGAAATCCCCTATGTCAAAAAGAGCAGAAACTAAAATTGAGGAAAATAAGACTTTAACTCGAACTGTAGAGGGTATGGGATCCTGCTCCAACTAGGTCTGCTCCACTCCAAAATTCTGACCTGCACCGCAGCCCTATGACCCTGCTTGACCACTCTGAGCTATTCCACCCTAATATCGCTTAAAGCATGGCAGCTTACTACCATGGCCGTGACCTCCACCTCAGCCTGAACATACTGAAGAACTCCAGTTCCCAGACTGATGAGAAACTGGTGGCATTGCTCCTGAACGCGGAGTCATAGATGAACCCCTGTCACCAGCTTCTGGTAAGAAGATCTGACAGAAATGCTCAAGATGCCCCATCTTGCTGTAAGCTCGACACTCCACTGGGTCTCTCGGGAAATGTGGCCTCATATACCCACAGTTTCCACACTGGTAGCACACCACTTGGCTACCAGAAGAAGTGTCTCACCTCATTGGATCTCTGTTTTAAGACCCCCTGTGGTGCCTCCTACTATCAGTAGGAGGGATAATAACTATGAATGTTGAACCTCCCTAACTCGTAACTCCAGAATCCATCAAATTTCACTCCATGATCAATGTCTGGTTGACGATAGAAGTGATGGAATTCATCCTAGATGTTCACCAGCGATCGGATGTCATGCGTCAGACCATCCTCAAACATCCTTGCCATGAAAAACTCATCACCTCCTGGAAGAGGCGTGAAGAAAAGAAGCTCTATGAATCGTGAAGAATACTCCATAACAGAAAGAGTACCATGCTTCAGAATCATGAAATCTCAGGATCGATCAACGCTCAATGTCTCCAAGTAGAGGTAATCATAGAAGGCTTGCTAGAACTCATCCCAATCCATAACCTGTTGGCGTCCCGCCTGTGAGATCACATCCCACCACCTCTAGGAGGAATCCCAAATCATGTATGTAGAGAGATTCACCCTCCTCTCTAGAGGCATCTTCAGATGCTGGAATATAGAAATCATGGCTCTTAACCATGACTCTATAGCCTAAGTTCCTCCTTCCCCTATGAAGGTCGTAGTATGCTACTGCTAGAAAACCCATGTCAACTCTGCCATAGATGGGGCGGGATGCGGTACTCCTCGGAAGGCCTCCATGAACCTCGAAACTGTGCATCGGAACCTGTGTCCGGAATGACGGCTGGTGCCAGGACTGACACAACTGGAGGATCTGCAGTTAGTCCTTGATCAGTCATGTCTGGTGTCTGATAATTTCCCTGTAACTAGAATACAACCATAGGACGACTAGATGGCATGACTCTCAAGGTCAAGCACATGCCTTAGATCAAGATTGTCAAGGACTGAACACTAGAAGAAAATGAGGGAACATGAGAAATAAAGCATTCATGTTTTTTCAAACAAGGATATACAACATGTATACTTAACTACACAATGTGTTTCTATAAGCTACTCACATGGGCGCGTACTTTTGCTAATCCAGGTCATGTAACACCCCATACACATGACGTGTTGCCCCAACACACAGCGTGTGCTTTACTTCTCTTACACTGCTCGAGTCCTTCTACACGACTAAGCTACATAGTTCTCCTAGAACAAGACTACACATCATTTTCTTTCCACACACGGCGTGTACTAGATAAGCTTCACCAACTCGTGTTGTTAGTGACACGACCGGTTACATGGTTGACTCTACACGGCGTGTTTGTGTCAGACACAACGTGTACTAGGAGATATTGCTGACCTGTGTTGTTCGTTTCATGACCAGATTCTAGGGATTACACTACACGGTGCATTCAAGACTGACACAACATTTATTGCTTAAGTTTTTATCCCTCTGTGTCATTAGTCACATGGGTGGACACATGGTCTACAAAACACGGCATGTACAACTAGTACACGACGTGTTCCCCCAAGGATTTCCATATCACGTGTCCCTGCCCACATGACCTATGAAATAATTAGGTACTATATGGCATGTACTTATAGTACATGGCATGTACTTATGAAAAACAGTTTCTTCCTGAACAGACGAACACATGGCATGTATTTAACATTACACGGTGTGTATTCTGGGTTTTTCTAGACAGTAAGCCTCAGAAACTACTCAAGAGCCCAGAAAAACACCGAAACGATCATTTTAGTGCCAAATTCTGATCTATGAGGGCGTATTCTACTCGCGAATCAAATCATGACATCTTACACATGTAATAAACTATCATAATAGACCAATGATCCACCAAATTCTGATCCATGAGGGCCCATAACACCTCAAGAACCAAAGTTTGGCATCAATTCTAACAAAAACTTACAACATCCAATACCCTATCAGACAACAGACATTTTTATCAAGGAATCAATCACAACAACATGCATATCTAGAACAACATATATCAGAAAAACATGCAATTGCTAATGCACCCAAAATGGCATGGAAAGAGTGGATGACATGTGATTTCTAGCAAGTGACTATATGATGCATGAGATGGAATACCCTCATCAAATCGGGTTCCAACAGAAATAGAAACTTAATAATATCAACAATAACATCACAAAAAATGTGAATCACCCAATGGTGAAAATCAAATAAATTTTAAAATTACAAAACTAGAAAAATTGTAATAAACGATGAAGATTCGATTTTCCCTGTACATGGGTTGGATACTCCCAGGCACAACTTATTAATAAGTACCAGTTATTTATTATCCATGTCTATAGGATCCAAATAGTAATCAAGAGAAAATAATCCTCTGATACAACTTTGTAACGTCCAAGTTTCGGAAGCCGCCCAGAGGCGCCCCATACCCGGTTGGTCATATGGCCTCCAGTGCATATCCCCGAATGCCAAAGGCTACCGACAAGTAGTGAGGTCCTGGGGTGTGATAGTGTGGAAACTATGCCCTCATAGGCTGAGTAACACATCATAATTAAACCAATATACAATTGTGGAAGCAATAGTATTTCCAATCAACAAGAAACAACATAATATAGAATAAATTAATAGCTGGAGCACATATATGAAAATGACGCATGATACATATGTCTAGGAAAGAAGCCAAACAAATCACAATGCTGGAATACAAACAGTACTAAATGAAAGGACAAAAGAAAACAGATAATAGCTCTTCCTTATCATAAGCCTCAGCTTGGTTCCATGCTATCCAGATCCCCAACAATCAAGTACTTTAAGTAGAAGGGTTCCACCCTTATCTATACCTACAACAATATGATCTTTTTGGGTCCAAAAGCGTGGCCCAAACAGGGTGTGAGACTAAATCCAAGTAGGCAACCCTCACAAGATCTGTACCTAACAGTAAGTGAATATATGGCATGTAATAATTAAAAGAAGTCAGTAATCAATCCATAGCTCCAATGCATTCAGTTTTATATATCAAGCAACAGTTAATCAAAGTAGGTAATTACAAACAAGTAACCCTCTAGGAAGTTCTCACAGCCTATGCGCTGTGGTCCTACCTAGAAACACAAGAAAGCATCTAAACACAAAAGGTAACCCTCTGGAATGTTCTCACAACCTATCCCCTTTGGTATAACCTAGTAACACAAGCAACCCTATGGGCAGTACACTCAGTCCATTCCCTCTGGTTCCGCTTAAGCATAGACTCTTTGAGGAAGCACTCACCGTCAATTCCTCCTATAGTCTTGTATTTGTAACTAAAGGCACTCTAAGGAAGAACATACGTCACATTCCCTCTATGGCTCGCGTCGAGGAACTATAGACACTCTGAGGAAGCACTTGCATCAATTCCCCCTATGGTCTCGCATCATAATTAAAATAGACACTCTAGAGAAGCCCTTCTGTCCATTCTCCGTATGGTATACTACACCAGGTTCCGACGAACCTGTGTAAGTCAAGCAAGTATAGCAACATTCATCGGCCAAAGTAAACCTCAAAACTACTTGGATTGTAGTCTACAACAACATCATATCAGATAAAAAATATCACTCCATCCTATAAAACTAGGCATGAGAAAAAACAAGGCAGCCTAACAGGCTAAGCAAAACCAAACAACCACAACCAAAACAAGCATGTGCAACACCTCCAAAGCATATAAATCCACTCTATTCACAATCAATTCATCCTTTACTCAAGCATACATGTATAGAAGGAAAAAAAATAGGGCTAAAATAGTAAACACGCAATACCCTTCATGGGTATTTGCAATTTTGCACATATATCTCAAAGAATTTCTAAATAAAGACACAAACCACCTACCTCGGTGTTGTAGGATTTATATAAGTGAACCTGAATCCTTGAATCACCCAAGAACACCATAGATCTACAAAAACGTCTAAAACATTCAACTAAAGATAACTCTTGAAGTAGGAAGAATCTGAAGATGACGTTCAAGAAAAAGAGAAAACTCACCTTTGTGATTCTAACGCAACCGACAGAGTTCGATTCCTAGAACAAACACTTGATCAGGGGCTTGGTAAAGATCTATTCCATACGGACGATCTCGATGTTTTTATCGATTATCCGCGACCCTAGTCTGTTTAATGAAAAAAAAGTACAGGACACGTACTTTTAAGGTATATGGAGTGTACTTTTCCTTACCAATACCGGATTTAGGCGGCCACTAGGTCACCACAGATGGTCGTGTGCATGTCCATTACACGACCAACACATAGCTACCCATGGTAACAGAGTACACGGTGTGTACTCATGAAGTACATGGAGTGTAATTCAAAAATATCCAGAAACTTCTCTTTTCTCAAAAACACCAAAAAAAGATAAAAACATACCTAAAAGAATCCATGTTCTTACAACATATTTATATTAAATTCTATTTCTGACTCTTATAAAAATTTAATCTCAAATATTTTATTTTATATTTATAATTATGGGGTTCAATTTTTTAAATAAGATCAATTTTATTTTTGGTTATCATGAAGAGTAACATGGTAAAAATTAGTTTCCATGGTAAAAGGAAAAACATGTCAATTAATGTAAAAACTAAGTGATAAGGCCATAAAATATAAACATAATTCTTATTAGATAATTTTATTTATAATAACATCACCGTATATTTTAAATTATATAGATTTAGAGCCATATTAATCGAAATAATAATTTATATTAATTTAAAACATTGAATAATTAGACGTCTGCCACTCCCACAACTTATAAAGGGGAACCTCATCACCTCACTTCTTCACAGACATTGATCATTCTAAATTAACCATGACTTAGTGAAATACCTTACAAAAATCCCTAAACATGTTCCAGTGGTCCTTTTCTAACCAAAAGACCAACCTAGGTAGGCTTAAGGTGTGATCCGAGGGTTGTTTCCAAAGAAGATGTATAATTGTTTAGTATGTGTTTCTTGTTTATTTATTCTTCTTACCGCTTTAAATATTATTTAAACATGGTGAAATAATAAAATTGTAACACACAGATGTTTTTATAAAATATTTTTTTAAATAATTTTAATTATTCAATTGCTTGTATTGAATGAAATCGTGACTTTAAATGAATCACAGGATGCCATTAGTATAAAATGAACTTTATAACATTTTTGTTAAGTCAGTAGGATTAAATATAACCAAATTATTAAAATTTATAGTGAATTATTTAGCTACCAATTATTAATGAAAAATATAAATAAATTAAATTTAAAGTTAATATTTGTAATTTTGTATTAAGAAATTAAGTAAATTAAAATTATTAAACGAAATTAAGGAAATATATGTGTTATATATTTAACAAAATATTTTTTATTCTCATTCAATAGATTTTTTAGTCATAGGATTTGAATAAACCCTATTATATATAAAAAAATCCTATATTTTTCAAAAGTGTAATTTTACCACCATTTAATGGAAAGGAAATTTTAAATTAAAACATTGAAACATTATTAATTTTTATATGACAACATATACATATTATTTGGAAGAGGGATTCAAAAAAAAATTGGATGAATTTTCGATATATTTCTGATAACATTCAAGTTTTCATGAATAGTTAAAATATATTAAATTTTAATTGAAGTCAACTTCATTAATCAAAATAATTTATATCGTTAAATTACATTATTTAATGTTTTTAATGTATAAGTATATTATATATTTATCAATTAATATAATTTAGTTCATTGGCATTAATTTTAAAATGATTTTAGATGTAAAAAAATTTCAATGTTTAGTAATCTTTTAACTTTTAAATCCCATTTTCTCATTCTGACATCGATATTAATTTTAAATTAATTACTTAAACATATGTTTTTAAAATTTTGAAAAAATAGATTCCATATTTGGAATCAATAAGACCAAATTATGTGAATAGCTTTCTTTTATTTTTTGCCATTAGGAATAATAACTATGGTAATTTTTATTAATATATTATAAGGGTAAACCAGGTAATTACGGGTAAAAATAATATTATAAAATTACCAAAAAACTTGTACAAATATTATTGGTTGAGTTTTTTCCAACAAAAATCATCCTTGGGTTGAAATGGTATCATTTGGAAGCCATTTGGATGATATGAAGACATTTAATTTATTTTTTTGAAAGAAAAGTTAAATATTTCTCACTCAAATATAAATAATTATATTATTTTTAATATAAGGTTATACAAAAGATAAATTTGACTTTAAAAACTCATTTTAAAGATATTTTTTTCTTTATCGTGGTAATTTTTTTTAAATTTTTAGGAAATAAATAATTACCTTATAGACTTATACATTGATGATGTAGAAATTATTTGGTTGATGGAAAATCAATAAAATACTTTTTATTAAAATGACAATAACCATTAAAATCCAAAACAATTGAACATATATTACTGGTTTGTTATATCTCGACCATAATCATTCAAGGGTTGAGTTATTGAAAATTGGATCCATATGGAAACGATTATGACACTTGTAATATTTTATTAAAGTTATGTTAATGTTTTCACATTCATTTTTTTAAAAAATATAACATTTTAAGTGAAGGATTTTCCATATGATATATTTACTATAAAATTTATTTTCAAATATTTAGGATTTATCTTTATCATATGATTTTATTTTTAATTTTTATTCAAAAAATATGTATATTTGGTAATTACACAACACTGATGTAGTAATTATTTTATTAATGGAGATAACAAATAAATGATATTAAAAATATTAAAATAAATTTAATATTTGATAATTAATATAAAAACTGAATATTCTAGATAACCTTGACTAATTTGGAAGGTAATATAATTTTTATTGAATTTATATTATTATATTTATATTTTTACCAATCAATGATTTGAATAGTGTCACAATGGACACTATTGATTACTTATCAAAATAATGTATTATTAAATTATTTAGAATTTGTATAACTTTTTAGAAAATATATAATAATTATTATATGGTCTAAAATGTTCTAAATTATTTATTTATGGTCTAATTGAATTCAAATAAAAAATATTTCACCCTTTTAATTTACAAATATTTGTTACCTTAGTTAAAATTAAATAAAATAACCAAGTTTTAATTCACCTGATATGGTTTAAATTTATATAAACTGTGTGATGAGATTAAAAAAGTATCTCTTATAATCTTATAAACTAGGAAACATTGGAGGTTTTTGGATGGGTTTTGAATTTATTATAAATTAACATTTTTTGGAGATTCCAAAAGAGCCCCTCACTTCGATTATAAAAGGAAACCTCCTCCCCCACTTCTTCAATCCACATTGATCCTTAAATATTAGTCATAACCTGAGAATTTACCATCTCAAGTTCTCTATTAACATTTTATATGTTCTTTTTTTTTCAAAAGAATTACTCTGGTGCCTTTAATAAGAGATCTTGAGGGAGCTTGTCGAAGAAGAGGTAATCTCCTCTAACTATTCTTTCAAAATTATTTCTTCTTATACATCCTATAAATGAGTTTTTTCCATTATAAATTAATAAATATAGTATAAAATATATACTATGATGTTATTATGTTTATGTAACAACCATATTCTTCCTTTTATCTATCCTATGAAAAAATGAAATCACCATTCGTGCATACATACATCTTACCGTCTCCACGTCGTGTTGTAATCTGTTTTTCACCACCACATTAACTGGATGGGTATAATTAGGGAAATAATAACTATATATGATAATTATAACAAGATATAGGCTTTGAATAAAAAATATATACAATCCACATCCATACCATTTCACAATTATGGGAATGATATAGTCGCTCATGCATACGTCTAACCTGCCATCTCCACGTTACAATGTGATTCATTATACAATATATACATTAAATCATGATTGTATTAATGTATATATTGAATAAATATTATATATATTATATTAATATCATTTTTTAAATGTTATAACTATAACTTAATAAGAATAACCAAAATGTATTCAACAAAACATTCATAAGAAAATGAAGTCAATTATACATGAACAATGAGTAATAATGAAATGTTATTAATGAAAAATTTATAATATGATCATATATGATATCATAAAAATTAATATCATTAAGGAATACATCAATGAAATTATTTTAAACATTGTATTGTAGGTTTGGATACATACTAAGGATATTGTACCTAAGGTAAGGTATAACTTCACAATCTTATTATTATCCAAGATTGTTTAAAGGCAAGTTTTTTCTAGGCTATATTTATCATTTATTCCCATGATTCATAAACACGTATTCCAAAATATTCTTTCTATTATTTATAAATCTTTTAAATTCAATTTTTCTCATTGGTTAATTTTTATTAAATGGTATGAAAGAAATATTTTTATATTTTCGATATGAGGTACCTTTGGACTTATCCCAAAAAAGTATGAGAAAAATGTTTTATTTTAACTTATACAATATGAATGGATTTTTAAGTTTTAATAACACCTTATTTACATGAATAAGACATTATAATATTTCATTTTTATTTTGAAATTTTTTTCTCTTTTAAATTTTTGAGTCATTTTGAGAGAAAAAATGTTTTTGAAGAATAAATGATATTTTACTGAAGAATTAATTTAATATGTATTATAAAAATTATTTTCGATAAAATATTGAATTATTTTATATAGTTATGTTTCAAGAAATATATCCATATAATACCTATGATGGATTATTTGTATGATGTAATTATATTTATAAAATACATTTTTTTGACATAGACTACGTTATAATGGAATGGTGTTTAAGAAACCCTTTTTATTCCTTGGGTTATGTTATTGCGAATGAATTTTGTTTATGTGGAACACGTAAGAATGATTTAATTATGAGATTCATGGGACATATATCTACCTCCAATGAATTGGGTAAATATTTATATCTCATGATAAAGATAGTTCTGGAATATGAAGTAAAATTAGTCCTATAATATAGGGATAAAATAAGGAGTGAACTCAGTTTAGTAATGGACTTTGTCTGCTATGATGGTCTTGGAAATGATCCGTCATAATATGAAATTATTTTATATGATTATGTGTATAACGAAAATTCCATTACGTATGTTATGAATTTTGGGAATATGTTCATTTATTATTAATGAAATTTTCTAATCTTTCATATACAAGATAATATTTTAAAATGTCATGCGCTTATGTCTTATAATTATGATATGATGAATATATACCTTGTTCACCCTTAATGAACAACTAATATCACCCTTTATTTCATTTATTTCTTCAAGGTTATGAATAAGGTTATTAAATAATATATTTTAATTAGTGAGAGACAATGTATGTGTCTTATTAACCAGTTATTTACGTTTCCCGGTTTCTAAAGACACTAAACTTATACAGTCCTGGAATGATTTTGTTTGGTTTTTGTAATGAATATTAATCAATTTTTAAGTAATATATGTGTATTTAAAGTATATTCCATTTTAAAAATTATTATATTAAATATAAATATGTTTTATTATGACCATGTTACAACCCTTTTTCATTGACCTTTCCATGTTATGGGAAATGAAAAAATCACTTGTGCGCACATGTGGACTATAACCAGTACAAAGTAGCTTGTTTCATTTTAATCCCCAAATCATATGGATGGTTAAAATGATATATAAAATGAATATATTCAATATTTATAAAATAATTATGATTATTTAAATATAATATAACAAATACCTACTTTCCCTACCATCTGTTTACAACTGTAACGACGCCTGTGTGTACGTAAGGACAACCACCTCCACTAAGTGATGCGTTTAATTTTCATTTCCACCATACAAGGATTATTTTAGGGATTTCAATAATGAATAAATATTACTTGAATAACTAATATATGATTCTTTAAAATTTATATATTTTCTAATTTATATATTTTCCACTAAGTATGAAAATGAAAATGTAGTTAATGGGTAGACATATAATACTGTCTCCAAGAAATAACATGATTCATTTTTTGACCTCCTGACCTGGGGTGTTTTAAAAGTTTATTTTATTTATATATATGTTTATTATAATATTATTAGTATTTTTAAATAAATGTAACCAACAGCCCATTGAAAATAGTTAATGCACCAATTTTTTTTGAGTTTATAATTAAAGATGTACTCCAAATTTGGAAAGTGAAAATTTCCAATCTATACCTAAAATATGTATTGAATTCAATGTTTTTCTTCAAATTAGTGAGTATATATTGAATTTATCAGGAAAAAATTGTTCATGAACTTAATGGACATGATCAAGTCCCCCATACTTCATTGCTTCACAAACAAAGTTCACTTTCCCAATAAGTGTTTAAACTAACATTTTTATTGTTTTATTTATATGTAAAGTTTTCCAATCCATTTTATTTAGTAGTAGAACTAAATAAGAATACTAAAAGTGAATAAAACTATGTCCATGTGTGTGGGTGATGAAACCAATATTATAAAGTTCAGGAGTAATAACAATTGGTTGAGGAGTGAGTGTGGAGAGAGGGTATGTGAGGCCTGGGTCAACTGGGGGAGTAGGGGACCTATTTCATTGAAAATAGTGTGTTTTTAAGAGGAATGTTTAGTATTAAGAAATATTTATTATGATAATTGTTATTTCCTCATAGGTGTTTTATGTTCAATATTTTTTTCTTAGTAGAATATTTTTTTGTTGTGTATGAATTTTGGACCCTATAATTTGGGGAGGAAATATGTGAATTTAATTTAGAAGGTTTTTATATAGTTTCAATATGATGAAGAGTTCTGGGGGACTTTACAAGGATGGTGGATGTGGTGTTTTTGTGGCTATATAAAATAAAGGTGAAACTTCTAGGTCTAGGGTTAACGGGTTTGTGGAGTCTGAAGAGGGCGAGCACATATATTTCAACTACACCATAATTTCATGGAAACACATGGAGGGGAGGTTTAAAATAATTATAAAATGGTATTTTGTAACCAAATATTTTTTCTTCAAAAAAATAGCTATGATGGTTCATAGGAGATTATGGAAGATGAAAGAAAAAATGGGGCAATAAGTGGGTTGAATAATTGAAAAGGTTAGTAAAGAAAGATAAAATTGGTTTAGATTTTTGTGAGGGTCTCAATAGAACCCTTTGAATAGTCATATATTTAGATGTAGGAATACAAAATAGATAGGGTCTATGATGTTGAATTTTTATTTCACCTTTAGTTTTAAATATGCATAAAACCCTTGTGGTGTAGAATTATCCTTATGGTGTAATCCAAATCCAAATCATGAATGTTAAGTCATCACAAAATCTATTCTATTATGCTTTGACTATGGTATGGAGAGTCTATGTATGCCAAAATATCAAAATATTTCAATTTCTTTTACTCTAGGACCCTATGGTGTGGTGGTTTGGTTATATCACGGTGAGTATGAATTTTCTATTGAACGACTCAAAAAAATAAATATATCCTGGGGCTATACAGTATGACCTAACAACTACATAATGAAGGTTATTAATTTTTTAGTTTAGACAATATTAAATTTCTTGAAGTTAAAATCCCAAGAGTGTGGCCTATTTATTTACACCATAAAAATTATCAAATACTTCCCAACTATAGGGGTTTCTTCTGTTGACACTGTTATCCACATTATGCTCATCATTTATAAAAATATTATTTTAAAAAAATTAATATATCTACTTATTGGACTATTATTGATGGTTGGAGGGTATATTATGTGAATTTAGGGAGACATTTTGGAGTAATATTACACTAAAAAGTATCAAAAGAAACTGTGTAACAACAATGATAATTAATAAAATACAAAAAAAGGAAGGAAACCATTGTTTCCTACTAGTTAATAGATTATTAAAAGTATAATGATTGATATAAATTTTATTTAATTTATCAATATATATTTATTTAGTTGATGGTTTCCAACAATTCATGATCAATGTATCATTTGAGACAATGAAATATACATTGAATGAAAGTTCTTCATTCTTATGATTCCCCACAGCTTTGCGAGGGAACACCCAACTGATGATAAATATTCTAGAACATATTGAATATAACATACATGAAAAAACTGAAACCCTAAATTAAACTAGAGAAATTTATCACCTCATTGTATGTCATTCGTCTGAATTGTTCTTTTACTCTATTTCCATTTCTATTTTTTTTATATTTCAATAACAACATAAGAATTCCAATGAATTTTCTCTAACATATTATGAACCAAAAGTTACTTATACATAATATCATTATCCTAATTCATCAATTTGACCTCACAATACGATTGAGGAGGCAGTTACACTGGTAGGTGAAACAGTTTCCAATAAAACAACAACAATGGAGACATTCCCAATGGTGTTTTTAATGTATTCAATAGTCCCATAGAGTATCACTAAGTTTGGTTGACCAATAATTCTGATTGGAAATCACAATAATATCAATAATATGCTTCATCCCATTATTTAAAAGTTTCACCTTCCCAATTTTATATGGATGTTATGTGGTTATTATATTATATTCGACTCAATACTTGATCAATATTTCCCCTAAAAAATAGTTTTCAAAATACATTTACTTATCATTGATATGTATCTTGGGAACCCAAAACAAAAAAAAATAATTTTAAAGACTTTGAAGATGTATTTTTCAATTTTTAATGTGGGAACCTCACATTCAACCAATTTAGAAAAATAATTTACTAAAAATAATATGTTTTTTATCCCAAATTAATTTGAAAATTGGTCCATAAATTCAATCCCCTAAAATTTGAAAATATAATTTTTTATGTTATGGTGATGAGGAATTCCATCACACTTTCTAATATTTCATATTATCTTGATCATTCACAAGATTCTGTGAAATATATAGAATCATTATAAAATTTAGGCTGAAAAAAATACACTTTGTAAAAAAATTCTAGTTTCCACTTCAGGCCATGGTTTTTTACTACTGGAAAGGAGTTAAAAAACACTATCACAATTACAAATCTAATTTTTTGTACTTATCTATGAATCAACATGCTTATGCACTTGTGGAAGACTATAAAATCATCTTATAAGTAGTGGAATATACTAGTATGAAAACTATAGGTAGATATGTCATATGAAAAAAGTTATATAAATTCTTAAGAAATAAGGTCGAGTTTCTATATCTAAAATAAAGAGTTGTTTATCTGGAAACTCATCCTAGATATAAACACCTTATTATCCAAAAAATATTTGGAAATACCATCCTTGAGGTATGGTATATAAAAAAATTATTTTCTCTATTCCTATGATGAACCAAAAAATCAAACTCTTCTAGTTTCGAAATCCAACTAATTAGATAATGTTCCGAAGCAATTTCTATAAGAAAATACTTTAATTCTATAAAGATAGTGTAAATAACCAACTTAGATAGCACTAGATAGGGTCTAAAATTATAAAAAGAAAAGACCACTATATTAGTTTCCATATTTTCTATAGTTTTATTTATTATTGATTCTGTCAATGTTATTATGGCATAATAAATTTGATAAAAATTTATATCTTTCTTCTATAAAAGGAATTCCCTTACTACATAATTATTTGGTTTGTAAAAAGGTTCAAATTATTCCTCGTTATTTAGAAGGATTATAATGGGGGAAGTCATCAAATGTGTCTTAAATACTATAAAATAACACTTTTATTTTTCATTTAAATTAAATTCCATTTCTTTTCCAAGAAAGTGAGTTATTGTCTAGGAAATGTGTGAAAAATTATTCATGAATCAATGAAAAAACCTGACCTGACCCAAAATGATTCTAATTTCCTATAATTTAGTTGCATCATATAACTCTTTGATGAATTTATGTTTTTATAGGTGAAATTCCATTACCTTTTTGGAAATCTATTGGCCAATCAAGATTCCATCTGTTACCATGAAGTTTCATTTTTTACCAATTAAAAATGAGGTGCATCTCCTCACATCTTGAAAAAAACCAATATTATTTAGGTATATGTTGAATGGCCATACATAGACTATAAAATAACCCATAAAAAGTTATTTTAAATTCTCTAATATATAATGAAAATTTTGATCCATGCACTCTTGGAAGGTGGTAGGTTAATTTCACATACCAAAGGTCATACAAAAGTAATAAAATGTTCTATAAGGACATGTGAAAGTATCTTTTTACTAATCTGTTTGTGCAATCAGTATTTGGTTATAGCCATAATAACTATCTTGGAAACAAAAAATTTCATATTAAAATAGCATCTTCAGTTTTCAGTTGATAAAAATATGAGGGAAGTGGTCTATTTTATATTACTTCAATCAACAATATAGAGTGAATATATATTCACCATCCCATTACCATTCAAGTGAAAAGTAAAAGATCATATTTATTAACCACCATCCATTATTTTTAATGAATTTAAATGGACTCAACTATTCACTAACCAATGTTGGATAAATTATACCACCATTCAAGAGAATCAAAACTTCTTTCTTTTCCAATGTTTTCATAGGCAGTGTAAACCATTTTTAAGGCTATTTTGTATCCACAATTTCTTCTTCCTACTAAACTTTTTGGGTGAAAAAGAATGGATAATACCATTCATATCCTTAATTACAGTCATTTTAACATTATCTGAATGCTTTAAAACTTTTATCTATTTCTTCTACAACTTCTTAGATAGAGATTAATTGATGATTACTGATCGGGTCTCCCTTTATTATGGAAAATGATAACAGAGAGTATGATGAAGTTTATTTAGTTTCAATATTGGTGGATTGACAACTTATGGTATTATAACATGAAATGAGTTTTTTGAAAGCTATTCACAAACCTCTAAACCCTCATCACCTTCATCAAAGACACTTCAATCCTCCACAATTTTGGAATCTTCTTTAGAAAAAGGTTCTTTGATAGTCTCTATAAAACTATTGAATGCCTCAAAAACATAAATTTGATGACAATATTCTATTTTATCATTAGTTTTCACTATTATATAAAGGTCAAATTATACTTTCTTATCACCGACTCAGAATATCATCGAACCTTAATTGAAATAAAAGGGTTCTTTTTCACTATAAATGAATAGGTGACCAAGGATTAATGGTAAATTTCCTTCTTACATATCAAAAATAATAAAATAATCAAGAAAGATAAATTTTTCTACCTTCACTAAATTTTTTTTGAGGATTCGACTATAGTAAATCATATAACAATCCTCCAATTAGAGTATAACTCATGTTATTTTGAATATTTTAATCATAGATCCATGAAAAAAATTTATAGGTAAAATTTTAATTATTTCTTCAGAGTCACACAAAAATATTTTAAAGATAAAATACCCAAATTTACATGGAATTTATAATCCCCCAAGGAACATGGATTGTGAGGAATCTTACTTTATATAATAATCGAGTATTATTCACATATATATATCACTCTAAAGCCTTAAATTTTAATATAATTTGATAGTAACACTTTAAAGAACACAGTACAAGTTGGAATTTAATAAATGGCCACTATAAAGGGTATGTTGATGTGAAAATCCTTGAAAATATCAAAACAAAATATTCTACTACTCATCCAATTTTCCATAGCACATCAACTTTGGAAGAGGAAGGGATGACCTTTATGTTAGAACTTCTTTTTTGTTCTGATTTTACTTTTTTAGATGCCTATTTCGGTTTCTTATCTTCATTTGACAATAAAATTTCAATAAATTTTTTATTTTTTTTACTAATTTCATGACCCTCCCTCCCCAGTTTCAATTTTTTTTGAGAACTCACTCCCACTTCTCTAATTCATTTCCTTGGATTCATCATTTGTAACTTGGGTGTTTCATGGTAAATATCTAAGGTTATAATCATTCAATTTCTTGGTAAATTTTTCATGTTTCATATTGATTTACCTAAGTTATCCTTGATATATTTCCAATTAATACTCATAAATTTGTTGAACACATTCTTGGAATGATTCTCGATTAATTCGATTTGATTTAATTTGTCACCAACTCCTTGAAGGATGGTTGAGTTTCTTACAGTCTCTTTTGGAACTATTCATGAAAATAGAGGCTGGGGACCTAAAATTATTGGTTGCATGGCCTCAATAGGATATATACTACATAATATTCTAAATACCTATATTTAGAATGTAATTATTCCTTAAACTAGCTCTCTATCCCTTCATTGTAGAACTAGACTCACTCTCTACCAATACTGATTATGATAGCATAGTTGATGTTGGTTTTAATTTATGGAATCATCTTCCTACAAATTGGAGTCTTATACTAGTATCTATAAGTCCTAAAAAATATGAGCACCTTGACACATATCACATGAAATAACCTTAGATGGATGAGACGTGGGACATTGATTTTGGAGTGTAAAGAGTGAATCTATCCTCAGGGATATAGATTTAATTTGATTAAATAGATTTTTGATCTCTTCAACCTAACAGACACCTCTCTTAGATGAGTCTATTTCACCTTTACACTATGATACATTATCATCAAGATTATCCAAGATATCTAGATCTTTTATAGGGGTCTTCTTTATCAATACTCCTCCCATAGAAGAATCATAAAATACACAAGAATAATTTGTAAATACACAATATTTTGATTCTAATTAAATAAAAAGTGTAACTCTATGATTAGATCATCTTTATAAAATATCCTTTAAATGAACCTAATCCTATTATGTTGACTCTGCATCATGCTGTGAAAATTTTTGTATGTCACTTTGGAGTTTTTTCAATTTTAATGGTGGGAATTATTTTTCCAAAAGCATCATGCAATATATTCACATATAGTGACATATCTTATAGTTATTGAATTTTACAAGTCTTTAGTATGCCCCATAAATGAGAATGGAAAGGTTCATAGGTGGATGGTATCATACAAAAATCCATTGTTCTTAAAATTTTCACAAATAAAGATAATGCTTGATAGAAGACCAAGAGGATAATTTGTTTTCATTCCCCCAAAATATATAGAACTTAAAATCATCTAGAAAATGTATAATTTTACTTCAGTGTTATTTTCTAGGATAAGAGGTCTCACAATACTTGGTGTAGCTCTATTTATATATGGAAGCGTATAATCTATCAGAAGTATCTATCTTTGTATAACTGTTTTGTATATAATGAGATCATAAATCCCATTATGAGTAGCACATGCTCTTTGATTATTTACTATCAAGTCTCTTCAGTTTTAAGAGATGTGACACTGAATTTATAGATTAAATTCTATAGGTCCATTAAAATCCAAACTCTTTTACTATGTGAAAGTAATATGACTCATTCACCTTTAACCTATAAATAAAAATAAAAAAACACATATGAAAACCAAAAAGAAAAAATAAAAAAATAAAAAGGCAATAGAAAAGTGAGAAGAAATTAGTAGTGACTTTTAGATGTAGTTCCTCCACTATTACCTAGATATGATTCCAAAAAATTGATTCACTCCTAAACATAATCAACTCTTGGTTTCACTATCACAGATTGTAATCGAAATACATGATTTTGTATTCACTAATACTCCTAAAATTAGTATAGATAATCAATGTCTTGAGGTCAAACCACAAGGAATGGTTAAGATCCTACACTAATAAATGTTTATTTATTGTATTTTTTATGAGTTTATAAAATATTTAGGGATATAATCTAAAGTAATGGGTGTGATCTTGAGGAACAAAAATTAAATGAAAAACTACATTTTAAGGGTTGATAAATCCTTGATTTAAGGCATATAAAATGGTCTAATTTTAGCAGATGGACTTTTAATGATATTAAGATGATACCCTCGTGATCAATACCACATAATTATTGAAATAATATTTAAAGAACTAGTTCTACTTGATCTACATAGATTATTCCTATGTAGTTATATCAATCCCTCTTATAGGCTAATTTATAACTTACCTAGGTGTAATATAGTCAATATCAATGGAAGAGGTAGAGTATGGTTGACTCTCCCAATCCCACTCCCCCTACTAAGTTGGGGTTCACCCATTAATCATCATAAATTTATGAGTAATGGAAATGTGTAAAATAAAGCATAATCACAATAAGGTTTTAGTTCTTCATAGGGTGTTTAAAATTCAATAAATAATTTATTAACTAGAAGCTCCTTCTACTCTTGTTCCACCACCACTAGAGTGAAAAATAATTTAGTAAAATCTGATACACCCTCATGAGACAAATAAAATAAATAAATAAAGAGTGATTCATGGTTCAAAGAGAATACATATAAAAGTAAAAAAAATAAAATGTAGAATTGTCACAACCAATATTCATTTTTTTCTCCAGTCCCTAATAAATCATAATATTCAATATTAAAAAAAGAGTCTTCTTATTCCCTTAGGCTTCCCTCTTCCATGAATTCCAATTCTCATTGGCTTCCTTGATTTACTGGTTTCAAAATACCAAATCTCTTTTAAATTTAGCATTCATTTTATTTAAAAAGCTTAGAGTATCTCATGGATCAACCACATAAATTATGGTGTGGAATATTAAAGATCCTAAATCTCTTCATGGTTCTCAGTCATGGCTATAGAAAAACCAAAACTCATGTATCATTGTGATGCATATCCCAATTCTAATTCAAAATATTCATAATCCACACTATACATCATCCATAAATCATGATTGTGGTTTGAATGGTTTTGAGGTCACCTTGGATGGTCTACATCATTAGAAAATCCTATGTTGTAGTTTTATCTTGTTATGAAAAATCATATACATATCGCAATTTACCCCTCCAAAATGAAAAATAAAGGATGATGTGTGTTTGTGATTCACATGAGTCCCCTTTGAGTTATTGAAGGGTAATACGACCATATTTAATGTCGTGTGATGATTGGATATTGTAAAGGTGTCCTTTTACTCTTCTGTACATTCCATAGGGACAATATTTTCACCATGGAATGGTTGTATTACATGGTTTAGCATGTTTAAGACATTTTACACTATAGTCAATGGAATTATGGCATGATTTGGATATTTGTTCCCCATATAAAAAAATAGAGAGGCCCTATGAAACTTAAAAATAATAAACAGGAAATCCAAAACTCAATCATATCTACATAGATATATTTTACTTCTATTTTAATTTATTCTAACCTATATGGATGAAGCTATATATGATTTTCCTACACATGAAATAGTACAACACTATCCTTCTCTAAGTGAACCTTCTTCGTCATAACACACCATGTCTATAAATCTCATTGAGAATGGCTTGTTTCCATCAAGGGGCCATGAAACATACCTCATTGGTTAAGGGTTTTCTTTGTTTCAACCTTGTTTTTTATAAAATTTATCAAATAATGGGAAATTATTATAGTTTAGGGTATTCCACATGTTAAAATCCTTCCTTAGGTATGTGGTCTATAGTATGGTCTCCATTACAACCTTATGATTCACTTATATTTGCTGAATTTCACCAAAAGGTAGTGACTATGACATAATTATGTTATTTATCTTTCAGAATCAATTAATTCTCTGTAATTCCATCTATAATATAATCTAGATAAAAAATCAGTGAAAATGTATTCAATAAGAATGGGTTGATTAAAAAACATCAAGGATGATGTAAAAAATCTATATAAACAAGGAATCATCAAAATAACCATGTAAAAAATGTTACTTATGATGTTTAAGATATGTATATGTTAGAGAATAATCAAGATAGATAATATTTGTAAAAATTAATACTTTTATTATTACTTATTAATGCTACTATAATATTTATAGATTATATCTAAGATGATGTCTGGATAAGACCGAGTTTTAAGTTGAGAATTATGGATGCAGTTAGTGATATATAGAAATATTCAAATGAAGTTTACATATGGTATAATATGATTTGGAAAGTTATTAAAATAGATTTGAGAGGTTTGATATATTTATAATTTTATATGATTAATTACGAGATGAGTTAGATATGATGGAGAATCTGATGGAATATTTGAAGAAACTCTAAGATGAGTCAGTGAAGATCTAGAATTTGGAGTTTGAGATGAAAATTTAAAAAATCATAATTGTTTTCAAAGAAGTATAATTTTCGAAATGGATTGGGGATCACTACAACACATAACATTATCTAGACAATATGTAAGGAAATATTGGAGTCACCCTATGAGAAGAATAATATTTTATATGGGACTTAAAAAATTTTATCGATATGAAAGTTACTCAAAAAATATTGCAATGAAATAATATAAAGGAATTATGTCCCGGTGATATGTAAAATATAATAGTTTATACAAAAGATATTTTTTAAAGTTTTGTTTGAAACATGGAAATAACGAAAACCTCACTATGATAAGTAATATATTTGGAACATACATAATATATCACAAATGGTCATTAAAATATTGTAGAGTGAAATGTATTTATGATTTTGATAGAATGTGATACATAAGGTATTATGGATGATATAGAAGATATGAAAAGGCATGACTAAAATTATTATGAACATATGTAGGGTTCTCATGAGCATTTGTACGATATTAGCACTCATATAAGTGATATGTAAGATATTTTATTTTTTATGTAAATATTATTAGTTAGGAAAATAATAGGATTTTAGATATTAAAGATATTTTATTCTAAGTTATTCTTCATGGACTATATATCACAATTGGGCTACCATTCAGGCTGATTCAGAAGAAAAATTAACTGACAATAATTATAGGAAGATATCGATGTATATATTTTTTCTATTTTAGATAGAATATTTAAAACATTAATGAAGAAAAAATTTTTGTTTTTGTGAAAATATTTGATGTGTTTAAATAATAAAATAATTATTTATTAAATATCAAGGGATACAAGTTTTTATAAGAAGAAGTATATTTTATGATCTTGGGGAAGAGTCCAATATGATTTTGTTGAGTTAGTAGATGATAATCTTAAAATGATCATGATGATATGTATGATTTAATTTCTATATTCACAATATGAAAATTATAATCACATGATTTTAAGAATATAATTGATGAGAAAAAGGGAATTATGTGTATGGAGAATAAATAGAAAAGATACTGATACTAAATTATAATTAAAATATTGTGTATTAATGAAATCTAAGAGGAAATAGAATTTAGATAGAGAAGATACTATGAATTTATGAATAAGAAAGATGAATAGAGAAATTTAGAGAGTAAGATAGAATATATATATCTTAAATAAGTTCCACATTTTATGGCCAACGAGCCCATACCAGAGTGGTAAGGGCTCCTACTTAGCAAATAAGAGACTCGGGTTCAAAACCGGGTGGAGGAAAATTTCCGAGTACTGTATCAGTATTGTAGCAGTTACTATTCGGTACTGTAGCAGTCGGAACTATTCACCCAATTTGGGCCTTCAGGCCACTGGTCAGGGCCTACGGGTCTCCAGGGCCTTCGGTTCATCAAAGGCCTTCGGGCCTCAGGCCCTTCGGGTCATGTAGACCATGGAGTAGCCCATTTTACACAGAATAGGCCCCAGAAGAGGATCAGAGCAACAGGAGTAGCATCCACTAGATGCAGAGTTAACCAGATTGGAAAAATGAGAGGGTATGACAACCGCCATTGGGACCAGGCACCGTGCAACTTTGTAAGGGGCAATGCTAGCCAATCAGAAATGCATGGTGGGGAGCTAGGTGATCAATGACACAGAAATCATGGGAGGGGCTATTCAAGTGGGCTGGGCCTATGGGTCATGTATTAGGCATGGTATGCCTATAGGCCTTTGGTTCATGTATTGAGGGTTTTTCGAGCCTTGTGCCTTGGTCCTATAGGTCATGTACGAGTTCCCCTTAAACCCTTAAAAGGTGGATTATCTATAATAACCAAATAAGGAGATAGACTACAGATAATTCAACATTTTATGGTATGTGATCAATGATAAATGACAATTTTCCACATCATGGACAAGGTATGGAAGCTGATACTCTTCAAAGAAGATAATAAATCCCATGATCCTGACACTACACAAGTAATGGACATAGAAGATATTTTATAGTTGAGAAATTTATGATTTTTAAATATTATGAAGGATTATAGGAAGAACATCATTTATTGTGGAAAATTTTGAACTGGAAATGTTGAAAGGGAACCTCTTTGATTACTGATGAATCACTGAGAGGAACAATGAATCAGTTATTCTACTTCTTTTAAATTTTTTTGATCAAACTACACTTATCACTAGTTTAAGTTAATATTGATCACTATTAAACAAACACACACACCAATGGGGAACCACATATTTACAAAGATCGCCTCTAAAAATGAGGAGGGTTTCCCTTAACATGATCTTGATTCTGCCGAGATCATACATCCCACTAGTTTCAACATGTAGGTAAAAAGAGTAGGGCTTATAATTGAAATCATATTACATCAAGTATCTTGATTTTTATAGTGCATCCCAAACATTAAAAAAAATATAACTTAATATCAATAATATGATGGATGCTCAAACCTAGCCTTTAATTTTTGATACAATGATTCTCATTTTCTTTTTCAATATTTGGAAATACAAGAAGGATATCTTCACTCAATGAAAATTTTCACAACTAATTTTTTTTATTTTTCCACTCATTTATATTCTATGATGTCTCTCCAAATATATGTACACAATTTTTCTATCAACTACTTGTTTCAAAGAATCCAGATTATTTTCTTTTCAAGTTTTAATTGGAAACTCAAATTCAAACAACGAACTCTTTTCAAATATTCTTTCAAGCCTATACTTTGGATCTTTTTTTAAAATATCCTAATCATTAAATTTTAATTAGTTGTTATTTTTTACCAAAATAAACACCAAAATTTTAATATAAATATATGTATTAAAATTTATCAAAATAATTTATATGAAATGGTCATGGGATTACATTATATCATTTAAGTTTTCTGTTGTTTTGTAATAACTATTACCTATGGTTGTGACATGGTCAATGTATTGTGCTGTGGACATCCATATATTTCCAAAACATCATACATATAGCTGATTCACTCTATGGTGTGGTATTGACACTGTGGTGTAGTAATTCATGATTACAAATTACTACAGTGTGGCTGCGGTAATAGATCTTGGAGGTCCCTATATTTCTAGAATCAATGAAATTCATCACCATGGATTTTCAATGTAGTCTCCCCACTAATGCATCTATGTATTGAATTTTTAGGGTCACAAAAAATTTTCCAGCACTCTTCTTGAGTGTGGTCCTTCATTTCAATGTAGGGAACTCATTTGGAGTCTCCTCTATGGCATGGAAACATTCTCTATGGAAAGATCCTCCATTTTATACACAAATGTGTGAGCTGTTATAGTGTAGTCTAAATCATTTACAAAAATCTCTATGGCATGATCCTAGCCTCCATGGTGTGTTCCTAGGGTCTACATCATGGTCCATCATTTCTATAACTAATGTAAATCTCCACTTCTCCTTCAATACTACGGGTATCATAAACACTAAGAATGATATATATGCACTAAGAACATTTCAAATTGTATCGATTGATTTAATCACATAGAATATGATTTATATATAGACAATAATAGACAACATACTTAATCATATCCTCTTCTCAAAATCTCCACTCAAACAAATCAAAACAATGATTAAAGAACCTCTTGGGCTTAACCATCTCCTCCGTTAACTTTTATTGGAAACAATGTAATATAAATCACTAATAAAGTCTAAATACCTTAAAAAGGATCAACAGCCAATAATTCTAAGCCTACATGACTGAAATCAGTGTAAGAAATAAGAACATTGAATAAATAACACATCATAATCTATAAGATAGAGATAATTATGATTCTTTATTATAAATAAATATCACAACCTTCAATCTTAACTTCATTATCACATCAAAAAAATCTCTCAAAATTGAATGATTCTTGAAAACACTTACAAAAAAATGTTAAAATAGCTCATAAATGCAGAAATCACAACTTAACCAATTTAATAACTCTCTCTAAATACATGATTCCCCAAAGGAGAAACATATCAATGTATACTTCCCCTTTATTGTATTCTCTACCATTATTAGATAATATGAAGTTAAACATAAATGAAAGAATTAAGTTATCATTTTTCTCCCCATTTGAAAATAATATCCAAAGACAATATGAGAGAGGAAAAATCTATACCATAATTTATCTCTATAAAGTGTGAGGTTAAAAACCTAACACCAATGTTGGATTTTGTAATGGTTTATTTGACAGTTTCTTGGTGAACACATCTTTAATTTTCTCATTTGAAGTAATAAATTACTAATTTAACACATTATTCTCCAATATATCTTTGATGAAATTATATTTTATATCAGTGTTCTTGAATGTTGAATGTTTAACTAGATTTCCATATAGGTTAATTTCACTTTGATTATCCAAAACAAAAAGTACCAGTAGCTTCACATCAACTTTCAGATCTTTAAGTCGAGTCACCAACCAAAAAGGTTGTTATAAGGAATGATTAAAAACCTCATATATATCTGGAACAATGATCAGGTTTACAAATTTTTTTCATTATTTAATGATAAAAAACACATATTCTTCTAATAAAAAAATCCACAAAAAATATAGACCTCATGTCATGAAAACATTCTTCCAAATAAGTATTTTACTAACTAAACAAATCAAGCCCCCCTTTATTATCATATTTCAAACAAAAATATATTATACCATTAGTATACCTATGTATTCCATTTCTAAACAAATGAGACTATTTTGGTTCACTTTTATAACTGAAAAAAGTGTAACAATAAATATTATACATGGTATTGAAGTTTTCAATTAAAGTGAAATTATAATCAGTTTCCAGAGTTCCATTAGATCATCATACTTTCTCTATTCATATTTTAAAAACATTTTATCCTATATAAATTCATATAGAAATAAGATTTTAATCATCCATTCAAAACTTATTCAACATTTTTATGGAATAATTTTCTTGCGATAGAAAAATATAATCATTTTCATGGGATATTTTCAATCCAAGAAAGTATCTCATCTAACCAAGAATAGACATTCCCAAAATATTTTTCATTTCATTTGAACATTCTTCACTCAATCCTCTATTGTTTATCTCAAAAATAATTTCATATATATAAGCAATGATAATTAGAAATAGCTAATTATTATCTTTGATGTATATATTTCTATCAAATATCCCTTTTCTAAAATTCAACTTTTTCAGGCAGGAGTATATCTTACAATAAAATGACCTTGGGGGTTTTATCCCATTTAATGCATTCTTAAATCTATAAAAACAATGATCATATTCACTATATAATAACCCACATGGGTTTTTACTAAGAACGTCCTCTTCCAACACACTATTGAAGAAGGATGAATTGATATCCATTTTAATGATCCTATATTTCCTTGGTGCTTCAAAGAAACTAAAAATCATTATGGTTACAAGTCTTGAAACCAATGCAAAGGTTTTATTAAAGTCAACTCCATCATCATGTGAATAGAATTTAGACACTAATATTTATTTATTTTACACTACTTTACATTTTTAATTCATCTTGTTTTAGAACACCCAATTCTTCCCAATGATGTTCTTTTAATTGGGCTTGGGAACCAATTACAAAGTTTCATTATTTTAAATTTTATCACATTATTCATTCATTGAATCATTCAATTATTAATTTTTCATTACTTATTCCACATGGTTTGGTTCATCTCAAGAGAATACTGAGATAGAATAGTTTTTCCTCAAAGATATTATTGTTTGAATCAAGTTTTCATAATTCTCAATGATACATTCGAACTAAACTTTTCATATCATCCTTAGAGGATGTGAAAAAGATTTTTCATCATTAATTAAATTTTATGAATCAAATTATTCTCTTGTAACTTCCTCATTATTTTTCAATTTACTAAATAATTGATTCTCTATTTTATTAAAACAGATTCATTGTCATCACTTCTTAAACTATATTATTTATTAGAGTTCATTTTGTTAATTATTTCTAACAATTTAAAATTAACAACATAAATAATATTCCATTCCTATTTGTTGTAGCAAATATTTCCTATTCCATTTTTGGGATAACCAAGAATGATACAATCAAAACAACTTATTTGATATTTTCCAAGACTTTCACCCTTAGATATGATAATTAAATGGCTTCTAAAAACTCTCAAATACATCAATATTGGATATTTATTGTAATAAATTACATAAGAATACATATAAAAAAATTTCATATAAATTAAATGATTTTAGATATGAGTATTTTATCTAATGAATTGTATCCATAAAAAATGACATGTATAGTGATCTAGAAACATAGTTTGAGCCCAATTCACAATACTTATATTCTTCTATTCAATTTTTTTTTGGGTTTCTATGGAGAAATTATTTCATGAATAATTCCATGTTTTCATGATTGGATTCAAATAATCCACTAGTATACTCATCACTATTATCATCTCTACTCTTCTTCAAAGAGTAATCACACTCTTTTTCAATAATTCATCTAAAACTTTTAATCCTTTTTAATGAATCAAATTTATATTAAATAAATATAATAAATTTAATGTCAGTAAATTCATAAATAATTTAAATGAAATAAATGTCTTTAATTTTTGATTACTTACTCATAGTCCTTCAAATTTCAGAGTGAATCAAATCAATAGGATGAGTAGTTTTTATTTCAACATCATTATATGATGTATTTAACATTTTGACCCTTTGAAATGTTTAAAACATCTAATTCATTTCTCTATTCAACTTAAGAACATTTTGAATTTTTTTTCATAAATATGTTTACACATGTTAATTTTGATAGGATTCCCATGTCATTGATGCAACAATTGATTTTTTTTCTTTCAATCTTAAATAATAAGAATTTACATAATCATGAATCTAAAAAATATAATCTTATTCTATATGTTATTATCAATTTAAATAAATATTTTAAGATATTTAAAAAACCATTTTTTCTAAATTATCACTTCATTTGCTTCATCACAGAACTTAGATACACTAAGAAGATTATGTGCAATTCCTTCAGCATACAACATGATTTTGGATTTCAGTCCATCTTCACCAATAAATGTTGATCCAAGACCATTGATTTTGAATGAAACAAAATTTATATAGGTAAAAAAGACTTATTTTTATTTTTAAAAATTCCTGGGTAGATTTAGATCTCATGTAATATAATAATAAAAAGTGCTATCCAAAATCCCATAGAATTCTTCTTTGTATTTTTATAGGGAACATTACAAAGCATAAATTTTTATTTAGATTTAGACTTATCATTCTAAGACTCTTTATCATTATCTATTAATAAAATTTGTGAAGGTAGAATAAATAACCCTTTTTTAATATGACTATGTTTCTCACATCATTCACAAACATCATAAAACGGTTTATTATTGTTAGTTTTCAATTCATATTCCACAGACTATATCTAAATTGTTATATTTTATGAAAAATGAATACCTCTTAATTTATGTACCCTAAAACATTTAAACTCAAAATTTTATTGGTAATTAAACCAACACATTCATTCGAAGTTCCTAAAACCACTACAGTTCCAATAATGACTATAAAACATATTTTCCTTGATAAACATCATGTTATTCAGAACTATGATCCTATCTTAAAATATTTTTCCCACCATTAATTATTTATAATTTTTGTAAACAAAATTTTTTATGGAATTATGTATCTTTCTTATTTATATTCAACTAATTTTTATCCCTTTCTGCATATATATTTCTATTAGTTTTTTTATTTAAGTATATTCACTCAAAATTTCCTGAATCTGGAGAATCAAAAAATATTTCTACAAACATGGTCATCCTAATATTATTCTTATTTATTGATGTATCATATTTTCTATCAGTTTTTTTTCTTTAATTTTGAAAAATATTAGTTGATATCTATGTGTTTTTTCTTTACGTGAGCTTTACTCAAATTTGTAAATAGAATTATGGAAATTTTGTTTACTTTTTTTGAGATATTTTCCTATAATCAACAATTTTTGTTTTAAAACCCCAACATCATTTAATTAAATTTAACTTCATCTATTTGGAGTATGATATTCTTCAGTTCAATAAAAATATTGTCCAATTCACAAAATTGTTTAGAAAATTTAATTTTTCATCAATTTGAACTAATTAATTGTTTCTATTAGATTTATTTTTCTTATTCAAATATTTTTTGTAGTTTTCTAACATGGTGAACTTTTAAATACACTCCATTATTTCCCTTTTGAGAAATAATTCCATATCATTTTCTTCATTGTCTTCAAAATCACTAAATATTTCTCTAGTGAAGTCATCTTCATTCACCATTGTAATAAGAATTTTTTTCATCATCATCTATTAACATATTTAATTATTCTTTGTGATCACTATTAACACTACTTTTACATTTAATTAATAAATTACCTTTTATAAATATTGATAAATATTTCATATTAAATTTATAAGAGACCCTTAGTTTTTCAAACATTTTTGATAGCTTCCTAAAGACACACCGTGGAACTTATTCTTTTTTATCAGTAGCTCTATATTAGTTTAGCTTATGAAAATTTGTAGAAAAATTACCAAATACTCCACACACATTAGATTTTAGAGTAATTATACCTTTAAACAATATCATTCATCTTCTCACATTTTTAAAGATTAAAGACATCGTCTTATCAAAATTTTGACTAAAGAAAAACAATCAATATCTTCTTTATCAAACTTATTCTTAGGTTTGTTTTTATTTGGGATCATAAAAGAGATTTTTTTTTCATCCTTGAACTTTTTTTTATGTGAAAATATTTTTTCCTCATCTCATTGCAAATAAAAGATCAAGAAAAATAATAAAAAGGATGTGATTCTAGATCTATATATTCAAGAGTAGTGAAATTATCACCTAATCTATCTGATAAGATGTGATGTATATTCATAACAAGTATAGTATCTTCCAATTTATCCCAATAAATTTTGACTGCACTCAAAATATTATTAACTCTTATGAATAATTCCTTAATAATTTCACATTATTGAATTTTGAGATCTTTATATTTCAATCTCTAGATATGTAGCATATCCTACTTTATCTTCTTATTTCATATATAGATATTTACACATTTATGAAAAAATAATTTTTCTATCTTGATACCTCTCACATTGAGAAATTAATTTTCAAAAATGAAAAGAGTAAATAATTATTATCTTGAAATTAATTATCAATATTCCTTCTATATTTTTATATCAAATAACCATTCTTAGTTCTAGCCTTAAGAACTTCCAAACTAACAAACAAAAGATAATGCAATATCCTACCCTTTTAGATATGATGTTATTTTCCATCCAAAGTAGGAATCCTATTTCTATTAGGGGGATTATTCTTGTATATGACATAAACTATGAATTAAATGAAACTTACTTCAAATAAAGATATAATTATTATGAAACATAAAATAGAAAATCAGAAAAAATGAGGTGAACCTTAATCTGATACAACATGAAAAGGAACATCATAGATTAGTGTAGATTTACTGGGTGGGGGGGGGGGTTAATTAGTGATTCTAGTAATTTTAATTTTTCTTGGTGGGAAAACACTAATAAATAGTTAAAGTTAATCTTGATCGCTATTTAATATACATACAATCAGGGAATTACAGATTTACAAGGTTCACCTCTAAAAAAAGAGAAGTACAACCCTTAGTGAGTTCCATATTCCATTGAGATCATACAACCCAATATTTTAAACATATAGGTACAATGAGTATGGTTTATACTTGAACACATAACACATTAAGTCTCCTGTCTACAATAGTGAATATTTTACTAACATAATTAAATAGTATTTGATAACAATAAAAATAAATCTGTCCAGTCATAGCCTAAAATTTTTGATGTTATGCTACTCCTCTTCTTCTTAAACCTATAACAATACAGGAATGATCTCTTCACTCTATTCCAATATGCACAACCAATAATTTTTATACTTATTAAACATATTTCTATTCTATTACTTGTATAATGATATATATACACATTTTTCTCTCAACAATTTTACACAACAATTAGTATCATTTATTTTCAATTTTGACTTTTAAATTCCAATATAAACAACCAAATCCCTTCAAATATTATTTTAGACTCGACTTTTGGATCTTATATTTTTAAAATATCCTCATAATTAAATTTGAATTGATAGTTATTTAAAAAAAAATAACTGTCAATGTTACGAGATAAATCCAAGTCAGTAACCTCTTAGAAAATAACTTCAATGATGTGGTCAATGGATTGTGGTGTATCCTTTTAGTTTCAAAATGTTTTCAAATAACTTCCACAAATGTATGTGTGATGGTCAATGTGCAAGGGTATGGAGGTACCGGTATTTTATAAACCATTGTAATCTTACTGATTCAGTCTAGTACATGGTCTGGTCGTTGTGGTATAGTTATTCACGATTTCACATGATTATGACATGGTCCTGATGTTATAGCATAGATGTTCTAATATTTCAAGAACCACTAAAATCAATCACCAGTTCCCTAAAACATAATACCCCCATTATAATTTCAAGTCCCTAGATTTTTGTTTCCACTAAAAATTGATCCAATATTCTCTTTTCCATGGTCCTTCACTATGCCATGATGAACTCAGTTGGAGTCACCTCTACAGTTTGGAAACATACTTTACACCGAGGTCACAATTTCATACTAAACCGTATAATCATCTATATCTCATAGAACTCCATCAGAAAAAGCTACATTTCATGATCCTAATATATATAGCTTCATTCTTTGTCTTATAGTGTAGTAATTCATTTCTAGCACTAATAAAAATCACTATTTCTCATTCAAAAATGTTGGTATCATGAACTCCAAACAAGATATATGACACAAAGAACACTTCACATGAAATAAATTAATTTAATCTCACAGAATATGATTTATGTATAAAAAAATCCAAGACACTTAATAATATCCTCTTCTCTAAATACTCATTCTCACAAATCACAAAAACCATAAATATAATTATTGGGATCAATATATGTAACATGAATATAATTATATTTCTCATTTCATTTGAGTTACCTTGTAAACTATTGGGTGAAAAAATTATAAACCAGTTAGAAGAGTATAATTTGAGGAGAATTGATATAAAGAGCATTCTCTTATATTTACCCTAGATTAATAATCATTAATTGTATGTGTTGGTTCAAGGATGATACCTTCCCACCTATTTCAGTTAATGTTTTAGAATAGTGATTAAATGTGTGCCTCAGACAAGACCCAAACACAATATGAAATAAATAAGAATATCTGGATTAACCCCTCTAAAAAAACTATATGTTTCTATATTTGATGATTAATTACCTTTTATGTGGTGTTTTATGTTGGAAATTTACAATAATATCCATATATCTTGAATAATAAAGGTGTTCAAAATTATGTTGGAGAATTAAAAGAAAAAAGAATTCAGATAAATTGTTCCATAATTATTGAAAACCCCCTTATTATGATTGCATGGTATTTATGAGAATTTTAATGAGTGACCAATAAATCAAATCATACCTAGAGAATTAACCATGAGGATAAACATACAAGGATACGAAAAATATAGGACATAGAGATTAGAAAACCCACCATTAAATGGAAAAAAACCCACATCAAAGATGAAGAAGAAGATGAGATATTATAATATGGGGCCGAGTCCCAAGATCAATTGATGATTTAACACACAATTATAAAGACATATAAAAGAGGATAAGAAACACCACAAAACATAAGGTGGAAAATGGTAAAAAAGAACCCTAAAAAACAATAAAGACCCTGTGAGAGTAAGATAATAAGAAATTGAGGGAGGAATGAAAATGAAAATAGTTATGCCATCCATAATTCCATATCCCATGATAATTTAAGTTCTTAATTACAAGAAATATCACAATATTAGAAATATTCAAACATGTTTAACAATACCATATATTTATAAATGCATAACATTAATGATTTTATGTTATAAATAATGTTTTATCAGGAAATTTTTAATAATGAAAATTTTGTGAATATATTATCCTCATAAAATTTAGAAATTAATTATATTTAAAATAAATATAATAAAATTTAAATATTTTTATTTGATAAAATTAAAAAATATATAAACTATTTATACACACACACACAACGTCAAACCACCATTAATAATGTGATATCAGTAATTAAAAATATTATGATAATAAATATGGATGTATTATGGATTTAAATGATGGAAATAAGTAATAAAAGTATTTATTTTTAAATTTTTGGATATTAAAACTAATATCCAAGAATGAATATATTATTATATTATACATGGGATATAATAAATGATTAATTTTTTTTATTCTATCAAAATTTCCAACCAAAATAATATTATCTAGATTAGAACTAATCCAAATTTAGAAACAATTAAAGGTATTAATTTCACCATAAATGTGATCTATGATATTGGATATCATATGTATTTTTTGATAGTAAAAATAATAATTTTAAATATATTTATCTTGTTTATTGGATTAATAATGTATTATTTTCTTCTAAGGATTTTTAATAAAAAAATTTGGATGTTAAAAATTAAATATTTTATTGATCTATTTGTTGAAAGTCATATTAGATCTCAAACCATATCATAATAAACTACTTTAAGGTGATGAAATTTGTATTGAATATCTAATAGGATACTAATGATCCTTCACTGATTTAATGTATGAAATCAACCATCACATGAAATTTATAAAAAATTCAATGTCAAAGCCAATTAATTCTAAATTAATTTTCATAACATATACATTAATGTAGTAAGACATGTAACTGAAACATTAATGTATAAATTTTTTTATTGAATATTAAATAATCTAAAACTTCAAATTAATTAATTTATATAAACCCAGCAATTCAAAAATTATAATTTATCATTCTGTCTATGATGTATATTTTTTTATATGCATGGAAGTGAAAATATCTTCCTCTAAAAAATGTTTTAAAATCATATTTTCCATGTTATTAATTAATTAATTGGTATAAAATACATTTATTATAATGATTTCATATTATTTTTAAAATATCAATTTTTATTTTTATTTTCAAATCAATAATTTTGGATATTTTTAGAAAAGATATTTATTCTCAGTTTTAATATCGATTCTCCATATAAGTGATTTTAAAAATATTTTTTTCTATTTTTTATCATTTTTTGGAATAAGACCAATGTTATTATATGAAAATAATTTTAACAATGTTTTATATTATAAATAATGTTAAAAATATTTTTTAATTATTTTTTACATTGGTTTTTGTAATATCCAACACTCAATTTTTTGCTCCCACATTTTTATCATACAACACACAAAATTTTCAATAATGTCATTTTTGTAGCCCATTATTTATTATAATGTCATATTATTACCAATATTAAAAATAACCCAAAATAAAAAAATATTTTATTGTTACTTTTAACAATTTTCTTTGAAGAACCAATATTAAAAATAATCTTGTAGAAAAATAGTGTTATTCAAAATGAACATTTTTGTATTCAAAAAACACCCCGTCCAAGAAAATTAGTAATTACTTTAGAAAATATTTATAAAAAATAAAAAAAATGGAATCCAAGGCTTATTTAATTTCTCATGGATATTTTTTATTAAATATTAATGATTTTTTATACGGATGAATTTAATTTATCATATAATATTTTTTATTTGGGATAGATTTAATTCTATCCTATATTATTTTCGTTCAAGAATTAATTGAACTTTTCATGAAATGTATATCATTCATGACACATTTCATTCCATCCTATTACTTTTTTATCTGAGTTAGAATTAATCCCATATTGAAAAATTGGAATATTATATGACTTAAAAATACTAAATCATGTATGACAAACCTCAACCTCCCACCTAGACTGCCAGATTCAGACATCCACTATATGTACCCACAATAGACCCCATCAGCCCCTACCTAGATCACCTAACATTCCCCAACCCCAAAAACATGTATACCCACCCAATTACCACTTCCCCCCAATATGAACTCCAATACCCAGACCATGCCCATACTGACCCACCCCTACCTCTGTTTGTTTATATATATATATATATTATTAATATGTATATTTAATAATATTTTCACAGATATAGATATATTTTTGGAGACATAAATATTTATAAATACACATCTAATTAAATAAATATCTAAAAATATATATGAATAAATATCTACAAACACACAATATAATTATATTCACTTAGGAATTTAAGTAAGGAAATATAAATTAAATTATTTATGTAAATAAGTAAATATATTTTTGTTTGTTTATATATTCATAACATAGTTATATATAAGTATGTGTATATATATTTATAGTTATCAGTGATGGATTTAATTATTTCTGAAATACGAATGGTCACCCCAACATGAGTAGGATGGATTTATAATGCATCTTCAATAAGCATGTCTAACTCAACATATCTAAGACATATTTGGATTTCAACCTAAATAAAAAATTATTTATGTTTGATTTAAAAAATTTCTATAATTTTTTGTGGTGTACATTATTATTTTGTATAGAATTTAGATCCATCCAATATATTTATACACAAAAAAGTTTATCGTGATTTGAAATTCATCCCAAAAAAGTATATATATATATATATATTATAAATATATAATTATAAAATATTTTTATATGTAACTAGGTGAATAAAAATATAAACTATAAGGAAACAAATATTGATGCATGTGTGCGTGTGTGTGCATAGACAACTTCCCTATTTATTTGTAAAATTTTTAACATAAATGTATATATATACTTTATAAATTTAAATATAAACATAAAAAGACACACAAACGTATTTATAATATTGTTATAGAAAAAAATTTAGCCATTTTTGAGCATTTGTATTATAAGTACTTATATAGGAACACATACACACACACACACACACACTCACTCATATTTACATAAATACATTATAAATATATTTAAACACAAATTTTATTATAATATTGTCATAAAAATGTATAATTATTTTATTTTTTAATTTTTTGTAAAATAAAATGTTATATATTTGTTTAAATATAAATATAAATGTAATAGAATAATAATAATTATTATTAATATTGAAATTTATCATTATATATTTACAAAAATAAATAAACATATAAAATTTTTGTTTAAACATGTATATAATTTTTTTTGCATTTATATAATACATTTTTATACATAAGTGTACATATTTATAATTTACATAAATATATAATAATATAAATTATCTATATAATTATTTATAAAATAAATTTTTATAAATAATTAATTATGAAAATAATTAAAAAATCTATATTTCTAAATTCGTAACATTTAAACATAAAAAAGAAAAACATACATATATATTTTATATTTGAAGAATAAATATATAACATTTTTTTGGGACTTATTTGAATGTTGACATATATATGTAAACACAAAAAACTAATCTTGCATGCATTTTTATTCCATTTTGGGTAATTTTACATGGATATATGATTTATTTTTCAAATGGGATGTATATAAAATTTATACCAAATAACCCAACATAATTAAAATTGTTTTTTCATTTGTGATGTCACATTGTTTGAATTTTGAAAGGTCTAACCTTTCTATAGAATTAAGTGATTCAACACTTATAAAACACTATGAAATTACATTTTGATCATTTGAACAATAAATAATTGGATTAACGAACAAACACGGTGATATAAAAACAATGGTTGGAGCGATTGGGGAGAGGACGATGGAATGGTGACGGTGGAATCATTGATTAATGAGGTAGTGGAAATGATAATTGTGAAAAAAGAGTAAATATTTCTACATTCTTTACTATTATTAGAATCTATGTCTATTAAAATATTAATTCTATATATCCCTATGATTTTATACGTATTTAATGTTAAATAACAAGAGGTATTCTGTATCTTTCTCTATACGCAACCCTTAGTCTAAATGAACTATGACATAATAATCCTTTATAACCTAGCCATTAAATTAGCAGGTATAAATAGTAATAATTACATTATAAAATATATATAAATGTTATAAATAATATAAATTTATTTATTAATACAATGTAGAGACCCGTATCCTGACGTACATGGACCTTACATTACATTTGCGGAATACTTAGTACATTACAAAAAAACACACACACAAGGACCGTAATAGTTTAGTGTCTTTGGAAACTCGGAATAAAATCTTCTAATCGTGGGGAAAGATCTTCAACATCTCCCATAAAGATCTTCCTTTTTTTTTACCTAAAACCTTTATTTATGTCCTGGGGAAAATAAAACATAAAAGGGTGAGCTCAAATGCTCAGTAAGGGTAAACAAAAGAAATATCAATCACATAATTTTCATAAGAACATAACATTTTTGGAAATCTTAACCTGCAAAAGAGAGCATAATTTCATAACATGGGATAAATCATAGTAGTGAAATGAAATCATAACTTAAAACATTACTCATTGTGGCATACACACATAATCATAGAGAATCATTTCTTGTTAGTCAAGACTCATTGCCAAGACTATCTTAGTGGACAAAGTCCCTTTCTGAATCGAGTAATCCTCGTTTCAGTCCTGTTTAACTGAACCGGTATAACCTACCATTTCAG
The DNA here is from genome assembly GCA_963277665.1 of Viscum album. NCBI lineage: Eukaryota > Viridiplantae > Streptophyta > Magnoliopsida > Santalales > Viscaceae > Viscum > Viscum album. The sequence goes on from OY728156.1 coordinate 1,379,508,696, forward strand.
CCATGTCTATCTCATGAGATATAAAATCTTTACCCAATGCATTGGAGGGAGATATAGGTCCCACCCATCTCTTAATGAATCCTTTCTTATGTGTGCCACAAAATCATAAATCATACATCATCGCATAACCCATGTAATAAAAATGGGATTCTTGAAACATCATGACATCATAAATCAATTCATATAAGATAAAGGAATTCATAAACATAATTCCATCTCAACATAGTCAAATCAATGTAAAAATATGGATAGAAACAGAACCCTTTATTATCTTAGATGGAAAATAATTTTGATAAAACACTTGAATTGAATTCTTGAGGAAAATATCCTTTCTTCTTCAAAATCAATTTCTTTTCACAAAACATCATGCAATTTTAAAATAAAGAGATTTTATTGAAAATAGTCATGAAATCTTTTAGAGGAAGCTTCATGAAAAAAAGGCTTTATAAAACAGTAGAAATCCGTTCGTGCCGTATAAGTTAAAAAAACATTCTTTGTACTTTTGTCGAAAAAGTCAAAATGTACCTCGTACGATAAACGGCAAAAGATTCCTTTCATATCTTTTACTAAAAACTAACCAAAGGGTAAAATTGGATTTAAACCATTGTAGTTGGATGGAAATAATATTACATATTGAGGAAACATGGATGTGGATGATAAAATAAACCCCAGTAAATACTTACGAATAAACAATCTCGGATAAAAATGAGATTGTGATATTTCCCTTACCTTAGGTCCGACTTGCTTTGTAAGTGTCCGAACCTCCTGTATAATGATTTAAATAATGTTATTGACTTATTACAGAATCATATTCATTGTTATGATATCATATATGGTTCACTTATGACATTATATTACCCGTTCTTTTGTAAATTCCATGTTAAAGAAGCGTTTTGGGTAAAATCGTTTCATTTATCGTAGGTGTTTTGACTTGTTGTTCTTGACATCATTATTACTTATATCATGATTTACTTACTTACAGAATATAAAATATGATTTATATATCATATATATTCAGTATATATATATATATAATAGGTAGATAAATAAAATGAAAAACACCGTTCATGGAGACGGTAGTCCGTACGTACGCATGAACGCTGTTTTCCTTTCCTTATTGTCTTGAAATGGAAGTAAGTAGATTACATACATATGTATATATATACATAAATCCAGTAGCTTTATAATGTCATATATTTCATTATTATTTCTTATATATACATTATAATCATTCTTAAATGGTTAACATGGAGAATGAATCTGATCGCGTCGTGGAGACGGTAGTCCGTACGTACGCACGAGCGATGATATCATTTCTATAAATATTGAATTGAATTGGAGTGGATAATACAATATATCAGAATCAATATGATGTTTTAATAACTATGTATAGTTATTCTTTACACCATTATACCCATCCATGTAAGGTGGTGGTGGAAAATAGATTACACCACGGCGTGGAGACGGTATTCCGTACGTACGCACGCGCGGTGATTTCTTTTTCCGTAGGATGGATAGATGGTGAAATAGGGATGTTTCATACTTATAATAACATATCAGTATATGAGTGATACTGATGTTATTACTTCATAATGAAACAACCTAAGAAGAAGAAGTGGAAGAAGAAATAAAGATGAAAGAATTGGTAACGGTAATTACCTCTTCTTTGAAGTGCCTCTTTGATACCTCCTCTTAGGGCACTACAATTAGTCTTTGAGGAAGACCAGAACCTCTAGGATGTTTCTAGGGAAGTTGAGAGGAGAAATTGGCATGGGTTGGCCGAGCTTGAGTGCTCAAATTGGTGTGAGGAGGTGTCCTTTTATAGGGGAGGAGAGGGGCACCTTAGGAATATCTCAAAATATTATTTTATATTAAAGTCAAAATCGGTTTATAATAGTTCCAAAGGGTATTATTTAGAAGCTAAATTGGGGATGGGTCGAAATCCTATCAAACAATAGAATTTAGACAAGTTTAAGATATTATTTTAACCTTATCAATTAGATTTAACTCTAAGTTAATTAATTTAACTTTTACCGTGTCTTTTTGTTTTCTTTCACTATATGGTTAATACACTTACTATAACATGCCAAACGAACCACAAATTGTTTATTATTAATATATATATCCTTATCTAAGTCATTTGGCCGAACCTTAGATTTTTAAGAATAAAATAACAATTAATAATATAATATTTGATTTAAAAACTATTTTGTGTCAATTTTGACACTATTTGATATATGATTTTTGTGAAAGTCATAACAGAATTACATGTTCGAACCAAGTTGATTAAATCAACACTAATATATCATAGTAACCTATAAAATTAGTGGAATTCATAAAAAGTCTTAAATTACATTTATTTTGGTATTTATATTATCAATTATGTCAATATTTCATTAATAAGATAATTACTGCATCATTTTTGTGTCATAAATAAATTATATTATTTGATGTCTAAAAATTACAAATAAAATACCATCATGTAGGAAATCTTTTTAGCTTTCTAATGAATATTTATAGTCCAATTTAGCTTATGTATAACCCCATATTAAAAATGATTTACTTATTAAACTTTGATTTTAACTATTTTAACCCTTCTTTAAATAAATTAATAATAAATGTCCTAATCTAATCCAAGTGGGCCTAAATGGTCATATTTTATTCCTAAGTTTGTTTTTGGTCGAATTACACTTGTCCAATAGAATTAGGACATGTTTTAGGGTAATATTAATATCATATTTACCCTTAGTTACCTTATTTACTATTAACCGTGGTAAAAAAAGTAAAAAGTTACTATTCACCAAAAAATTATTTTCATCTCATTGAACCACATTTTAGTCCTTGATATTAACCGTGTCTCTCGGATTTTCGAAATTCCATTCACAGAAGCGGTAAAATTAAGTTTTATGCAAAATTCAGTTTTTAACCTACCACTTAGTAGTTTCACTATTCATCAAAAATTGATGTTTTTCAGAACAATGCCAAAATTTCATCCCAAGCTATATTTCATATTCCGAATTCAAAAATGAAGTCTATTTTACCAAATTCATAACATAAAAGTTGCATTAATTAATTTTATAATTAAATCCCGCTGTTAAAACAAATAGCGTGTTTTTAAGAAACAATATCTATCAAAAGATTGACACTTGTTTATGTCTAGTTTAAATGTGAAACTACATCCAATGACCAACATTGTATTAAATTGTAAAAATATATTCTAAATATACTTTAAAACCACTAAAATTAATGATTTATCACTATTAATTATTTCTATTAAAAAAGTTGTTTTTAATTATAATTTAGTAATTTTCACTATTCATCAGAATATGAAAGTTATCCGAAAATTACCAAAATTTCACCTTAGGCTAAATTCGATACTCCGAATCCAAAAATGAAGTCCATTTTGAGAGTTAAAATTTCTAAAATTTAAAAAGTGGTTATTACTATTCATAACGGCTAGTTTTAATAATATTTTAATAGCATATCATTGTTTCGTGAAACTCAGGATTACGTACCACACACGCTAACGAGGAAGGTTGCGATTGCGTGTAATGCAAGGCAAGTCAAGGATGCGTGTTGTGAAATCTCCTTTTGGTGTAGCGTATAACACAAGACATTAGTAAAATAAGAAAGAATATTTTTCATAAAATCTCGGGCTGTTACATTCTACCCCCCTTAAAATGAATTTCGCCCTCGAAATTCGTCGTGGTTATAAATGGTTTACTATTCGAAAGTTTCTTTAATAGAAACCCACATCGTAAAAGGGAATACCAAAACTTGGCTTAAAAAAAACTAAAGTATGAAATGTAACGATTACCCAAATAAACTAATCACTGGGTTTCCACATAGGTGAAAATATGGATATGGAAGAGAAATCTAACCATCATGTTCTGATGGAGAGTGGTAGAGAACATGGCTATGGAAAAGCCAGTAATCACAAATCCATAGATTTGTGATGATATAAGGTACCATCTGATTCATCAGGTATAAGATCACTAGGACAACATTTTTGGTTTTCAAGATCATTTCCCTAAAGTTGAAAATTTTCTTAGAATAAATACTTACTTTATTTTGGTACAATCTCACTTTTGTTCGTGCCTTGAACAATTTCTACTTCATCTCTTAAATAAATGAAGTTGAATTTGTTATTTGTGAAGTGTTAGAAGATCATGTGATAGAATGACTGTTCATTCCATCTGTCTCAAACAAAAGGTTAGCAAAAGTTATTAAATATACATAAGTCATTCTATAGTGAGATTAATCATATATGGTTCCTAAAATGGAGTTATACTTCATATATCATGCTGATTAATATAATAAAACTAGTTTCTACTAAACAGGGACTTCCTGTAGGTCAGTGGTAGGCGATAAAGGCCAGTCGTACTTCGGTTGTGGGTTCGATTCCTACAGCCTTGTCCGAAGCGATGGGTTGTCGCCCGTCCTGCAGGTTGTCCTTTTTCTAAAACTATATTACTATAACATCCCATAAATAATATCGAAAAAACTTCTATCCTTAAACAATTCTAACTTATGTCCAACATAATCCATTCCAATCTTTAGTCCTATCCATAATACTGCAGTCCATTTTCATAACATAGTGAAAATGATTACCAGAGATTTAATACCATCGTTGATCCCCATATATCATAAGATATATCTTGTTGGACACATTCCAAATATTCAAAGGCCTTAATCTTGTACTCTCTTGAATACCCATTGAACCTTAGTGAAAACTTGAATGCAGTTAAGAGTTAACACTTCCCACATACCAAAATCCTCAAAATTCTATATACTCAAACCATGATATCACTTAGTCCTTATATCAATCATGAGCTCATGAATACTATCAAACATTTAATTTTCTCCTTATCCCTTCATTATGTGCATATCATCTACATTCCAAAAATATCTGAATAACCTTTCATGGATACTGGTAACATTAATCATACACTTTTAAAACACAAGGAAAGACAACAGTGTAACAATCCATAGATGTCTCTTTATTCCAAAATTACACATGATAATCATTCCACTACATTCTCAAACCATTGACCGAGATTCAAAAATTCTTTCATCTCACATATCATTTGTAGTCTCTTCATCATCATCCACATAAATACTACCCATATGACCATACTGATTCTCTTCATGAGTCTTTCCCTTAGGGAATTTGTTTGCATAATGCCCATACATTCCACATTTAAAACACTTAACCATTTTTGATGTCGTAGCAATACCATTATCCTCATCCATGGTGTTAACCGACCCTTTTCCTTTGCACTTACTTGCTTTGTGTCCTTCTATTCCACACCTAAAGCATCTTCCAGTTCCCTTGAAACATTCTCCTTGATGCCTCTTCCCACATGATTTACATAGGGGAAATTGAACTTTCTTTCCTCTATGATCATCATGAAACTCCATCTTTCTCTTATTAGCCGAGTCCGGAAACTTACCAAATTTTACTTTATTGATCATATTATGAGATTGCTGATTCGGAATAATGATGATGTTTGGACTTCCAAATCCCATTTCATTTGGTTGCTCATGAAGAATATCATTCCATTGTCCATCATATCCTCCATTATCGTGAATCACCTTGTTTCCAGCCATTTTCTAAAACCCAAACAGAATAGTGTTAGATGCAAAAATCGTAATAAAGGGGGAGTAACTTAAATATCTATCATCTTTGGTTTAATCTAATATCGTTACCATAGTTCTAGAACTATATCCTATACGTATACTTATCCTTAGGGGCATCCCTAGACATACCTTAGAAATATCTCTAGGGATCTCACTAACGTTTTCGCATCCTAGTTTCCAAAGGTTGACTAAACCTTTCCTCTGATACCAACTGTAGAGACCCGTATCCTGACGTACATGGACCTTACATTACATTTGCGGAATACTTAGTACATTACAAAAAAACACACACACAAGGACCGTAATAGTTTAGTGTCTTTGGAAACTCGGAATAAAATCTTCTAATCGTGGGGAAAGATCTTCAACATCTCCCATAAAGATCTTCCTTTTTTTACCTAAAACCTTTATTTATGTCCTGGGGAAAATAAAACATAAAAGGGTGAGCTCAAATGCTCAGTAAGGGTAAACAAAAGAAATATCAATCACATAATTTTCATAAGAACATAACATTTTTGGAAATCTTAACCTGCAAAAGAGAGCATAATTTCATAACATGGGATAAATCATAGTAGTGAAATGAAATCATAACATAAAACATTACTCATTCTGGCATACACACATAATCATAGAGAATCATTTCTTGTTAGTCAAGACTCATTGCCAAGACTATCTTAGTGGACAAAGTCCCTTTCTGAATCGAGTAATCCTCGTTTCAGTCCTGTTTCACTGAACCGGTATAACCTACCATTTCAGCCATGTCTATCTCATGAGATATAAAATCTTTACCCAATGCATTGGAGGGAGATATAGGTCCCACCCATCTCTTAATGAATCCTTTCTTATGTGTGCCACAAAATCATAAATCATACATCATCGCATAACCCATGTAATAAAAATGGGATTCTTGAAACATCATGACATCATAAATCAATTCATATAAGATAAAGGAATTCATAAACATAATTCCATCTCAACATAGTCAAATCAATGTAAAAATATGGATAGAAACAGAACCCTTTATTATCTTAGATGGAAAATAATTTTGATAAAACACTTGAATTGAATTCTTGAGGAAAATATCCTTTCTTCTTCAAAATCAATTTCTTTTCACAAAACATCATGCAATTTTAAAAGAAAGAGATTTTATTGAAAATAGTCATGAAATCTTTTAGAGGAAGCTTCATGAAAATAAGGCTTTATAAAACAGTAGAAATCCGTTCGTGCCGTATAAGTTAAAAAAAACATTCTTTGTACTTTTGTCGAAAAAGTCAAAATATACCTCGTACGATAAACGACAAAAGATTCCTTTAATATCTTTTACTAAAAACTAACCAAATGGTAAAATTGGATTTAAACCATTGTAGTTGGATGGAAATAATATTACAAATTGAGGAAACATGGATGTGGATGATAAAATAAACCCCAGTAAATACTTACGAATAAACAATCTCGGATAAAAATGAGATTGTGATATTTCCCTTACCTTAGGTCCGACTTGCTTTGTAAGTGTCCGAACCTCCTGTATAATGATTTAAATCATGTTATTGACTTATTACAGAATCATATTCATTGTTATGATATCATATATGGTTCACTTATGACATTATATTACCCGTTCTTTTGTAAATTCCATGTTAAAGAAGCGTTTTGGGTAAAATCGTTTCATTTATCGTAGGTGTTTTGACTTGTTGTTCTTGACATAATTATTACTTATATCATGATTTACTTACTTCCAGAATATAAAATATGATTTATATATCATATATATTCAGTATATATATATATAAAATAGGTAGATAAATAAAATGAAAAACACCGTTCATGGAGACGGTAGTCCGTACGTACGCATGAACGCTGTTTTCCTTTCCTTATTGTCTTGAAATGGAAGTAAGTAGATTACATACATATGTATATATATACATAAATCCAGTAGCTTTATAATGTCATATATTTCATTATTATTTCTTATATATACATTATAATCATTCTTAAATGGTTAACATGGAGAATGAATCTCATCGCGTCGTGGAGACGGTAGTCCGTACGTACGCACGAGCGATGATATCATTTCTATAAATATTGAATTGAATTGGAGTGGATTATACAATATATCAGAATCAATATGATGTTGTAATAACTATGTATAGTTATTCTTTACACCATTATACCCATCCATGTAAGGTGGTGGTGGAAAATAGATTACACCACGGCGTGGAGACGGTATTCCGTACGTACGCACGCGCGGTGATTTCTTTTTCCGTAGGATGGATAGATGGTGAAATAGGGATGTTTCATACTTATAATAACATATCAGTATATGAGTGATACTGATGTTATTACTTCATAATGAAACAACCTAAGAAGAAGAAGTGGAAGAAGAAATAAAGATGAAAGAATTGGTAACGGTAATTACCTCTTCTTTGAAGTGCCTCTTTGAGACCTCCTCTTAGGGCACTAAAATTGGTCTTTGAGGAAGACCAGAACCTCTAGGATGTTGCTAGGGAAGTGGAGAGGAGAAATTGGCATGGGTTGGCCGAGCTTGAGTGATCAAATTGGTGTGAGGAGGAGGGGGAGGAGGTGTCCTTTTATAGGGGAGGAGAGGGGCACCTTAGGAATATCTCAAAATATTATTTTATATTAAAGTCAAAATCGGTTTATAATGGTTCCAAAGGGTATTATTTCGAAGCTAAAGTTGGGATGGGTCGAAATACTATCAACCAATAGAATTTAGACAAGTTTAAGATATTATTTTAACCTTATCAATTAGATTTAACTCTAAGTTAATTAATTTAACTTTTACCGTGTCTTTTTGTTTTCTTTCACTATATGGTTATTACACTTACTATAACATGCCAAACGAACCCCAAATTGTTTATTATTAATATATATATCCTTATCTAAGTCATTTTTCCGAACCTTAGATTTTTAGGAATAAAATAACAATTAATAATATAATATTTGATTTAAAAACTATTTTGTGTCAATTTTGACACTATTTGATATATGATTTTTGTGAAAGTCATAACAGAATTACATGTTCGAACCAAGTTGATTAAATCAACACTAATATATCATAGTAACCTAGAAAATTAGTGGAATTCATAAAAAGTCTTAAATTACATTTATTTTGGTATTTATATTATCAATTATGTCAATATTTCATTAATAAGATAATTACTGCATTATTTTTGTGTCATAAATAAATTATATTATTTGATGTCTAAAAATTACAAATAAAATACCATCATGTAGGAAATCTTTTTAGCTTTCTAATGAATATTTATAGTCGAATTTAGCTTATGTATAACCCCATATTAAAAATGATTTACTTATTAAACTTTGATTTTAACTATTTTAACCCTTCTTTAAATAAATTAATAATAAATGTCCTAATCTAATCCAAGTGGGCCTAAATGGTCATATTTTATTCCTAAGTTTGTTTTTGGTCGAATTACACTTGTCCAATAGAATTAGGACATGTGTTAGGGTAATATTAATATCATATTTACCCTTAGTTACCTTATTTACTATTAACCGTGGTAAAAAAAGTAAAAAGTTACTATTCACCAAAAAATTATTTTCATCTCATTGAACCACATTTTAGTCCTTGATATTAACCGTGTCTCTCGGATTTTCGAAATTCCATTCACAGAAGCGGTAAAATTAAGTTTTATGCAAAATTCAGTTTTTAACCTACCACTTTGTAGTTTCACTATTCATCAAAAATTGATGTTTTTCAGAACAATGCCAAAATTTCATCCCAAGCTATATTTCATATTCCGAATTCAAAAATGAAGTCTATTTTACCAAATTCATAACATAAAAGTTGCATTAATTAATTTTATAATTAAATCCCGCTGTTAAAACAAATAGCGTGTTTTTAAGAAACAATATCTATCAAAAGATTGACACTTGTTTATGTCTAGTTTAAATGTGAAACTACATCCAATGACCAACATTGTATTAAATTGTAAAAATATATTCTAAATATACTTTAAAACCACTCAAATTAATGATTTATCACTATTAATTATTTCGATTAAAAAAGTTGTTTTTAATTATAATTTAGTAATTTTCACTATTCATCAGAATATGAAAGTTATCCGAAAAGTACCAAAATTTCACCTTAGGCTAAATTCGATACTCCGAATCCAAAAATGAAGTCCATTTTGAGAGTTAAAATTTCTAAAATTTAAAAAGTGGTTATTACTATTCATAACGGATAGTTTTAATAATATTTTAATAGCATATCATTGTTTCGTGAAACTCAGGATTACGTACCACACACGCTATCGAGGAAGGTTGCGATTGCGTGTAATGAAAGGCAAGTCAAGGATGCGTGTTGTGCAAGCTCCTTTTGGTGTAGCGTATAACACAAGACATTAGTAAAATAAGAAAGAATATTTTTCATAAAATCTCGGGCTGTTACATACAAAATATATTTGTACTCAATTTTATGTAAAGTCATTTTATGCTTAAAAAATATGTTTTCTCCAAAAAATATATTTTTATTGCATTTTGCATTTGAAAGTTTTATTTAATGTCTACCATTTATAGAAATGGAATATTATGAAATTAATATTATTTTTGTATCCATAATGTAAATATTATCTTAAGGTGAATTTTTAGGATTTTTCTTATAAGATGTATTTTTTTGTGAATCATGAAAATGTCATTTTCTCAAAAACATTCATTTCTTTTCATTAAATTTAGTAATTTTAAAAGAATTATTATTATATTATTTATTTTATATTAAATTAAAATAAGTCTAATTTTATTACAAACAATTTCATTTATTATATAAGCATTAACATTAACTTCATTTTGGTATAAGTACATTTTTGGGCGTAAAAACACATTTCTCGATAAACTATTTTTTATAGGGATGACTATCAATTTTTTGGAAGATCTAGAGCTCCCAAATTAGTTTTACTAATGGATTAAAGGTAAATAAAATATTTATTTTGTCCATTATAATAATAGAGAGATTCCAGCATGCAACTATCTTAATCTCTGAAGGAGGATGTTCATCAAAGTTGCTGGGGAATTTCAAAAGGAACCAGTCTTTAATTTTTATGACATCCCTTGGAAATAAATTTGTTTGGGGATTCTGGTTAAATATTTTCTAGTTTCTGAATACCCCATTTTTAGCCTTTTTTCTAAACCATTGTACCTAGTGTTTTTAGATTTTTGAGGCACTTCTTTATAGCATTCCTAGTTTTGCATTGGGTTGAAGCTTCAAAACCTTGTTCTTACCTTGGTGGTCATTTTATAGGTGACCTACCCTTCTGGATTTGACTTTCTTGGTTGCAGATATAGATCATTTTCTATCTTGATCTGATGCTCCAAAATTTTCCATCTGGTTAATATCCTATGGATGTTTTCAATCCTTTTTTGCAAGCTTAATTATCGATCTTTTTGTTCAATTTTCTGGATTTGAAGAGGCAGTCTCATGTAGCCTCCTTGAATGATGGTTAAGAAGGTTTGAGGTTTCTTGTTTGGGTATTTATTTCTATTTTTATAATGGTAAATTTCTGTTGGTTTAAGTGCATTACACCTCATTCTTTATTTTGTAAACTTTTGGTTTTAATAAACTTCTTCGAACACAAATTGGGTGGCCAATTCATTTCATTGTTTAAATTATTTTGTAAAATTGTGTTACCGTAGTTATGGTTGAAGTGGGTTTATTGTGTGGGGGGTTAAACTAAGAGATAATGGTAGGAATTCCCCCAAAAATTCTATAATTATTATTTTTTATATATCTCAATCTTGTATTATCCTACTTTATTATTATTGGAAATTTGGATCCACTTTCTCATTAAAGTGACCAAATATTATTGAAATATTTTAAGAAATTCCATGGGTATACCTCCCATCAATTATAAAAGGGTACCTGTTTTCCCCCATTGTTTACACAAATTTAGGCTTCAATATTTGGAAGAACCTACTCCAAATATTTCCTACAATCTTTATATTCATCCTATATCTTCTGTTATTCTTCTAAGTCCAGTATTTCAGTGCTTAAGGTGTAAGACAAAGGAGGTATCACGAAAAAGATATATAAATCATAACCAACATCTTTCAATTTTATTTACGCTTATACATTTTCTAAACCTATTTTATAAATTATAGCCATATTAATATTGTATAATAAATATACTTATATTTTATTATGATTATAACAATTACTTTTAACATCTTCTACATCAAATGGGGGATGAAAGCATCATTTGTGTGTATGTGTGGACTACCACCTCCACAGAGTTATACAGATCATGTTCCATCCCTATATTCATAAATATGATATTAAATATATAATAATGATTCAATAAATGTGAATTTCTCTTTTCCTCTACTTCGTTACACCAATCATAAAATACAAACATCACTCATGTGTACAACAATTCTACTAGCACCATACAGTGATGTGATTTATTTGTAATCATTATATTATTTAAATGGTTATAAAAATGTATATAATGAATATATATCTAATTTAAATCATTATTATGATTTATTATATTAAGTAATGATGATAAATGTTCATAGACTATAACTTCTAAAATAAAACATATATGAAAAAAATAAGTAATTAACACCCAAAAATGTTGATAATAATGAATGATTGTTAATGAATGAGTGATATGATGGTATTAGAAAATTTTGTAGGGTATTATAGTTATTATTATAGTTTTGGAATATAATTATTATAAATATAAATTTAATATACAAGAGTTTATGTCAATTATGAATCTAGAATGTATTGAGGTATGAGTTTTATGTTACAATCTCATTTTTACCTATATTGCTTATGCTTAGAATTACAATGATGAAATTATATGATTAATCTCTCCAAAATATTATTTGTTTTATTATAATTGGGTTATTAATTTATATTTTTTGTTTCCCATATATTTTCCTCGCTTTATGTACTCAAGATATTAAAATAGTTATTTTAAGGAAAACTGACTTTATTTTTCTCTAAAAAATAGAATGTTTTTTTTTCATTTTATATTTTCCTTAAAAAAATTCAAAAATGTTTTATATATTTAAAAATATTTATTAAATTGTTTTTAAACAATTTTTAATTTATATAAATTGTTTAAATGAATCTTATTTTCATTTTCCTAATGAGGTACTTTTGAATTTTTATCAAAAAAGTGAAATTAATTATTTTATCATACACCTCATGCATGACTTTTCCCACTATCATGACTTATATTTTCTTGGAATAGACCTATAAAATTATCCATGGTTCTTTTTAAATAAATTCTTTCCCAAAATAATAATTTTTTTATATTTTAAATTCATCATTTCAAAATAAAAATAGTATTTTTTCGGAAGAAAATTTTTAGTGATATTTTAAAGATATTTTTATATATACCACCATCCTTTTATTTTTTTTATGATTTGTTATGGATATGATAAAATTTTACCATATTTCTTCTTTCTCTATATATTTTACAATTATGATAATAAAATATTTATGAAACACATTTTTTTATATATTTTAAGATTTTAGGTAATTACAAATATTTTTAAGATCTTGTGGCCTACATCTGAAAGGATTATGATTATTTTTATGGGAGTCTATTATATCCCTCAAATACACTAGGTAAATATTGATGTTTTTTATGATCAAATGGTAAATGTGACATTATTCCAAGACCAAAAAAGTGTACATGAGAGGTTATTCAAATCTAAAGGTAGGGTACATGAGAGGTTATTCCAAGACTAAAGTTGGTACACATGTGGTTAGCTCAAGCCTAACATGTAATGAGTGTCTTAGTGGGTATCCTTGATATGATATTTTTACTATTATGATTAGGCAATACATTATGAAAATATTTTAGGTTATTTTATAATTCCATGGTTATTCCCTTATGGCTCATTTTTTAATTCTACTATGATTAACATCTTATGAAATTCCATGATTTGTGCCATTAACTGGGATTATATGAATTGTTGGGTATGAATTTCAATTGATAAACTCATGATCTAAAACTGATATTCTCATTGTATGATTACATATGATAATTTATTGATATAATCCTTATTTACCATTACTGAGTATCTTAATTCACCCTTTCTTATGTCTCCTTTTCCCTAAGAAAAGAGAAAGGTTTTATGTACGATATGTCTATTAAGGTTGATAGTTATAATAAATAAAGTGGAATATAATATAGATCTTTTATAATATATTTTTTTAGTTATCCATAATTTTCAAAGAAACTAAAACTTTATGGGTCTAAATTAGATCATAATAATATGTAATGAATATTCATCTAATAAGATATAATATTTATGTATGTAATGTTTGGGTTTCAATTGTTGGTATCATATCAAGGTTTTGTTATTATTGGAAACTAGGGTGAAAAAATAATAGATAAGACCCTTAGGATAAGACTAAGTATAAAAAAAATTCCTAATTTATGATAATGAAATGTGTGTAGTTTTCTTAGTAAATTCATGCCTTTCTATATAATATAAATTGTTTATGACTATGGAACAAATTCAGATATGGGTAACCACTCGTAATGAGAAATATTGGGTATTAACATAGCCATCATCATTACAGGATGAGTAAGTCAATGACTCCACACCTAGATAGACACTCTTGAGGGTATTCATGGGTAATTTCAAATGTTATTTAAGAACCAATATAAAGGATTTGAATAGATGTTGACCTTGGATAGCCTAGGTTAAACTAATGTGTAATAATGGAAACCAAGGTATTAAGATTTATAAATATTATAAATAGTTTTAATAATTATATGATTTCCCACTGTGATTATTTTTTATCATACTATACTTTATTGTTCTAGTCAGTGGTTGGGACCAAACGAAACTATCTTAACACTAATTATGATGAAAAATGCAATGATTTTCCTAATGAGAAATTGAATTTTATTTGAGATGGAATAAAAAATATTATTATTATGACTACAAAACTTTCTCAAAATGTGAATCATACTAAAAATATAAAAAGGAAAATAAGGGAATAACATGTCATTGAGTCCTTCATGAGGAAAAATTTTCCTTCTTTTAATTGGTCTGCTGAAATGCTGATGGCTAAGAAATGGATCAATACCCTTGAAAATGATATTTTCTATTATCTGGTACTGATAACACAATAAATTTATTTTTATCTATTTATTAATTTTAAGGTGAATAATATAACTGGTGGAATATTATTAGGAATATAATAAAATTGAATGAAATTTACTCCATAGAGTGGGTTGAGTTTAGGGGATAATTTTTCTGTACGTACTTTCCCTGTACTCTAAATATGAAAACATAAACTCAATTTCATAATATACAGAACAAAAATGGTGAATAAATTATTACCCATAAGGATACTTTTATAAGAATTATGAGTTAGGATTCTAGTATTATAATTGATCTAGAAAGAATTATTGATCTATTGTTTAGTGGATTAAAATAAACCTCTAAAGTGATTTTTCCATAAGAGATATTAGTAACTATGAAGAAATTATTCAATGTTATATCATGGTGGAAATGGAGATTATAATAACCCATGAATATCATGGTTTTTATAATTCAATAAATATTTAATCCAATGTAAATTCAAACAGAAAAAACCATGGAGTTAGGAAGACAACACTTCATTTATTGCATTAGTTTGGAAGGAAACTTGGAGGAAATTTACTCAAGGAGACTTGTAAATAATTTAAGTGTATAAAAGAAGGTCATCAGAAAATCTTTTTCTAGTTTAATGGGAATAAGTTTGATAATTAAGAAAATGGAGATAAAGATCTAAAGAATACACCTCCCACACTTCACTATTTCAAATGTACGGAGTTTGGGAATTATTCTGACCAATGCAAGAATTGGGGGGTCAATGATGATAATATATGTCAGTAACCTCTTAATCATAGGGAAATGTGATCATTATTTTTATTTGGGGTATGATAATGATTTTGTTAAAGGTATACTAACCATCCACTATATAACTTCTAATACATTATTTGAATCTGAATCATCATACTTCTTTAAATCTGAAAATTTATCTAATGGTGTCACATTACAAAATCAATGATTAGATGTTTAATTTATATTGTAAACTCTTAATGGTATGTTCACTGCATCTCAAGTCTATTTTTTATCCTATTTATATTTGTGGGAATGGGTATCCTATAATTATTTTTATTACTCAAGTTTAGTTTTTAGTGATTTTGGGATTGTATTTTTTATATAAATAATATATCAATATTCAATGATGGGAATTTTTGATTTCTATTCTAAACCAAAAAATTATTTTCTATTTTACTGATGATAAAAATGAAATGAAAATTATATTTACATCCATTGAATGGGTCATGATTCCTTTTCAAATGGGTTATTTATCTCCTACGGTTTTGGAGAAACTCAACATTAATGTTATTCATATTTTATATAAATTTTATGATGTATTTCTTGAATATTTTTGTTGTATAACTATTAATTTTAATGTTATTTTTTAATATAAATCATTCTGGGTGATACACCTTTTTCAAAGACCCTCTAAGGATTGGCCCCGATTGAGTTACAAGAATAGATAAAGAAACTCTAGTAAAATCATGATAATAAATTCATTCATCCAAGTGTGTCACCTTGGGGTGTACCTATTATATTTTGTTAATAAGGAAGATTTATTGATGATAATCTTCATTAATTCTTAATAACATAGCTAGATCACAATACAGAATAAGTACCCTCTACCCAGTATTGATGATTTGTTCAAATCAATTATGAGGGCCACTTTATTTTTTTTCAAAATTTGTTTTTTGATTTTCATACAATAAGGTGAGGGGAAAAAGTGAAGACATACCAATTAAAATGTTCCATTAAAGTTAAATAAACTATAAATTTATATTTATTCCATTTGGTATTAATAATTCCCCCATAGTTTTCATGGATTTCCAAAATATATTTTTTAGAGATTACATTGATTAGTTTGTGTTTATTTTGTAGATGACATTCATATATATTCTAATGGTCAGGAAGAGAATAAATATTACATGAGAAATTTACTAAGGACCCTATGCAAGGATATGTTGTATAAAATATTTACCGAGTGTGGATTTTGTTTATATAGAGTTCCATTTTCTGGGTTATATAATCTCAATAAAGGGTATATCAAAGGATCTATCAAAGATAAATGTTATTGGACATTGGCCCAGAACAACCACCAGGACTGAGATAAATAGTTTTATTATATTGGATTGATATTATTATTGATTTTTGAATTATTTAACATGGATATATAATAAACTCATCATGTTAACAAAGAAAAGATTCATTCTCCTTTGGACTGATGAATGTGGGGAAAATTTTAAGGAGCTAAAGAGAAGGTTGGTCAGTGATCTTTTTCTCACACAACCCTTTAGTTTAAAAGATATTTTGATTTATATTGATGTATAAAATAATTTATTGGGAGGTTTTATTATATAGAATGATATAGTGATAAATTTTTCCTCACACCAATTTAAGGTTCATTCGAAAACATACCTGAATCCTTATTTAGGGTTATCCACATTAATTTTTGCAATAATGATATAGTGGAATTATCTTTACAGATAAAGGTGTGACTTGTATATCAATAAAAAAAATATAAATTATATATTCACATATAAAGAGTTTAATATACTCCATATAAGTTGGTTGGAGTTAATTAATTATTATGATGTCTTAATAAATTACAGCCCTAGGAAATAAAACAAGGTGGATGATTCTTTGAGTCGAAAGGATTATGCTAACTTATCTATGATGAGGATAAAAAACATACAATATTTATGTATTTTAAATTATTTGACCAAAAAATAATTATGAAATTGTATAATTCATATCTTTTCCGAAAGAGTGTTCAACCATATATCAATATAAAGATTAAATAGTTAGAAAATGAGGGTATAGAGCTACAAAAGAAGGTGAGAAATGTTCGAAATTTCAACCTCGACTGTGATGGAATGATAAGGTTCAAGAACTGAGTATGTTTTTAATCAATAATTTACTTTAAGAATTATCTATTGGAATAATCACATACCTTATCATTCTCTATTCATCATAGATATTTGAAGATTCACAAATATATTAAATAGTATTTATAGTGGGATAATGTTAAGAGAGATATTATAGAGTATGTATCTTAGTTCTTGGTATGTTAGAAAATTAATTCTAAGAGATATAAGTATAATGGTATGTTACACTGATTACCCATACTATAATAGAAATGGGAAAAAATCATCAATTATTTCATCATTGGACTCCCAAAAACACATATTGGTCATAATGATGTTTCAGTTGTAGTAGATTGACTTATAAAGTTAGAACAATTCATTATTATCAAATAATATTTCTCTATTAATCAAATTTATAGAAAATATATCAAATAAGTGGTAAGGTTTCATGAATTACAATATTTTATTTCATCTAAATGAGTTCTGAGGTTTACTTCAATGTTTTGGATAATTATTTAGAAATTGCTGGATATAATGTTGTGTTTTAGTAATAACTATCCTCTTTAGAAATGTGGTATTTTTTAGATAACCATGAAAACTATAGAGGATATGTTGAGATAATATTCTTTATATTTCAAATTTCATTTAGATAACCACCTTCCTTAAGTTGATTTTTCATATAATAATATCTTTCGCTCAGGCATTCATAAGGATCCCTATGAATCCCTAAATGGAAAGAAGTATGGAACTCCATCATACTTGGATGAAGTTGGATAATGAAATATATTGGGACAAAATATATATGAGAAAATCTAAAAAGGATTGAATCATTAAATAAAACATCAAGGTTTATCAGAGTTTATAGAAGGGTTATCCTGACAATCATTGGTGATATTTTGAATTCAAAGTTGGTGAGAATTTATTCCAAATAATTTCACCCTGGAAAAAGGTTATGAGATTAAAAAATAATGAAACGAAACCCTAGGTATATTGGTCCCTTAATGGTTATGGACTGAGTATGCACAATAACTTATCACTTGGAACATCCACCGAATCACTCTCACATTCACAATATCTCCCCTGTATCACATTTAAGGATGTAAAAACCTAATCCTTAAAATTTACTAAACTAAGAGGTTTTACTTATAGAGAAAGATATTTCTTATAAAGATCGACTGATTAATATATTTTATCATATAGATAAATTGATATAGTACAAGGAAAATCAATTGGTTATTGTTCTTTAAAGGAATCATAAATTTTAAAAAGTTACATGGGAACTCGAGAATGAGCTGAAGTTGAGTTATCCCCACTCGTTTATATCTTAGTGATGGAAATTAAAGGGAAAAAATAATTTTAAGGGGGTAATAATGTAATAATATTTGATTTTATATATATTTAATTTGAAATAATTTATAGGTATTAAATATATTTTTTTAGACACAACCTTGAGCCTAAATGAACTGTGATATAACAATCCTTTACAACCTATCCATTAAAATAGAAGGTATAAATAATAATAAAAAATTAAAGAGAAATATTTATAATTATTTAAATAATAAAAATTTATTTATTAATTTATAATATAGAATTTCTCATTTTTCAATAAATCCATTTTAAGCTTCAAAAATATGTTTTCCTAAAAAATGTGTTTTATTCCATTTTACACATGTATATTATAAATATATTTAAAAAAATTTAATCTTTTTGAAGAAATTAATATCAAATTATCAAAATCAACATTTCAATATTATCTTAGGGTGAATATTTTGTATTTCTCTAAACATATTTATTTTTTAGTGAATAGTGCAAACATCAATGTTTCTAAAATTGCTATTTCTTTTCATTAAATCATTTAATTTGAAAATTCACATTATTTTTTTAATTTGATTTTAAAATAAAATAAGTATCACCTAATTATAAATAATAAAATTATTTATATTGGAATCAATATTATAGTTTATTTGTTTTGTAAAAGTTCATTTTTATGATTAAAACACATTTCTCCAAAAAAATAATTTTTTACCACGACATGTGTTTTTATATTAATAACATAAATTTATATAAATTTTTTAATTTTTTATATAATTTATCTATAATATATTCAATAAAATATTTTACATTCATTTTATTGTTTTTACAAGGTGGTTAAGGTAATTAAATTTGGTTTTAAGCTTCAAAATACAAATTTTATAAAATGAGTTTTCATTCGGTTGTTCACGTTTATTAAAAATTAAATTCTAAAACTTCTATAAATTTAATTTGATAAATATTTTTATTATTTATAATAATTATAATTAAAATAATGTAATAGGTTAAAAATAATTTTTTATCATAATGAACAGTGAAAATAATAATTGGTTTACCAAGGTCAGAGGAAAAAATGTGTTCACTGATTGTTTAACTAAGAGATAAGGGAAGGAATACTACCTAAACATGTATAATTATTATTTCTTGATGATATTTGAATATTAAATTATCTTAACTTTTAATTAATGTCCATTTTGGTATAATATCTCATGAACATGAAATTATATTATTGAAAACTATTAAGAAATTCCATATGTGTCCCTCCCCTCTATTATAAAAGGGAACCAATTCTACTATATTATAATATTAATTTTAACCATTTATATTTCATAATTAAAACTTCAAAAACATCATTCATTCCTTACATTAATCCTAGATATTTTTTAATTCCTATGATACGAATCTTTTAAGGCTTAAGGTGTAAGCCAAAAGAGCTTTCTCAAAGAAGATGTATAAATATTAACCAAGCTCTTTCAATTTTATTTATTCTTATAATTAATATAAACCTGTCATATACATCATAATATTATGAATTAAATATAATAAATAAAAGTATATGTTATTATGATTATTTGAAAACCATTTCCCTCCCCTTATCTATCAAATGGTATATGAATGTGTCACTGGTGTGGAAGTATTGACTACTGCCTCCACATAGCACTGTGAATCATTTTACATCATTATATTTCATCATTTTTAATTATGATAGATTTAATACAGATATATATAAATTATATTTATTAAAAAATAATTATTTTTAAAGGGTAATTATTATTTACATTTGTTTCGTAACATATTTCAGAAAATGGAAACATCACTCATGCGTACATACAGACTATCATCACCACATAATGATGTAATTCATTTTTTGTCACCACTTTTTTTGAATTGTTATAAATAATTATATAATTAATATATATTACGTTTAAATCAAGACTAAAATTACTTACATGAATTAACCACAATCATAGTTCAAGGATCAATACTGTCAATCTAAAATAAACAATAAAAACTAAGTAGTTAACCATAGAAATGATGATGATAATGAAATATTGTTAATGATAGGGTGATATGATGTTATAATTAAAACATTTATGTTATTATAGGTATGATTATGGTTTTTTATATAATTATAATAAATTTTAATTTAATATGAATATAACACTTAAAAATTATGATAGGCTTGAGGTAAGGGTTTTATAATACAATCAGATTTTTTACCAGGATTATTTATGCTTAAATTTATAGTAATGAAATGATATGATATATCTATCCATAATATTATGTATTTTCTTCTAATATTTTTTTTTATAGATTTATTGTTTTAATTTAATTTTAATATTTTTATGTACTCTAGATACATAAATAATGTTTTTAAGGTAATTCAAATTTATCTCACTCTTTTTTTGGGAATATTTTTATTCCATGTCTATATTTTCATAAAACAAAAATCATGAATCTTTTTAATTTTCATACAAATATTTTTAAAATTAATTTTTAAATATTCTAGAAATTATATATATTTTTTAAAAAAATTTACTTATTTTAATTTTATAAATAATAAACTGTTGACTTTTTAACAAATATATGGAAGGAGATTTTTGTTCTAAAATACACCACATGAAAAAAATCCAAATATCATGAATTATCTTGGATTTTAATATTATATTACATATTTCCATGTTTATTTTCAAATAAATTGTTTTACTTAATATTTAATAATCATTTAGATTTTAAATGAGTGACTGAAATAAAGAAGGTATTTCATTTAAGAACTGTTACAATGAACTTCTAATTGTATTTTCATATACAAAAACTAGTGATATTTCTTAAACATTACATGGGATAGGATCAAATGTTACCTTATTTAATATTTCTGTGTATGGTTTAAGATTATGATGATGATATATTGATGAGACCCATTTTATTTTCCATGGGATCAGATTTGAAGTAAGGATAAATGTTTTCATGATCTTGTGGATTACATATGAATGTATTTTTAATATTATGATGGGTGGATCCATTATACCCCTCTAGTTAATTGGGTAAATATTAAATTATTATGTGATCAAAGGGTGCATGTGAGGTTATTTGAAGACCAAAAGAGGGTACATGGAAGGTTATCCCAAGCCGAAAATAGGTTAAATAAGAGGTTATCCCCATAACAAGAGTGTGTACATGTGATGTTACCCTAATCTCGAGGGAGGTACAATGGTGGGTAAACCAAGACTAACATGTAATGAAGGTCTTGGTGGGTATTCTTGAAATAAGATTTCTTGGATTTAGATTATGACACACTTTATTCTATTTTTATGACATGATCTTATTCCAATGTTATGATATCATTGATCATGTTATTTTATTCCTTTATGACCCATATCTTATGAAATGCTAGGATTTGTGACTTGACACATACTCATGATATTGTTATATATGATCATTGATTGATATCTACCTTGTTTAACCTTATTGAGTATCTCATATCACCCTTTATTTTTTTTATTTTCCCCTAATATATGATGAAAGTTTTTGTGTATTATATGTCTAAGAATGGTGCTAGTTGTGAAGAACTAAAATAAAGTTAATGTAGATCTTTTATGTTCCAATTTATAATGCATCCATGTTTCTAAATACATTAATACACCATGATTCTACAGTGTATCATAATGATATATAATGAATATTTATCTAATTATATGTAATATTTATGCATGTAATTTTTGGGTCACTATAAGTTCATAAGAGGCCCGAACATGGACATTGAATAAATGAAATTAAATATGTTTTTTATGTTTTTGGGTTTCATTGATGATGAGATCATATTATATCTCATTATTATCATTATTTTAAATTATATATATAATTATTATTTTTTAATTTTCAACCAATAATTTCTTCACATGAAACTATAATTCAATTTTCGGACTTATATGTTTTTTATAACTATATTCATACCATTTCATTGTGTTTTTGGGAAGTAGATATGATTTTTAAAAAAATGATTATATTGTTATTGTTTGTATAGATAAGATGTGGTGTTTTATATTTATTGCTATTTTTTATAAGATTTTCATTCATTTTAGTTATTGTAATATATGTAATGAAAGATACTTTATCGTGTTGGTTATAAAAATAATCAATATGTTAAACTATTTTTCCTATCAGTTTCTATAATAATCATTGTGAATAATTAATATTATTTTTTAAATATTTATATCTTTAATTTCAATTATTTAATATAACTAACATGAAAACAAATTTACAAGTTTTTTTATATTATTTAAAAAGTGTCTAAAATACTTATAATAACATTTTTCATCATTTTTTAAATTAATAATGTTAAAATAGTCAAGGAAAAAATTATAACAACATTTTTCATAACAAAATTTAAAAAATATACTGATTGCTTCAAAAACCTTATAATATTAAATAAATTGATATTTAAAATATAAATAACCAATATTTAATCTATTAATTTACAATAGATATTATTGGATATTGAGTTACCAACTCATAAAGTACAACATATAGTGAAAAACTAATGGGTTAGTGGGCTAACATGATTTAATTGGGAGATTTTTGAGGCATTTTGATTAATTAATTATATATAAGGATAAAAATGTGAAAAATTAAATTTATATTTTTGAACACATATATTAGTATTTATTTAAATATTTCACCATTTATTTTTGTATCAATAATATTTTTTTCATATCATATTTTATTTCTAAATTATCCATTAACAATCCTCTTAATATCATGTGTTTTCTCTCAAAATTAACATCTAAACTATCAATCTTAAAGTCATATTCCTTACACACATTAATAGGTTTCACTTACATGATGGGCATCGATGTTTTCTATCACAGTGAACCCATGATGATTTGGAGTCGATTCCCGTCCGGTGAGATTCAATAGAAGCATTCATCTTCAATTTAATGGTAGGTGAGTTGGGATCTAGTTCCCCTGCTATTCCATTTTTTGATTATAGGGACAAGGAGATTATATAAAACAATAAGTCAAACCCTAGGGATACTGTTAGTGCTTTGGGAGATATTCCCTTTTCGACGGGTGATTCCTCTAATGCTTTTCCCTTTGTTTCTGATGTAAAGGGTAAGAGATTTATTGAATGATCACATGTAAATGGATATGGTATTGTTCTACGTGTTGGTAACCACACCCATTCCCCAGTGGTGCATGTGAATTCTGGTGTTTTGAATCCATATCTATATTTGACCTCAGTTGTGGCTGAGGCCTTACAGGATCCAACATATGATCTGAAGCATTGGTCCTTTGAAGGAATTAGGGATTCCCTAAAATCAACATCTCAAAAGATCACAAGGAAGGGGGGAAATACCTTCACTAAATCTACTAAATTTATCAGACAATAAAAGATTATGGAGTGTAAGAATTATATTATTGTTCACATTTATTTTTAATTCCTATAATTTTGCTGGAGACTTTCTGATCCTAGGAACCATCTCATTGATATTTTAATATTTGATTGATGGAAACTACCCCCACTAGGGAAGGGATTCTTTCACATTATTTTCCCAAATGAATCATTGAAGTCAAGATTATAGGGGGTTTGGTAATGTGAATTTTCAGCCTGGGGTCCTTTAAATTCATGATTGGGATCCATTATTTAATCCATTAACATCAAATAATTATCTAACCCATATTTGGGTTATGATTCATGGCCTTAGCTGGTTTATGGGGAATCCACATATTTTATTGGAGGTTACCTTATACATAGGTGTTCAGATCAAGATGGATAGAGAAAGAAAATGAAAAGATACAATCATTTTTCTTGACTAATTTTGGAGGCTGACCTTACATCCCCTTGGATCAAAATAGTTGTATTTTCTTCTGATGACTGTAGGTTTGATTTAGCTATTTATTTGGAAAATGTTCTATATTTTTGCATGGTTTTCCACAATATTGGGAATGAATTTGAAAATTGTAGAATAAGTATGGCTTATTGTTGGAAAAAACCCCTCAAGGTAACATTACATTTTTTTCTGATTGTGTTTGTTTAAAAAGCGGGTCTCTATGGTTTTGTATGGAGATCCATAGAGATCGTTGACTATGAATATTGAAAAATATCTAAAACAGATGAATGGATTCCATAGAAGTGGTGTATAAAATTGTGTATAGAAGGTGATTCTATTTATCCGTGTTTTACAAATTTTTTGGGTCCAAAATTTGGAGTTTGGATAGCATCATGAAAATTATATTTCTTTGAAGGCCTTATGAAAATATAAAAACAACTTAAATTTCATGAAAATTGGATTCTTAAAGGGTGTTTGAAAAATTATCAAAGAATGTTGATGGTGATCTACATGACAACAACAAGCATCACAAACGATGAAGGAGAGGAGAATCGTAAGTGGATAATTGTAGTGGCATGAAGGTTTTCACAGAAAGATATGAAATTGTGACAAGCATATTAAATGGTAAACTTCTATGGAGCTACATGAAAAATGGAGCATCGTCGTGGAAAAGGGTGAGCATCATAAAATGGTGATGACGTGGATGGAATGTTTTGTAGTTGGTGGAGAGGCCAATAAATTGGCCTCTACCCCTTCAGAATAACAGTGATACTTAATTAAGATATCAAGGCTCTGAAATTGTGAAGGTGGTTCGCCCCGGTGGCTCATGGAGGTGTTCAATGTCAAGAAGTCTTTAAAGGATATAAAAGATAACTGAATGATTTGAGCATCACAAAAGTAAGAGACTTCACGAAGGATAAGTACACTTCATAAAATAAAGGAGCTTCATAAAGGCTAATTATGATTCAGGAATGAGGTGTGCTTCAAAAGTCTATGTGAGCTTTGTGAAATGTGGATCTTCATGAATTCTATTTGAGCTTCATAAAAGAGGTTCTTCATGAAGGCTATGATAATCACAAAAGCTGTTTAGAAGGCATTGCCCAGTAAATCTGAGGTAAATTGGTATTCATAAATGGATGAAATTGGGAATCGAGATATCATCTATTTATAACTGAGGATGTATTAATTAAAGACAAATAATGGACCTAAAATTCATTATACTATGTTTTAATCCCTTCTAAGAGCAGTGAGCAAAGGAAGACGAAGCATGTGATCCTCTCCACTAATAGTGAGATAAAGAAAGGGACATTGGCAGTGACCCTAGGGAAAGTATTTAGCTAACTCTAAAACTCTTAAAGGTATTGATATTGGGTATAAAAGATATATATCTTGAACCATCATTATTGGTAGTGAGCCTTTGTGAATTTGGTACAATTGACACATCGCTGTTGTATTTTCATTGTGTGTAACCCAGTGAGGGTGTACCATGTAAAAATTGGTGAATACATGTTATTTCTTTCATGAATTACATTAAAAGAA
Source organism: Viscum album (assembly GCA_963277665.1). NCBI lineage: Eukaryota > Viridiplantae > Streptophyta > Magnoliopsida > Santalales > Viscaceae > Viscum > Viscum album. Next base: position 1,379,534,977 of record OY728156.1, read on the forward strand.
TAATTATCATATAAATAAAGAAACAATAAGATCAACATTAACACTTATGTTAAAAATAAGAGTCCCTTATAAAAAATAATTCAAGATGTAGTTGGGCAGGAAATTTTTTTGAAAAGAATATCCATTACTGAATTCACACCCTCTCAGGGTATCTAGGCCCCACATAGACCTAAAACATATTGTGATTTTGGGAGGAAGGGAAAAAATCTGATAAATGTATTATATGCTATGTGATGGACTCCCCAGTAGTGGGAAACAAAGATAATGTGCTCTAACTACATACTCAAAGGGATTAGGGTGATTTACATATGGATGGTGGTGCACATCTTATAGAACAAGTCCTGCCCATCAAACTGTAGGAGGAAGGATATCTAATTGACCTTATCATCATGGAATATGGGGTTAACCACCCTGTTCATACAAATGATTCAGGTGCTTCCCAAATAATTATTGAAAAGGAGAAAAATGTGGCTTGATCCTATTGCTTTGTCTATGGACATAGTGATGATATAAGCTCGAAATGAAGTTTCCTGCCCTCTTATGGTATGGATACAGACCCCTATGAAAGTATTAAGATATCATGGGAATTTATTGCTACTATGGAAGATTCAATAGTGGATTATGTCCCAATAGGTGTTTGGACAGACCATGTTTAAATGGTAGCACATGCGCTAAAAGAGAGATAGTCCAAGGAGTATCAACTCTCAAAGAACAACACATATCACTATGTTAGACCCAAAAAGGTATCAATGGATGAGAAATATATTGGATTAAGTTGCTACCCAGAAATAAACTGACCATATTATAGGGTAGGAGAGTCTTTTTTTGTAAAGGGCTCATAAAAAATAAAAAAGCAGTTGATGGGAAAGGATTCCAACAGGACATCCATCAAATATTCATTTCACATGGGTCTCACTAGATACACCTAGTTTTATTCAAGTTTAACCCTTTATATTGATCAAAAAAATATGTCTGGAAATTTGGATTGGACTTATCTATCCAACTTCAATGATTTAATGAAAAATTCTTATGCTTCCTTTGGCAAGGCTTCAAATAAAGAATGTTTCAATGCACGTGAGAGTAATCTTAAGTACATTGTTCCAAAATAGAAGATAGGTGAATAAACCATTAAATATTTCAATAAGGAAGTGATATATTGGTTCTTCTTATAGCTGGAGGTCACCTCCTCAATGAGAGAGCCAGAGGAGTTCAAATTTATTGATTACATAGTAGTTTAGAAGATGCTCACAATTAAATTTGAAGATGGAATTTACTCGAACTCTGAGAAGAACTTCCTTGATTTTTCTTAGAAATTATGAATATTGGAGGAATTATATATGTTGGAATATGAGGATGATTATGATGCCCCTCAAATCAAGAATTCATGTAGGGTCTTACATCCAAAGGTAAGAATAAGATTTCCCAATAATATGAGAGTTAGGGGGATCCAAATGAAATGATCTTTTGTTTCATTACAGACATTCTATGTCATTTTTGTTACTTTTTCCCCACTATAATTATATTTTTTTAATTAATATGTATTCAAGGGTCTAAAAAACCACATATGAGCCATTTGAGAAGTCATATTGCTTAAATTTTTTCATTATGTCATTTTTCTCATCACCAAAATCCTTTTAAGTATTGAATTAATTTTCGGATGAATAAGTGTGGGTGAAACCAAAATTATTTTACTCACAGTGAATTGAATAATGATTCATATCAGAATATACAATGTATGTTATATTAAAACATAGTCTTTCATTGTATAATACAATATCTTATAAAATAAAATTATCCATATTCAATATTAGTAGATAGCCTTGAAAAATTATCTATGATTTTCTTATTCATTAAATACTTACTTCTCATTTTTTATGATTTTTCTGATAATATTAAAATATTAGTTGTAATAATTTTTATAATATTCTAAAGAAAATTCCTTGGTACATTAACCAATATTATATAAATGTATTATTAAATAATTACATGCTATACTTCATCCCCCTAGTGCTCCATTACATCCCTATGTTCTCTATAATAATGTTTAGTGTTCTTATTAGTCCATGGGAACTAAGAGAACTAAATACTGTCATGATTACAAGTTCCTGGTGACATAAATATATTATTCAACCTAACTTAATAACTTGTTAAATATTTTTACACCTTTTTATTTATTTATTATCTAATTTTTAAATATTAATTCTAAATATAAAAAAGTGATCATGATACTTAAATTATCATAATGATTAATTTATCTATAAATTAATAGTATTATATTAAATAAAAAAATCTAGATATTCAATTCAAATAAATTTATCTATAAAAGATTAAGAATTTAACCCATTTTACCTTGTAGATACATAATAAATTTTCACACCATTATATACTCTCAGGGTAAGAATAATTTTTTGGTAATTTAATGGGGTGGTTTAACCAATATAAACCTAATAGTGATCTCATCGTGATTATGTTCTAGTATATATTATTGAATTTTTACATTAGTTTTGTCAATAATAACCTTATTAATTCTTCTTCAATCCCAAAATCAGATAAAATTACTTCAGATGTGGTGTTTCTACTACTAAACTTTATAGTTCCATAATTTTGAACACATTTAAACATTCCATTACCCTTACATATACACACCTCTTCCAATTATCATTGTATATTGAAAACATTACCAAGGACCATATATCACAGAATATATCTCATTTTGATAACCTCATTACAACTATATTACTTTTATAAATCTATATAAACTCACCCAAGTCAATTTATACTTTTCTTAGTTCACCGTAGGTTTAATTTTTTTTATATTTTTGCCTCATTTCATTTTTCTAATTTAACTTGTTTATTTAATACCCATTGTCCCATTAAGAAAATAATTTTAGATAAATTTTCCTTATATTCAATATATATTTAATATTTATTTTATAATATTAATTATATATTCAATAAATAAATTTTATATTTGATTATATTATTCTATCATACAATAAAATAATATTTATTTTTCAAATTTGGGAAATTATAATTCTACTATATACACATGTTTTTTCTTGTTTGATGAAAAGAGAATAATATTTCCTTATTACATATATATATATATATATATATATATATATAATAATCATTATATTTATCCCCATAAATAATTTTCACCCTAATATTTTCAAACCATACTTGATTATGAAAATAATTATTTAAATGTTTTTTTCATTTAAACCACAAAATAATATGTTACATCATAAATATTTACTTTTCTATATAGTAGTTTTGTGGAGTTAACCATCTAGATTCATAAAAACTGATCAATACTTTCATAAAATATGACTAAAATGTAGAGACCCGTATCTTGACGTACATGGACATTACATTACTTTTGCGGAATACTTAGTACATAACAAAAACACACACACAAGGATCGTAATAGTTTAGTGTCTTTGGAAACTCGGAACGTAATCTTCTAATCGTGGTGAAAGATCTTCAATATCTCCCATAAAGATCATCCATTTTTTTTACCTAAAACCTTTCTTTATATCATGGGGAAAAGAAAACATAAAAGGGTGAGCTCAAATGCTCAGTAAGGGTATACAAAAGAAAAATCAATCACATCATATTCATAAGAACATAACTTTTGGAAATCTTAACCTGCAAAAGAGATCATAATATCTTAACATGGAATAAATCATAGTAGTGAAATGAAATCCCAATAATCATAACTTAAAACATGAAACTTTGTGGAATACACACATAATCATATAGAATCATTTCTTGTTAGTCAAGACTCATTTTCAAGACTATCTTAGTGGACAAAGTCCCTTTCTGAATCGAGTAACCCTCGTTTCAGTCCTGTTTCACTGAACCGGTATAACCTACCATTTTAGCCATGTCTATCTCATGAGATATAAAATCTTTACCCAATGCATTGGAGGGATATATAGGTCCCACCCATCTTATAATGAATCCTTTCTTATGTGTGCCACAAAATCATAAATCATACATCATCGCATAACCCATGTAATAAAAATGGGATTCTTAAACAACATGACATCATAAAACAATCCATATAAGATAAAGGAATTCATAAAAATGTTTCCATCACAACATAATCAAATCCATGTAATAATAGGGATGAAAACAGAACCCTTTTATTATCATAGATGGAAAATAATTTTGATAAAATACTTGAACTTTATTCTTGAGAAAAATATCCTTTCTACTTCAAAAACACTTTTCCTTTCTTAACATGTCATACAATTTTAAACTAAAAGAAGTTGATTAAAAATAAACTTGAATACTTGTAAAGTAAGCTTCTTGGAAATAATGTTTTAGAAATATATTCATGCCGTATAAGTTAAAAAAAACATTATTCGTACTTTTGTCGGAAAAGTTAAAAAAAGCACCTCATACGAAAAAACGTCAAAAGATTCCTTTCATATTTTTTTACTAAAAACTCACCGAAGGGTAAAATTGGATTTAAACAATTGTAGTTGGATGGAAATAATATTACATATTGAGGAAACATGGATGTGGATGATAAAATACACCCCAGTAATTACAAAAGTAAAAACAATCTCGGATAAAAGTGAGATTGTGATATTTCCCTTACCTTAGGTCCGATTTGCTTCGTATGTGTCCGAACCTCCTGTATAATTATTTAAATAATGTCATTTACTTATTAAAGAATCATATTAATTGTTATTATATCATATATGGTTCACTTATGACATTATATTACCCGTTCTTTTGTAAATTCCATGTTAAAGAAGCGTTTTGGGTAAAATCGTTTCATTTATCGTAGGTGTTTTGACTTGTTGTTCTTGACATCATTATTACTTATATAATGATTTAATTACTTCCAGAATATAAAATATGATTTATATATCATATATATTCAGTATATATATATATATAATAGATAGATAAATAAAATGAAAAACACCGTTCATGGAGATGGTAGTCCGTACGTACGCATGAACGCTGTTTTCCTTTCCTTATTGTCTTGAAATGGAAGTAAGTAGATGACATACATACATATATATATATATATACATAAATCCAGTAGCTTTATAATGTCATATATTTCATTATTATTTCTTATATATACTTTATAATCATTCTTAAATGGTTAACATGGAGAATGAATCTCATCGCGTCGTGGAGACGGTAGTCCGTACGTACGCACGAGCGATGATATCATTTCCATAAATATTGAATTGAATTGGAGTGGATTATACAATATATCAGAATCAATATGATGTTTTAATAACTATGTATAGTTATTCTTTACACCATTATACCCATCCATGTAAGGTGGTGGTGGAAAATAGATTACACCACGGCGTGGAGACGGTATTCCGTACGTACGCACGGGCGGTGATTTCCTTTTTCCGTAGGATGGATAGAAGTTTAATTAGAGTTGTTTCATATTTATAATAACATATCAGTATATAATAAATACTGATGTTATTACTTTATCATGAAACAACTAAATAAGAAGAAGTTGAAGAAGAAAGAAATTGAAAAGATCGGTAATGGATATTACCTCTTCTTTGAAACGCCTCTTTGAATCCTTCACTTAGGGAACTAAGATTGGTCTTTGAATAAGACCAGGACCTCTAGGATTATTCTAGGGAAGTGGAGAAGGGATTTTGGCAGGGGTTGGCAGAGCTTGAGTGCTCAAATTGGTGTGAGGAGGAGGGGGAGGAGGTGCCCTTTTATAAGGGAGGAGAGGGGCACCTTAGGAATTCTTAAAAATATTAATTTATAATAAATTTAACCCCACTTAAAAACCTCCAAAAATGACTCATATTAGAAGCTTAGATGAGATAGGGTTGTAATCTCGTCAACCAATCAAATTTAGACATGTTTGGATCTTATTTTAAACCTTATCATTTTGATTTATCCTTATTTAGTCTATTTAAGTTTATTTGTGGTAATAAAATTCTAAATTTTAAATTATAACAAATAAATACTTATTTGTTGTCAATTTTCCATAATTTTTTACTTTATAACATAATAGACCATATAAATACAAACTTATAATTTTTAAATATTTTTGTGATTTTTAAACAATTTTATAATATGTTATTTTTGTAAAATAACAATAGTGTCAATTTTGACAGTATTCATTTATTTGAATTTAAATAAAATATATACAGAAGATATGTTCGAAATAAAAGCTTTAATATATTAATAAAAGGTCATATGTATCTATAAAATTAGTTTATCACATTAAATAGTTCATATAATATTTAATTTATTATTTTTAAAACCATTTATTTGGTTTATCTCTTAATAAAATAATTACTACATCATTTTTGTATAATTATTTAATATACTTATTTGTTGTGTAAAAATTTAAAATAAAATCCTATTATGAAGATAAATATATTACCTTTCACAATAATACTTTTACTCGAATTTATCATCTTAAAATCACAATATTTAAATTGTTATATTTATTAAATTATGAAGGTGACAACTTTGGCATCATTTAACATAAAATAATATAAGTGTCATAATAGCTTGTATAAGGCTCTAAATGGTCACATATTCGACCATTGGATGATTATAGTTTCCATTTAGATTACCAATATGTTCTGGTCAGGGTTTTGTGCCTTTTATGGTCACTATTAGTTTAATAAAAACTATATTCTTGATTTTTCACTAGATAAATAATTTCTCCATCACAATTGTGTCACAATTAATGATAATTATTTAATCCCAAAAAATTCTAAATAAATTCTCATGATGTAGATAATTTCTTTAGATTTCTGGATACTATTCATGTTCGAAATTTTATGATGTTTATCACTAATTTAAAATTATTATACTTATAAGATTTAAGAGAGTGACATGTTGTCACTTTCTTTGGTTTTATTTATAATAATTAAATTATTTTCATTGAAAAAATTTAATTAAATTAATCTAATCCGACCCTTAGGTGATATGGGTAGTTTTTTAGTCATCCAATAGGATTTTGACATTTGTTAGGGTAATTTTAAAATATTATATTTACCCTTAATTACCCGATTTATTTTTAACTATGGTAAATAAAATTTACCGTTGTTACTATTCATAATTCCCAAAAATAAAAAGTATCCTATTAACATAATTTGGACCCAATGATTCCAAATATGGAATCCATTTTTTAAAATTCAATACACAGAAGTTTCAGAAATTAAATTAAAATTATTCCCGTTGTCGAATAAATACGGGTTTCTGTTTAAAACATTGCAAAAGATTGAATTGATCTAACCTACGAATTCAAGGTAAAATCAATGCTAATGACATTTATTATATTAAATGGTAAAAATATATTCTATTTATACTTTAAATCCATTCAATATTATAATTTAACCACATAAGATATTATGATGAAAAAAGTTGTTTTTAATTAAAATATAGCGTGTTTTTACTATTCATTAAAATATGAAAGTTACCAGAATAATATGAAAAATTTATCCAAAGTAAATTTTTATTTCTTGATTCCAAAGAAGAATTTTATTTTGTCAAATTGAACTTATAAACATGTCAAAAACTATATTTAAAGTGGGTGCGCCATCAAAAGGCGGCAAAACTGCATTTTTTGAAAAATACTTATTTTACCTGAAAAATTTATTTTGTTCTTATACCATGTTCTAGAAATGTGTAAGATGAATAATAATGTTATAAAATTCAAAATTTAGTTAATACTATTCATAACGGCTAGTTCATGACAATATTATAATAATATAACATTATTTATTAAAACCCGGTATTGCGTACAACACACGCTATCGAGGAAGGTCGTGATTGCGTGTAATACAAGCCAAGTCAGGGTTGTGTGTTGTGAAAGAATCCTTCGTTGTTTCGTATAACAGAATCCAACCATATTTCATTAATACATTTAATATATATATATATATACTCAATGTTACCTAGAATAACTATTATCAAAATTGTGTGTAACACGGTCCAAGAATAGTGTTGCGTATACTGCAAGCTAATACAGTGTTGCGTATAGCGCAAGGTAATCTTGGTGTAGAATACAACATAAGAAATTAATGAAATTAAAATAATATTTTTCATAAAATCTCGGGGTGTTACATTCTACCCCCCTTAAAATGAATTTGCCCTCGAAATTCGTCGGGGTTATAAATGGTTTACTATTTGAATGTTTCTTTGATAGAAACCCACATCGTAAAAAGGAATACCAAAACTTATCTTTAAAAACTATAGTATAAAACGTAATGGTTACCCAAGTTAACTAATCACTGGGTATCCACATAGGAGAACATAGGTGAAAATATGGACATGAAAGAGAAATCTAATCGTCATGTTCTGATGGAGAGTGGTAGAGGACATGGCTATGGAAAAGATAGCAATCACAAAGCCATAAATTTGTGATGATCTAAGGTACCATCTGATTCATCAGATATAAGATCACTAGGACAACATTTTTGGTTTTCAATATCATTTCCCTAAAGTTGAAAATTTTGAATTAGAAGAAATACTTACTTGATTTTGGTACAATCTCACTGTTGTTCGTGAATTGAACAATTTCCACTTCATCCCTTAAAAAATGAAGTTGAATTTGTTATTCGTGATGTGTTAGCAGATCATGTTATAGAATGATGGGGCATTCCATCTCTTTCAAACAAAGGTTAGCAAAAGTTATAAGTCCATCTTGTGGTTAGATTAATCGTATATGGTTCCAAAAATGAACTTATACTTCATATATTATACCGCTTAATAAAATAAAACTAGTTTATACTAACCAGGGACTTCCTGTAGGCCAGTGGTAGGCGATAAAGGCAAGTCACACTTCGGTTGTGGGTTCGATTCCCACAGCCTTGTCCGACGCGATGGGATGTCGCCCGTCCTGCAGGTTGTCCTTTTTCTAAAACTATATTACTATAACATCCCATCAATAATATCGAAAAACAAACAATACTAACTTATGTCCAACACAATCCATTCCAAACTTTAGGCTTATCCATAATACTGCAGTCCACTCTCAGAGATTTAATACCATCTTTTATCCCCATATATCATAAGATATATCTTGTTGGTCACATTCCAAACATTCAAAGGCCTTAATCATGTACTCTCTTGAATACCCATTGAACCTTATTGAAAACATGAGTGCTGTTAAAAGTTAACTCTTTCCACATACCAAAATCCTAAAAATTCTATATACTCAACCCATGATATAACCTTCTCCTTATATCAGTCATGAGCTCATGAATACTATCAAACATTTAATTTTCTCATTATCCCTTCATTATGCGCATATCATCTACATTCCAAAAATATCTGAATAACCTTTCATGGATACTGGTAACATTAATCATAAACTTTCAAAACTCAAGGAAAGGCAACAGTGTAACAATCCTTAGATGTCTCTTTATTCCATAGTACCATGAGATTACTTATACAACACTACACATGATTAACATGTAATCATTCCACTACATTCTTAAACCATTGACCGAGCTTCAACAATTCTGTCATTTCAAATATCATTTGTAGTATCTTCATCATCATCAACATAAATACTACCCATATGACCATACTGATTCTCTTCATGAGACTTTACCTTAGGGAATTGGTTTTCATAATGCCCTTACATTCCACATTTAAAACATTTAACCATTGTTGATGTCGTAGCAATACCATTATCCTCATCCCGGGTGTTGACTGAACCTTTTCCTTTGCACTTACTGGCTTTGTGTCCTTCTTTTCCACACCCAAAGCATCTTCCAGTTCCTTTGAAACATTCTCCTTGATGCCTCTTCCCACATGATTTACATAGGGGAAATTAAACTTTTTTCCTCTATGATCATCATGAAACTCCATCTTTCTCTTATTAGCCGAGTCAGGAAACTTACCAAATTTTACTTTATTAATCATATTATGAGATTGCTGATTCGGCATAATAATTATGTTTGGCCTTCCAAATCCCATTCCATTTGGTTGCTCATGAAGAATATCATTCCATTTTCCATCATATCCTTCATTATCGTGAATCATCCTTTTTCCATCCATTTTCTAAAAACCAAAAAGAATTGTGTGAGAGGCAAAAATCATGCTAGGGAAAACAACATAATAAAGGGGTATTACCCTCAATATCTAACATCTTAGGATAAATTCTAAGATCATTAGCGCAATTCTAGGACTATAACCTATACGTATACTTAACCTTAGAGACATCCCTAGACATACCTTAGAAATATCTCTAGGGATCTCACTAAATTTTTCGCATCCTAGTTTCCAAAGGTTGACTAAACCTTTGCTCTGATACCAACTGTAGAGACCCGTATCTTGACGTACATGGAAATTACATTACTTTTGCGGAATACTTAGTACATAACAAAAACACACACACAAGGATCGTAATAGTTTAGTGTCTTTGGAAACTCGGAACGTAATCTTCTAATCGTGGTGAAAGATCTTCAATATCTCCCATAAAGATCATCCCTTTTTTTAACCTAAAACCTTTCTTTATATCCTGGGGAAAAGAAAACATAAAAGGGTGAGCTCAAATGCTCAGTAAGGGTATACAAAAGAAAAATCAATCACATCATATTCATAAGAACATAACTTTTGGAAATCTTAACCTGCAAAAGAGATCATAATATCTTAACATGGAATAAATCATAGTAGTGAAATGAAATCCCAATAATCATAACTTAAAACAAGAAACTTTGTGGCATACACACATAATCATATAGAATCATTTCTTGTTAGTCAAGACTCATTGTCAAGACTATCTTAGTGGACAAAGTCCCTTTCTGAATCGAGTAACCCTCGTTTCAGTCCTGTTTCACTGAACCGGTATAACCTACCATTTCAGCCATGTCTATCTCATGAGATATAAAATCTTTACCCAATGCATTGGAGGGAGATATAGGTCCCACCCATCTTATAATGAATCCTTTCTTATGTGTGCCACAAAATCATAAATCATACATCATCGCATAACCCATGTAATAAAAATGGGATTCTTAAACAACATGACACCATAAAACAATTCATATAAGATAAAGGAATTCATAAAAATGTTTCCATCACAACATAATCAAATCCATGTAATAATAGGGATGAAAACAGAACCCTTTTATTATCTTAGATGGAAAATAATTTTGATAAAATACTTGAACTTTATTCTTGAGAAAAATATCCTTTCTACTTCAAAAACATTTTTCCTTTCTTAACATGTCATACAATTTTAAACTAAAAGAAGTTGATTAAAAATAAACTTGAATACTTGTAAAGGAATCTTCTTGGAAATACTGTTTTATAAATCCATTCATGCCGTATAAGTTAAAAAAAACATTCTTCGTACTTTTGTCGGAAAAGTCAAAAAAAGCACCTCGTACGAAAAAACGTCAAAAAATTCCTTTCATATTTTTTTACTAAAAACTCACCGAAGGGTAAAATTGGATTTAAAAAATTGTAGTTGGATGGAAATAATATTACATATTTAGGAAACATGGAATTTGATGATAAAATACACCCCAGTAATTACCAAAGTAAAAACAATCTCGGATAAAAGTGAGATTGTGATATTTCCCTTACCTTAGGTCCGATTTTCTTCGTATGTGTCCGAACCTCCTGTATAATGATTCAAATAATGTCATTGACTTATTAAAGAATCATATTCATTGTTATGATATCATATATGGTTCACTTATGACATTATATTACCCGTTCTTTTGTAAATTCCATGTTAAAGAAGCGTTTTGGGTAAAATCGTTTCATTTATCGTAGGTGTTTTGACTTGTTGTTCTTGACATCATTATTACTTATATCATGATTTACTTACTTCCAGAATATAAAATATGATTTATATATCATATATATTCAGTATATATATATATATAATAGATAGATAAATAAAATGAAAAACACCGTTCATGGAGACGGTAGTCCGTACGTACGCATGAACGCTGTTTTCCTTTCCTTATTGTCTTGAAATGGAAGTAAGTAGATGACATACATATATATATATATATACATAAATCCAATAGATTTATAATGTCATATATTTCATTATTATTTCTTATATATACTTTATAATCATTCTTAAATGGTTAACATGGAGAATGAATCTCATCGCGTCGTGGAGACGGTAGTCCGTACGTACGCACGAGCGATGATATCATTTCCATAAATATTGAATTGAATTGGAGTGGATTATACAATATATCAGAATCAATATGATGTTGTAATAACTATTTATAGTTATTCTTTACACCATTATACCCATCCATGTAAGGTGGTGGTGGAAAATAGATTACACCACGGCGTGGAGACGGTATTCCGTACATACGCACGCGCGGTGATTTCCTTTTTCTGTAGGATGGATAGAAGGTTAATTAGAGTTGTTTGATATTTATAATAACATATCAGTATATAAGAAATACTGATGTTATTACTTTATCATGAAACAACTAAATAATAAGAAGTTGAAGAAGAAAGAAATTGAAAAGATCGGTAATGGATATTACCTCTTCTTTGAAACGCCTCTTTGAATCCTTCACTTAGGGAACTAAGATTGGTCTTTGAAGAAGACCAGGACCTCTAGGATTATTCTGGGGAAGTGGAGAAGGGATTTCGGCAGGGGTTGGCAGAGCTTGAGTGCTCAAATTGGTGTGAGGAGGAGGGGGAGGAGGTGCCCTTTTATAAGGGAGGAGAGGGGCACCTTAGGAATTCTTAAAAATATTAATTTATAATAAATCTAACCCCACTTAAAAACCTCCAAAAATGACTCATATTCGAAGATTATATGAGATAGGGTTGTAATCTCATCAACCATTCAAATTTAGACATGTTTGGATCTTATTTTAAACCTTATCATTTTGATTTATCCTTATTTAATCTATTTAAGTTTATTTGTGGTAATAAAATTCTAAATTTTAAATTATAACAAATAATTACTTATTTGTTATCAATTTTCCATAATTTTTTACTTTATAACATAATAGACCATATAAATATAAACTTATAATTTTTAAATATTTTTGTGATTTTTAAACAATTTTATAATATGTTATTTTTGTAAAATAACAATAGTGTCAATTTTGACACTATTCATTTATTTGAATTTAAATAAAATATATACAGAAGATATGTTCGAACTAAAAGCTTTAATATATTAATAAAAGGTCATATGTGTTTATAAAATTAGTGTATCACATTAAATAGTTCATATAATATTTATTTTATTATTTTTAAAACCATTTATTTGGTTTATCTCTTAATAAAATAATTACTACATCATTTTTTTATAATTATTTAATATACTTATTTGTTCTATAAAAATTTAAAATAAAATCCTATTATGAAGATAAATATATTAGCTTTCACAATAATACTTTTACTCGAATTTATCATCTTAAAATCACAATATTTAAATTGTTATATTTATTAAATTATGAAGGTGACAACTTTGGCATCATTTAACATAAAATAATATAAGTGTCATAATAGCTTGTATAAGGCTCTAAATGGTCACATATTAGACCATTGGATGATTATAGTTTCTATTTAGATGACCAATAAGTTTTGGTCAGGGTTTTGTGCCTTTTATGGTCACTATTAGTTTAATAAATACTATATTCTTGATTTTTCACTAGATAAATAATTTCTGCATCACAATTGTGTCACAATTAATGATAATTATTTAATCCCAAAAAATTCGAAATAAATTATCATGATGTAGATAATTTCTTTAGATTTCTGGAGACTATTCATGTTCAAAATTTTATGATGTTTATCACTAATTTAAAATTATTATACTTATAAGATTTAAGAGAGTGACATGTTGTCACTTTCTTTGGTTTTAATAATAATTAAATTATTTTCATTGACAAAATTTAATTAAATTAATCTAATCAGACCCTTAGGTGATATGGGTCGTTTTTTAGTCATCCAATAGTATTTTGACATTTTTCAGGGTAATTTTAAAATATTATATTTACCCTTAATTACCCGATTTACCTTTAACTATGGTAAATAAAATTTACCGTAGTTACTATTCATAATTCCCAAAAATAAAAAAGTATCCTATTAACATAATTTGGACCCACTGATTCCAAATATGGAGTCCATTTTTTAAAATTCAATACATAGAAGTTGCAGAATTTAAATTAAAATTATTCCCGTTGTCGAATAAAAATGGGTTTTTGTTTAAAACATTGCAAAAGATTGAATTGATCTAACCTACGAATTCAAGGTAAAATCAATGATAATGACATTCATTATATTAAATGGTAAAAATATATTCTATTTATACTTTAAAACCATTCAATATTATAATTTAACCACATAATATATTATGATGAAAAAAGTTGTTTTTAATTAAAATATAGCGTGTTTTTACTATTCATTAAAATATGAAAGTTACCAGAATAATATGAAAAATTTATCCAAAGTAAATTTTTATTTCTTGATATCAAAGAAGAATTTTATTTTGTCAAATTGAACTTATAAACATGTCAAAAACTAGATTTAAAGTGGGTGCGCCATCAAAAGGCGGCAAAACTGCATTTTTTGAAAAATACTTATTTTACCTGAAAAATTTATTTTGTTCTTATACCATGTTCTAGAAATGTGTAAGATGAATAATAATGTTATAAAATTCAAAATTTAGTTAATACTATTCATAACGGCTAGTTCATGACAATATTATAATAATATAACATTGTTTATTAAAACCCGGTATTGCGTACAACACACGCTATCGAGGAAGGTCGCGATTGCGTGTAATGCAAGCCAAGTCAGGGTTGCGTGTTGTGAAAGAATCCTTCGTTGTTTCGTATAACAGAATCCAACAATATTTCATTAATACATTTAATATATATATATATATACTCAATTTTGCGTAGAATAACTATTATCAAAATTGTGTGTAACACGGTCCAAGAATAGTGTTGCGTATACTGCAAGCTAATACGGTGTTGCGTATAGCGCAAGGTAATCTTGGTGTAGAATACAACATAAGACATTAATGAAATTAAAATAATATTTTTCATAAAATCTCGGGGTGTTACATAAAATATTCTCAAATGATAAAAAAAATTAATAGTTATACTCTTAAAATATTGAGTATATGCATGGAAACCCAAAGGGTCCAAACACCCTGGGGTGTATCAATTTGGGAGTTCAATTTTTCTTCATTAGATAGATCACAATCTGATGATACCAAGAAAAATTTATCTTATAAATCTTGATCAAATAAATTCATTTAGTAAATATAATATTTAAATTCTATAACATGATTATTTTACTTAATTTTCCAAAATAGGCTATGTAAAAGAGCTATACACTGATTATGTATCCAAATAACAAGGAAAACACTAACACATAGTCATGATTATAAGGACTTTGAATATTCTCACTACCAAAGAATGGGTCATTAAAACCTTCCATCTAGATACTTACTGGTTTAATTTGGAGTCACAATGAATGTTTCCTGATTTTGAATCACAATAAATATAGAAAGACTAAAAAACACCATTCTAAAAGGGGTTTTTATCTATAATTTCATATTCATGAACAATTCCAGATCATTAACAATATAATTATTCATCATATTGACACACTTCATATCATATTAATCTAAAATAATTATCCCAATATGTTATATTTACTATATCCTACAATCACATTTTTAAGGTCTTTATATATATTCTCTAAAAATATATCTATTTATATTCAACACATCTCTACATAATTATAATTTAAAAAGGTTCTTTATTTTTAAGTGTTTACTTTAATAAAATATCATATATTTCAATATTTTGAATTTATCCCAAATTTTATAAATCTCTAAAATCTTGGAAAAAAATATTGTGGTTTTATAGTCAATGGTTTGAATTTAAAAACAATGACCTCAAAGTCAATATATCCCAAAAATAGAATTGTTTATTCTCTAAAAAATCATATCTAAAATACATTTGTATATGGTGTTCCCTAAAACAAGATGTGTTTTTATCTCTTTTAATTATATTAAAATCTAGAAAAAAATCCTATATAATCCCAAACTCTATGATAACTCTGATGACCATTCTACCTAGTTTTCTGAAAGTTAAAATATTTATGATAATAAAATCACTCACAATTTTAATTGACATGACCAAAACATCCAGGCTCCACCTGTACTAGTGATTAAGACAATATTTACACCCTAAATACACATCCAATAGTCTAAGGGATAGTGACTAATAATAAAAAATTATATCTCACACATGGGATACTTTATCCTAACAATCACCTATAATAAGTCAAATGTGTCTATCATAAAACAACATATTCAATAACCATAGATAACTTAAATATTTTACTAGTATAATATTACACACATAATAAACACAAAATAAAAAACATAATAAAAACAATAAGACTATAATAATAAAGGAATATAAAATTTATCAATAACTCAAAGTATAATAGACCCATGTCCATAGAGAATACCTCCTTCTAAAATGACTCCCAGTAAAAAATCTGTTAGTAACCACTATGATTACCCGACTATAATCCACTAAAAAGTTCCCAACTAAAGTTTCATAGGACATAATTAATTACTCTATCTATGATAGTGGATTTTTACTAGTGGTGATGTATTAAAACATACATTGGGGGACTATTTCCTTTAATCAATGTCAAACACATTGAATAAATAACCAAAATAGATCCATGAGAAACATCAATGATTTAATAAATGAATAAAATGATATAAAAATGTACCATGTGGAAGCATACACTCATAAATACCCACTATAACCTAATAGGATGATCGTAGATAAAAAATAAATAAAGTAATATAAATATACATAAGAGTATCTACTACCATCCTTGACTCTCACCTCATCCTTTTCCCCAATAACTCATCGAGCTTCCCCAAACAGATCCACTATACATACAATGATTTTACCTATAAAGAATAAAAAAGGTAAATAAATGTACCTGATGACCTATGAAGGGTCTAAGAAATAAATCTCATAAGTTTCTCACCATATGCCCCTAATATATTACATCATATACATGTATACATGGTGAAAATAAATAAAACTAATAATCATGCGCAAAAAAACACCTTGTAAACAATATGTTCTAACCAGACCGCCAAAACATAATGTAAACTAGGTTATCATGTGATAATAAGGATACCATGCCACCCAATCATAACTTATTTTTCCTAAGTCTGAATCTTGTCAATTTATGATACCATTTCTAAAACATAGCCCATAGCCAAAGAATCCGGGCATGATGTCACCATGTACTTGATTTCTATTTGTAGGTTCATGGTTGGGTGGAAACCACGTCTTGAACAATACCATGATATAGTAAATTGTATTAACAAATATACCTTCCCTATCAGTCAAGTTGAGGGTCAAAATCGACCAATACCCTCTAAATTAAGGTAGATTATCCACATCATCTCCCATCCTTCTCACATAGGGAATGGGTCCAAACCATGATATCTTCCCTCCCACTCAGTACAAGATACATATCATGTCTTGATCACTTATATATCAATAAATTTAGGGTCTAGGCATGATTCACTTCCCTCTCACTTAGGAATTGGTTACAACCTGACTACTATCATCTCACGTAGTGATAGAGTTCAATCCAAACCTCCCTCACCTCTATCTTAGGATGAGGTTTACAATAATCTAATTATATCATCAGTTTTCTAGTTAGTTAAGACCAAGCCCTATGTATTTAAGATCCTCTCACCATCTATCTTACCTCACAGAAGGTTGATGTCCTATAGACCATCTTGTTCATACACACCCTTCTTTCTCATCCTCTTAAAATGGTCATATTTCCCATCATGGATTCTATCGGTGACCATTCCAATCATCCCACCTCCTTGATACCCACACACACTAATGACCCCATGGTGACCCCATATATCCTAGGATATTCTCCACATGATCCATAAAAACTAGTACAAAACCTCATAAAAACCCCACATCACTTCAGGTCCCACAAATACAAGATCATCTTGATATATGTCACTCACAACCCCCTTGGAAAATCATTTTAAATTTAACTATAAACTCTTCCAACCTACACCTGGTTCTAACCTCACCTTTAAATAGGATATCTCTCATCCTATCAACCAAAGAGAAACCATATCCATCATAGCTCATCTAGTCCATGTGGAATCATCCCTCCACGATGCATATCAAATCTCAAAACATCATCAGAAGGGTTATCCCCACTTTATATAAGTTTTATGGCCATCTCACTTATCTCGCTAGATTTAATCCTCTAATGCCTAATGAATAGGACCAAGACAATACACATTAGGATATTTTTCAAGTCATCTAAAAATATAAGACTCATATAATGTCTTTCACCAACAAATTTTTAAACTTTAACCCTTTGAAACATGGTTACGGGGTTATCACAACATATATAAGTTCTATAGGGAACATATTCTAACCCAATAAGGCCTAATTTGAACATCTCTTTCTATAGGGTTTTATTCATCCCTATAACCTTTACCCATTACTAAAAAATGTATACATAAAATTAACCATGAATAAAAAGAATATGATTCATCATTATTAGGATCTCCTACATGGAATAAAATATTACAATCTTTGCGACTATTTGTAAAACCACATCCAATCTCGTTAGTGCCTCATCCAATATCACAACACCACTCAGGCTCCTATATTAAACTAAAATTCCAAAATATAGTAATATAAAAATTATAATTAGTGAATAAATTTATTATATAGATGGATATTTATCAAAAAATCACTAGGAATCACCAGTACTACACAAAACATTATGCATTCATCATCCCAGGACCACCTCTAGTAAAATAGATAAAAAACCCATCATTACAACATGATTACACCAGTCTCTATTCGAATAAATGATGAAAACCTAGCTACATTACACAAAAAATAATGCTATCAAAATTGTCCATGAAAATGATGAATAACAGGAAGAAGGTACCAATTTTGTTTTTGGAATCACTACAAAATATCTTTCTGTAGGGGAATCCAAGAGGGGTATAGAGGGGTATTTCCATTAGATAATGGTTCCCCTTGTACACTAATTCCCCCTTAAATATAATTTGGATGAAAAGTAAATTATTGGTCTTCCCATATTAAAAATAATACCAACCTAAGAATCATTCCTGACATCACCATGGGGTTCATGACATGGCACACCTATCCCAAGTAGGGTGTAGTGAGACCCTCTTAGGTACTGGAAAAACCAACCAGTGAAGATAGATTGTTTGTCGGCCTACCCTCATCATTGTACAACCCTTCCGGGTAACAATGTGACAGATCCAACATAGGGGACCCCAACACTCACCCAAAAGTATTGTATATTAGCTATTATGGTCCATGTAATGACTATTCCTATAAAAAACCATACCCAAGGCCCTAATTTCTCTTGGTGAAGCCTTCACACCCATCATGTAATGAAAAAAATATTAGCACAATTCCATACACAATTAAATGAAACCCTCATTCTCATTTATTTTTCATATCCACACTTTTGGTATGCGTGAAACAAATTTTAGGTCATATCATAACATGATGTGGCTGCAAAATTTTATCAAGGCCACCTTCTGCTTCTCCAATGCATACCCATGCACCTGAAACAAATCCTTGTCCTTGAACAACATTCAAAATCCTCTCCTTGATATATAATTTTTTTTGAATTTATGATCTATATCCCAATTCTCTAAACATCCCCTACTCTAGACCAACAAGTTATATTTCCTCTAAAACAAAAACTAATAAAATTTATGGGTTAGTATGAACTCCCCAACATCATGTTTTACATTATAGATAAACCACATTGATACTCCATACATCATTATTGGCCAACCTCAATCATAAAATTTCCAAAAAATTGTTTTATTCTACTATGGAATACTTAATGTGATTTTTTTGAAAAAATTCAGAAACTAGACAATATTATTCATATAAAGTTGAGATACTTTATCATCACTGTCATAACATTAAGATGTTGATCAATTGAACTTATCTATCCTAAGATTACATGGTTTCATCAAACAATTCATCCCCAAACTTATAATGATACCCACAAGACTCCTCAAAAAGGGATGATTTTGAACCACAGTGGTCCACACAATATGAATTATCTATCGAAACTAAACTTCCAATGGTCTATTGAGACTCTTAATGGTGTTTGGACTTTTAAGCCCTCAATTACACCCAAAAATACACATCTACACCCATCAATGTGCTATCATGTCAATTAATCATAATCCCTTAATGTATATATGAGTCATGATAACATCTATAAAATCATACGAAATCCTAAAAAAATAAGTGTGATCTTATGGTTGGATTATCAACCAAGAAAATAAACTTTCGTATTCTCCCTATGAAAATTGACACACTCTAAATCTGACTCACTCTAAAATTACTCCAAATTATATGTTGAGTATGATTCCAATGATCACACACCATCTAACATGACATCTAAAATCTAAATCAATTATTTAAAATGGAATCAAATAAAATTGCATCTTTCTCGTAAAAAAATCTCAGTGTCTCTTAGATTGTCCCTCCACTAAGTCTCACTATATACAAGACTCTTATAACATGAGGTTTGTTCACCCATGGTCTATTTGATTCCCCCCATAATGGGATTATCCTCATCATCACCCATATGAACCAAAATCCAATATCCATGACCCTATCTATTTCCATTAATGATCATAATAAATTGACATGACCATCCCACTCATACTATAATGCCCACACAAAACACAACTTAACACACATTCCCATATCTCCAACAACATTATCCTAAATATATATCAAATGTTCACTTGAAATTAGGGTCATATTTATAATCATTTTATGTTGATCTACCTACAATATGGATCCACTTTCACTTATCCACAAGTACAATTCCCTACAGATTTCAACATCTTGCACACGCTGCTCCTCAGGAGCCATGCCCACCCATAATGTCAGCACTAGGAACATCTAATTCTCACAGAAATCCCAAGTCGTCATTCCCTTAAGAGTATCATCTTATCCATCAGTCCTCAACCTACACACAACCACTCATTGATTCAAAAACCAATGGGAACATTTCAGGACCATCACACACTTTCCCTCAAGCATCAACAATTTTTCCTAGAAAATCAATGACAACCTCAATCTCACCTTAAAAAAATAATCCTAAGAGAACCATATCATAGAGTTTTAACTACAATCTACCTTATTATCAAAAAACCCAATTGGTTCATATCTTAAATAACATCATCTCACACCCAAAACATGCTCTCAATAGTTGTATTCCACTATTCATAGGCTCACAGACATAACCCACTAACCATGTTCCTATCTCATGTCAATATCACTAAACTAAAATCATCTATAATGATTTATTCTTTACATTTAAAAGGAATATAACTCATTCCATGACCTTCCACATGAAAACCCACCTCATAATCCTTATTCCAAGACAATAAAATGTTCATCCACATTTCCTGTAAGCCATATGAAATCATATTACGAAATAATTGGTCTATAAATCCCATTAATCCCACCCTAACCAAACCCAAACCCTATACCAGAATCACTCTAGGAAATTCCCATCATAAGAACCCAATGTATTTCCAAATTCTTTTCCTCAATCATATTAAGGGTATCACATCCTCATGGAAATCCTTTCCTTAAATGGGATTACATCTCTAAGAAATAATATTCCTATACCGAACCCCTAAGTGTCTGTATATATAATTTACATAAAGGAACTATATAGTATCCATAGTATGATTCCTCACATTGAATTGTACTTTACCTTCCATTAAGAAACTAATCGTTTGTAAAATTATAGTCCAACACAGTATAATTATACCAAAAATAAATATAAAAAAAGAATTTAAGTTATTTTTTACACTTTAAATTGGAAAAAATCTCATTAGTAAAAACATAACACCCAAGAAAATTTATTTCATATGAATCCTACGTTCTAAATATGATGTATGATGATGTTTTTTTCCTTGAAATTCCAATATTAGATCTTGAAAAATAACATTCTCTAGTACACTCATTTAATTTTAATAAAATTATCAAACATAATAGTGAAAAACAAGAACAAAAATCACATAACCTGAATAACATGTACTCCACACTGGAAAAATGGGTTCACAAAGAGCTAGTTGGTGCCTATCACAAGATAAAACATGTAAGAACTCATATTTTCAATGAGAAAAATACGTATGATTTGGGTTCAGTGGAAGTGTGCAATGGGTCATTCCCAAATTTGGGTTTTTTCATGGTCAATGATCAATATGAGATTTAAAAAATGATAAACATCATTATCTATGGAATTGAATCAATGAAAATAGACCAGATATATAATGCAGAACTAGAGAGAAGACCATCACATATTATTTATAATTAATTTAATCAATTAAGGAATTTTATTTTTTGGAATCTTTTCATAATTGATGGATCTGACAATATATCTTCATTGTATTATCATTGAATTCTAGGAATCAAAAGAATATTACATCTATAACTAATCCACACATGTTCCAAAAATATCGAAAAATCACCATAGGAATCTCTGGGTGCCAGCACAGCAGATCCTATTAATTGGGTTATCCTCATTTTTTTACCTCAAGAATTGCTTCTAAAGAGTTCTCCAAGATCTTTCTTTACATGATGTGGGAGGTGGAGGAATATTGGTCTCCATTCGTAGGAACATTCTTGGATAAGGTTTATCTCTAGGCCATGAGAGGATTCTCCAAATACATTATGGTAAACTAAAACAAATGAGTTGTATTTGAGAGAAAAATAATATAATCAGGTTTATATATTCCTAGGGTTATAAATAATAATTTCAAAAGTACCCCTTACTATTTATTTAATCCCCTCAAAACCCCATGTTCAATAATAATAATGGTCATATTATTTATCGACATGCACTTAACTTGGGAAATAAATTAAATGTTATTTAGTCAAATAATATACAATATTTACTGTTTCTCACCAAAACATTGAACTCAGTCTTCCATTACTACACAATATTTATCAGTCCTTGAAAAATAATTATTTATTTATTAATAAACATCGCTGCATTATTCTAAAATAAATAAATAAATATTATATTCACTAAAGAGAAAATAAATATTTTTTAAATATTCATCTCACATTGTACTCTCTAGAATAAATATTGATGAAATATATGTGATCCAGAAAACCGGAATATTTTTTGAACTATGTGTGGGAATAATATTTATTTAACTTTCTAAACAATGAATGGTATTATTATTATTTAAATGAATTTATAGATACACTTAGCATGTGACCCTCTAGGCATCTTTCTATGTGGCATTAGGTGAAGTAGCCTAAATTACAAGGTTAGTGTTTCACAACACATCAAATAACCCACATAGAAAGAGTTAAATACAGAAAAAAACAATTAATACCACATACATATGCTTACTATGTAATAAAATCCCTTTATCATGATTTCTCTAATAAAGTACATTTCAGGTCGATTCCATCAACCTATGTACTCGATGTCTCTTTCTTTGACTTCCCAGAAATTAAATTCATCTATAGAACACCATGACCATATATTTTTTAGGATATATCCTTTCCATTATAGGGTCTATGATATCAAATTTCATTAAATAATCGAAGGGATAAATGCTTTCATTCATTATTAATTAATGAAATATTACTCATTACACACCCCATGATCCTACCTTATCATGAACATCAAACATCATGGTTTTCATCAATAAATCAAAGTAAACAACTCATAATACTCATTAATAATAATCTTAAAGTATAAGTAACATAAAAAGACACATATAAATGTGTATTTTTTTCCAACAGGTGTCTTTCTCAAAATATCTTATGCGGGATATTACCATCGGCGTACACCAGGAGAATGTGCCTAAATGTCCTATGACTCTCCACCCCTGATATCATGTATCATTAATGTCTCTAAAATGATATAATTCTATTATATAACATATATTTAATAATATTGTTGTATAACTTCTCGGTTCTCATGATAGAGGGGAACTACTATGACCTTTTAGTGTGATAGTTACTCTTAGGACACTATTACATAATATGTTACACCGAAGAGAGTACATGATGTGATAAGAAGTTATTAATATTAAATACTATAAATAAAGGTTATCATAAAGTACATTAATGTAGGTTCTAGGGAACCCACTCCAATATATTTCCACTTGCAATCGAGAAAACTAATAACAACCATCAGTCCTATAACTCTCACAAGATTATCATGCTTCTGCTCTAATAAGACTTTAGGAAAGGGGTATTCTACCTTCTCTTCCATGGGTAATCTATATATTGAAACTTCACAACTTTTATAAAAATATCTCAAGAGGTTATACTTTCATTGTATATTATTTTTTATTGGCGAGACCTTGTCTCTTTTGAAAGAGATGCTAATACAATATAATCACAATACAATGTTATAGGGTCTTTGATGCAAGGTACCACATCAATATTATAGACCATGTTCTATATCTAAATAACCTTGTTGGATGCATCATAAGCTGGTATATACTCAGACTCCACTCTAGAATCAGTGAAAACTATATTCCTTAAACAATTCCTTCTCACAGATCTTCCATCGAGAAAAAAACATATCCAAAATGTGACTTAAGATCATTATGATTTTTCTAAAAACCAGAATCTGTATAATCCTTGATGACTAGCTCCAAATATCCTCCATACACCATATATATATCCTTAGTTATTCTCAAATACTTAAGGATAGTCTTCAAAATAGACCAATATTGTTCTCTTGGATCTTCTTGATATCTTCCTACCATGCTCAATGTGTTGGAAACATCAAGTATAATATAGAACATGGTATACATGATTGATCCTATCGCAAAAGAATATGTGATCTTACCCATTATATATTTCTCCTTTGGTGCCTGAATAAACATTTTCTTAGAAACATGTAAACATTAAGATACTATAACCCACCCCTCTTGGATTATTCCATACAAAATATCTTTAGTATATTGTCAATATATGTTCGTTGACTTAGTCCAAGAAGCCTCTTAGATCTATCATGAATGATCTTGATCCCTATAATATATGTTGTTTTACCTAAATTCTTCATGAATAAACATATTCTTAACAAGTCCTTAATAGACTATACAGCTAGTATTTCATTTCCAAAAAATAATATGTCATTAACATATACTACTAGGATAATAACCACATTTCCACTAAACCTCTTGTAAACATAAGGATAAAATTCATTCTTAATGAAAACAAATTTTACTATAGATTCATTGAATTGAATTTTCCATGATCTGGATGCTTTCATTAATCCATAAATGGTAATATGCTACTAGAAAATCTATTTGGTATAACCTACAGTCATAAAACCTTCTAGTTGGGTTATATAGACATCTTTCTGATGGTTCCCATTAAGGAATTAATTTTTGACATCCATATTCAAAAAAGAATAGTTATGGTATGTTTCTATAGAAAGAATAATTGTGATGGATTTAAAAAAAGAAACTGGTGAAAAGGTTTCATCATAGTCAATTCCTTGATATATTTGAAACCCTTTAGACAATATCATTTATTTATAAGTATTTAATTTACCTCCAATGTCTAGGATTATCCTGAATAACCATTTTCACCCAAAATACATTACATCAAATAGCTCATTGTACAAAACCCAATCTTGGTTCTAATACATGGAATCCATTTCAGAAGTAATGGATTCTTTCCACATTGAACCTTCTAATCACTCTAATACCTCTTTGTGTGATTTAGGTTCATCACTTTCAAATATTATTGAGTCTCCATATTTGGTGACTAGAAAACCATATCTCTTGTGTTCTCTTACCTAGTATGGACTTCTAGGTAGTACTTGTGTTTTAGGAACTACTTTTTACAGATTGACTTGTGGAATATATTCTTGTACCAAATATTATGTATCATGAGCATCAACTTCATCAAATCCAATATTTCTCCAATTATCCTTTTTGAGGATGTGATAACTCTAAACCAAAACAATTTTTTTTGAAATAATAACTTTATTCTCTAACGGTTTGAATAGGTAGTATCCCTTTTTTCCTTAGGATGACCTATAAAGATACACTTTGTGCCCCTGGTGCTTGTTTTTTCCAGAGAAGGCCTTGAAAAATTCCTTGCAACCCCTTACATTTGTATGTGACAAAACAAGTCTATAATTTTAAGGGAATTCCATTTGACACTTAAGTTGGTACTTATTATGTATGCCGAAGATTGTAATGCATATCTCCAAAAGTATAATGGAAGATCTATATGAATCATCATCGACCTTACCAGGTATAACAAGTTATGGTTCCTCTATTCATGAACACCATTCAATTATAGTGTGTTAGGTGGATAGAGTTGAGATAGAATCCCAAACTCTCGTAGAAATTTTGTGAACTCTTGGTTATGATATTCACCAACTCAATATGATCTAATCATCATTAACTTCTTTCCAAGTTGATTCTCTACTTCATTATTGAATTTTTCAATTTCTTAAAGGAATGGGGCTTATACCTCATCAAGTAGATATATCCATATCTACTCATGTAATCAATTAAATTTGTGAAGTAAGAATATCCACCTCTATCATATATTTAAAATGGTACACACACATCAGTGTGTACCGATCCTAGAAGCTTTGTGGAATTTTCACATTGTCCACTAAAATGCGGTTTGGTTATTGTTCATTATAAACAAGCATAACATATTTGGTTTTTAATCAGTCAAGCCAAAAAACCATCATGATTTATCTTTTTCAAATGATTCTTGTTAAATGAAAAAAATGGAGATTCTTTAGCTAGTTGTTATATGAGTTGTGTGAACGTGATTATTTATCAATTTTAAATACTTGGTTTTCATAATTTAATAATTAAATTCAATTATTTAAATGTGCCACACCATAACATATGTTCTCATTATAAAATAAATATCCTTTATTTACAAACATAAAAATAAACCCATCTATATATAGGAATGATATAGAAATTATGTTCTTAGTAACCATCAGTACATAATAAAAATATTTTAAAACAAAAAACCATTCATGTCAACAATGAAAGGTGGTTGTCACCAATGGATTGGGAAGCCAGTTTCTCACTATTACCTTCTCTCAGATCCACCTATCCTCAGGTAATATTTTGAAATATATTTGGTTCCTACAATTTGGTATATATTTAAGCACTAAAAGATATATCAAATTCCCAATGTATAGATATTTAAATACTACACTCAATAAGGAATTCATATTTAGCTTCCCCTTTCTTCTAGGTGACGTTCTTCTTTATGTGGCCTTGCTTTCTACATGAAAAAAATACTTCCTCGTTTTTCTTTACCTACCTTTGGATCTTCCTCTTATTGAAAAGATAGTGCTAGGGAAATTTATAATTGTTATGAGTCTTGGTCCCCTTTTCCCTGTTATTCCTTTTAATGTAAATTATTTTCTTGTTCGCCATAAGGACTATGGTTTTATCACGCCGCATGTCCTTATCCCCTTGGAAAATCACTGTAAGAATTTATGAAAGTCTATTCTCGTTATTGGTCATATTGTAATTAACAATACAACTGGATAAGGTCTTGGGTTGTGATGAAAGTATGAGATCTTTATGCAACTCATCTAGGAATTTAATCCTATGATGTCTAGGAATTCACTATATCCAATAATATTGATGACATGAGGCTCATCTGGAACATAATCTCCAATCTTAGTTATAAACAAAGAATTGGAGATCTCATAACTCTCATATATCACCTTCTCTTGATAGAGATCCCAAAGGTGATACACCATGTTATACACATCCATGTATTCATGTGGCTTCAAAAGATCATTGTTCATGGATGATATAATAAAATAGTAAACATATGTAGCATCATTCGGATGTTTCTCATAGATAGATAACTCTTCATCATTTTCCTTATTACCAGTTGAATTATCAATAGGTTCTTCTAACAAATACAATTTCTTTTCACGGAGAAGGAGAATGTGTAAGAACCTTTTACAATCTTGGAAATTTGTGCTCCTGAGAAGGTTATCCTTCTCAAGTATAGATCATTGTGGTATGTTTGAGGTCATTTTGATTCTATTTATTCAAATAACCTGAGTAAAATTATAATAATTTATCTGATAAAATTTATAAAAATAAATATATATTTATTATATTTATTACTCTCTCACTATTTTATTGAAACCAAATAGCCCTCACTATTGGCTTCAAATAATCCTATTTCTTGGACATTATAGTGGAAAGGATCTGTATTCCCCTTCTCATTACCCCAAATTTGGTTAGTAAAGCAACTTGAATTGTATTAGGTAATCATTCCGAATGAAAACTGCATTAAATAATAGTTACTTGATCTGTTGAGTGGACTACCTACTCCTAAAATCCTTAAATTAGATTTCCTCAACCCTTCCTCTCAATTACACTGACCCATACATTAGTAGTAAAACCTTATTGTGAACTAATTTATGTCAACCCAAAACATCATGATATAATTCCATGATGATTAAAATCATCTCCACTTTTGTTGGTTAAACACTTTGAACTATGGTTCAATGTTAACTAATCTAGTAGAAAACTATACAAACTAAATATATATAATTGAAGTATTTTATCCTATATGAATAATTTTCTAATTATTATCTTTATAGAATTATTGTTAGTATTAATTGGATTTACATATGTGATTAACCATTATTATATAATATTTATGCAAAAGAAAATTATTTTACTTTTATCTTCAATTGTCATTAATTTCCTAAATTCATGTGATTGTGAAAAAACATCCATAATAAAATAACCATGTAACTTGATAGAAATAAAATAATAAAGTGGTATGATCATGAAATTTTACTAATGGTTAGATTATTTAATGGTTGATAAACTAATCATTGACCTAGGGAAAAACACCTTGACCCCATTAAGGTTCATGTTATAGCTTTCCCCTTATACACCTATGTATATCACTAGGATTGGTTTCACCTCAACTCCAAACTTGAACCACCTCCCCTAGCTTGGGAGCTCCATCAATTACATATACTTTTACACACACACAGGTGATGGAAAAGGGGTATACATAAATGAAACCTCAGGAATGTAGGCCCTTACATAATAAGAGGATTGAAGGAATGCATGAAAACAATTTAATTTAATAATATATTAAATAAATCCTATCACATATAAAGTCATGTATATGCCCAAGACCATCCATATAAATGAAAAAAATAAAACATTTAATAAAACATGCATTAAATTATTAATCATTCTAATTTATGATAAATCATTCTTGAATTAGTTAATTATCTTCTTTAATTAATTAATTATTTTATCTTAATTCTCATATAAATTTCCTTGATATTTTTATCCATCATAATTTCAAACAAATTAAATAAATTTTTTTTAAATTAATTGTATATAGAAATGTACCTTGGATAAAACATGGTGAATACCCATCAGAATCTACTCAACATGTATTATTCTCATAGAATATTTACTCTTGTGACATATGACATAGATGATTAATCACGTACATTCAAGATGTGTTGTATTAACTAAATTATTACACGAATTACATGATCGTTTTCTAATGTGTCATGATTTAATGCATGTAGAGTAACAACGGTAATAAGAATCATACACGATCTATAGATTTGAACATTACATAGATATTAATTATAAAATTATATATATAAATATTAAAACCTATTACATGGTGTGTCATATCATATTAATAACCACTCAAAGCACATGACGATAAGATTTACAGAGTATAATAAATAAACGTTAATTCTATGCAATTTGGTATAAGTACGCAACATGTAAAAGCATGATACATGGTGTGTAAATCTCTCACTGTGTATCTAAGGCAGACACCTAGGGATGCGGCGTGTAAATAGAGCCTCACAAAATTGGAGTACACAATGTGTATAAGAGACTACATGGAATGTGGTCTCTGAGTTACACCATTACTAATCAGGTAGGCCATGTATGGTAACACATGGCCTGACTATGAATCAAAGGGACTAAATTTCATGTAAATGGGCCACACAAAATGTACTCCAACTAACCGTGTGACACCCTGTCCCAATCAAAACACAATGAATGAAATAAATAAACCGTGTTTCATCAATGCACACAATTTGAATTAATTTAAAAATTAACTCCTATTGCATTGAACACAATTACAAAATGTGTAACTCCAGTTACACAGTGTGCATTATTGTGTTATCCGTCTAGAATCCATAGAACCAATATATGTGTTCTTTGATTTTATTTCATCCATAAAATAAATTGTATGGATTAGATCTATGATAAATTAAGGAAAAAAATCAAATCCCACAATTCAAATTAAAATAACGATTATACTCGAATTTTAAATGAAATAACAAATGTGTAAATAAATAAATGATATTTAACTAGTTATAAATAGTTATGTTAATTATCTAATAACACTTGTCAGTTCCATGAACAAAGGAAGCATGTAATGGGTCATCCCTAATTTTTCTTTTTTTCATGATCGACGATCAATCTCAGATTTACACAATGATAAATGTCGTGATCTACAGAACTAAATCAATGAAAATAGATAAGTTATAGAATGACATAATGAGAGATAGTATCATCACATATTATTTATAATTAATTTAATTAAATAAAGAATAAAATTTTTTGTAATTATTTATTTATTGATGAATTTGACAACATATCTACATTTCACCATCATTGTGTTGTAATAATCAAGAGCATATTCCATCTAGAAATGATCTACATGTGTTCCAAAAATATTCAAACATCACAATAGGAATATTTTAGGTTCTATAATGGTAGATCTTACCTCTTACATCATCTTCCCTTGATTGCCTTGAGAACCACTTCCAAATATTTCTTCAGGATACATCTTGACTTGAGAGAGGGATGTGGAGGAAGATCTCTCTCTATTCTAGGGACGATTCTTGAAGAAGGGATCTCTCTAGGTCATGAGAGGATTAATAAAATAAATTTCTCACAACCAGAAAAATTAATTGGATCTCATAGAAAATAATATAATTGGGTTTTTATATCCCTAGCAGGTCTCATTCTCATAATATCCTATATTGGTTATTACTAAGGGAGTACACCATGAGAAGGTTCGTAAAATTCCTATAAGTCTCCACCCCTGATATCTTGTATAATTTGTGTCCCAAAAATAGTATTATCTTTCTATAGAAAAAATATTTAAGTATAGTTTCATAGAACTTTTAGGTTCTCATCAAATAGGGGAACTGCTTTGAATTTTTACTTTGATAACTACTCTTGGGAAATTATCACATACTATTTTACACATAAGAAAATACATGATGTGAAAAGAAGTTTATTTATATTCATAACTACAAATACAAGTTATCATAAAGTGAAAAGAAGTTGGTTATACGGAACCAACTCCAACAACAGAACCTTTTTAATTTCCATTAATTTATAATGTTGTATCCTTATGAACATGCCTAATGGGGTCACAAGAGTTTTGGGTATGTTTGATGATTGTATGGATCCTAGAGTCCAAAATTTTGGAATAATTAGATGGTCCTCATGGTTACTAGAAAATGTTTTTCAGATTCCACATGGTTAGTTTAAATCATGTGGGGTGGTCCAATTCTCTTTTTAAGGCCGTAAGGTTTGTCCAAACCTAGCAGCCTAGGCCATATAACCATGTGAGTGTTGTAGACATGTTTACCAAGGAGTAATTCAGGGGATACACATGGTTATAAAACTCGGGTTCCTTGCCTATGTGAGGGGTTACTTGATTTTGTGCCTGGTGCATGATTGATAAATAGTTTGGACAACCTTGAAGCCAAACATGTGACCATTAAAAAAGAATGAAATGATGATTTTTGACTCATTGTCTTTAATGGGTCTAGCCATTTTATTTCTTCTCCCATGACCATTAGTGTATCTACCCACTTTGATAGCTCATTCCACCTCATATAGGATTTGATATAATGTCTCTTTCCATAATCTGATTTCATTTTCATCATTCTTATTAAATGTGTGCCAGTATTCTCTCCATTATCTTTCATTGTACGTTGTTTATATTCCCATCAATGGAGTTATTTTTATTTGAGATAATATTATCTATTTTCATTATATTTTTTTAATTTTTCAATTTTTTTATTTTTATCTTGGATTAGAGGAAAAAAATAAAATAGGATTTGACTACCAAGCTGAGGTAGGTGGTCTCATTATTTTCCCTTAAGTATTGGTGTTATATATTATGTCTTTGTTATGAATATCGTATTTTCTTATGTGACTCTTATTAAATGGGATTTTTTATAAATTCAAATAATATGGATGACCTATATGACCGTAATACCCATTATTATATTATCATAGGTTCAGGGACATTAATGAACCACCCCTTGGGTGTATTGTTAATTTGGAAAAACAATCATGGGTGGATAATGATGTTTTATTAACCGTGTGAGTTGTGTTCTTTTACCCCTTTATTTTGGGATGTTAAATGAATTTAATGACATGTAAATAGAATTAAATAAAATAGGGAATAGAAGACCATGTACCTATGAATATGGAAATTTTATTTTATCACTTAGGCTTGATATATTCTATAAATTCATAATTCCAAATTAAGATGAATGACAGAATTCATGGAATGATAGGCCTTGTAAGCCTAGGATAATAATTTTTTCACCTCCTATTGTGATAAAAATGATTATATAAATGTTATGTCCAGATAAATTAAATGGTTAAATAAAAGTTATGGTTATAATTGGGGCCCATGTCCATTTATATTGTCATGTCAGTAGTGAAACCTATCTTCCAAATCATAATTCCATTAACAGACTTGATGGGATTACATAATTAAATGAGTTATACTGTTTAAATAGAAATATCATGAAAAGTTCATGAAACATGGGTCCTTAAATAAATTCCATGGATAGAATCAATTGGTAGATATATTATAGATGCGCAAGTAATACTTAGTGTCCCTATGTGGACTACCAAGGTTAGACTCAGTGGGAAGATTACTATATACACCATGAGTGGAACTTATACCCTCTATGTGGACTAAAAATGATAGAATTAGAGGGTAGATCTTTATATATCCCACAAGTGGAGCTTGGTCTCCATTGGTGGACCATCAAGGTTAGACCCAGGGGATGATGAATTTATACCACTCTTAGGGAAATTCGAGGGTTCCTATGTGGAATGATTAAGTTGGGATTGTAAGGTGATGGGTTCATCTTATTCCGAGAGAAATACCTAGGTTACAAATTAAGAATTCCAAATATGGGATGAATTTTATTATAATCATAATGAATTAATTATTATAACGTGACATACAGGACAAGGGAAAATCATAGACTTGGATGTATCCTTACTTTTTCCATGGCCTTATTACAGAAATATAGCTTAGATATGATTCATAGGGGATGCATGGGCTATGAACCAAGTCCTGAGACATTATTATATATTAAATCATGAATGATTAGTTTCTCAAAGAAATTTGAACTTATGTTGAAGTAGGTAAAAAAGGGAAACATTCCATGGGAACCCTTACCTATATAGGTTATTTATTTAACACATTTTATTTATAGCCTTTACTATTATATGTATAATTTTTATTATGTACGCATGGATTAGATAGAATTAGAAACTGTTCATGGTGGTACACTTAGTATATCTCAATCCCTATCTACTTCACCATTATGTACTCATACAGACTTCATTGATGCAATAAGGGAAAAGGGAAAGCAACTTACTATGTATGGTTAGTTACCATGCTAGGATGGGGTATGGGGGCATATAGCCAAGCCTATTCTTGAGGTCCTAAAAGATATAACCTTGGGTATTTTGTTTATTTTTGGTATAGAAAATTATATATGATGGTTCCCAGATCCTCTAGTGTTTACTTTTTATATATCATTCCATCATCATCAATTTTTTATATAACCTTGTTGGATGTGATTCACTTGGTTATTTATATGATGGATGTTTACTCTTCCACTATTTTTTTATCTTTTATAATTTTGATATTGATTGATATAGTTACACCGTTATGCTAATTTTTTTTCATGAGGGTATAGTCTCCACAATGTACTACCATAGACCCTTATTACTATTAGGAAACCTCTAGCATACGGGGGGGGGGGGGGGGTGCTTGAGGTCATGTGGCCAACCGAGTTCAGTTACTATTCGGTGAACTTGGTTTAGGATGTCAAAAAGTAGAATCAAATGAGTTTATCTTATTTTCATTCATTTTCTTACTAATTGGAATAGTAGAATGGGGAAATAATATGTGTCATGATTCGTCATATGTCTGTTCCTAAGAGTATCTAACCCACATATAGTAAAAATTGAAATTATCTGGGACGAGACATATAGTTCCAGATGGCGCTTATTACAGTTGGTATGAATTCACCATTGGGTGATGCAGTTGATGTTTTATTTTCTTGAGGACTATGTATTTTTACCCTTGTTCTCATATGGAAAGGATGTATTGCTTCATGAATAATTTAAGAACATGAGGATTTTTATGTGATTAATATTCAATGCCATGTTATATAACTATATGCATTGCTTGCAGCATGTTATAGTTCCTTCATTTCTTATTACATGAAATTTGACTAACATTTTATTCAGGGACAGGATGAATAACTTGTTATGATTAAATTTATGCCACATTTCATTTTATTATAAGTATGGGATTTTATAAATTAGAAATGGTGATCTATATAATTAACCCATTTAAAATGATTTATATGTATATTATTAAGATCTTAAATGAAATGAAATTCTGAAATGAAATAGTCATTTTCTAATGGGTATTTCAATTTCTACATAAATGGTGTTTTCCCTATATAACTTGTAATTTACACTCTTTATACCAATAAATTTGACTTATAATAGAGAGATTTGCCCTGGCCTGAACTCAAAAGTGGGAAGTAGGTAGTGTATCTTGATTTTGTTATGATCATTACATTTCTGAGGCCTGGCTTTAAGTGCAAGAATATGGGTGTGACACATAGATATAATATAAGTATACCTATTTTATTCTTATATCTATGATTATAGTAGTTATTAAATCTTGTATTGATCAATGTGTTTGGAATTTTTGGATACATTCCACCATGAAGAACTTGATTCATATTCTAGGAGGGTTTTGAAGATTAGGCCCTAGATGTGGTAGTCCCTGGGTCACCAGTACAACCTATCATCGTTTCACTTGAGGAACTGCTTGTTTTATATGGAATGGAAACTAATGCCCAATTTGGAGAGAGTTACTACAATTTATATAGATTGTATAGGGAGCCCCTCAACCTTCCCCAATAATGTAATAGTTGAAGTTGGAGTTCCAACAGCATCATCCACCAATGTTTTTAGGGGATGGTGTCCTCCAGGTTGCTGTGTAATGGATAGACACATTTCTTTCAAACATCAAGCATATTAAGACACCACATGGGAAAATAGTGACGCTCAATAAATATGTTCTATGGGATTATACCAAGATATGGTGGAGGTTATTACTCAAATGGATCATCATCGGGGCATGTATGGTATGGATTTTCATATGGTCTTCTATAATAATTTCTATCCAAAGACATCGAGGAATGGGAGAACTAGATATTTTATGCACTTGGAGAATAACACATTGTTAGTCATTGACTATTATTATAATTTAAATGTTCTCTAGTGTTTTTTACCTATTCTATTAGGTGATGAGTTATCCAATGAAGGGAAATTAATTGATGGTCTTTGGTATGACATATAATCAATTTTGAATATCTTTTAGCTGACTATAATATCCAAGATAGTGTACTAAATACTTATCATTGAGTGTAACCTGAGAGAGGTTGGGGGTATGGTCCATGGTAGTTCAACACCAAGATTTGTAACTACATTAACCAGTAGTAGGAAGCGTCATTTGGATATTACACATAGTGATATTAGTTTCCAGGGTGAATCCTCATGTAGAAAGATGAGATTCTAGTAAAGAAGTAGACTGAGACTTATGAAACCTTAGTTTATGAGGGACCTAGTTGAACGTCGGTCATGTAGAAAGATGGGTCATCTAAAGTTATTTTTATTAAATTTTACTACATTCTCTAGAGAGATAGGGTCTTCACCCAATCCACATTCATGGGAAAGGTCAACAACTTCTCATCAACCAAAGACCTGGAGTGTGATCAGCCAATCAGGCTGAGGTGGTGGTCCTGGTTGGGGTAGCTAGAAACTATACTTATGGAACCAACAAAGATGTCCTAGTCAGGGTATCTAGGCTAAATCTCATGGTCATAGATTAGGCCATATGTACACAGTGGTGATGATTCACGAGGAGTAGAGTTCCTAACCTTCTACAGTTAGGGGTATTATTCTAGTTGCCTCTACTTTAGTATCTTCTCTTTTGATATTGGTTATTCGAATTGATTTATACCTTTTCCTAATGTAGAGATCCTTGTGATGAATGTTTAATTTTAATGAGGCATGATTAAACTTGATAATCCATTGGGAATTTGACCAGAGAGTGTAAGCCAGTTTAGGGAGTTCCCCATCAAGATAGGTGGGTGTTCATTCATATGGGACATCTATCCTTGAGATAAAAGGGTTTGATATCATTCTCCGGATGAAATGGTTAGTTTCCTATCAGGATTATGTTAACTAACATACTATAAGGGTTACTTTCACATCACAAGAGGGATGTATTGTTTTTAAAAGGGTGAATGGGATGTCCATGTAAGCCTAGCTATATCCAAGCATCATGGGTTCGGAAAGATAACAACTTATATTTCTATATTTTATATGGATGGTCAGTGAATGCATTAGGAAAATATCTCTATTGTGGTAGACTATTTTAGGGATGTATTTATGAATGAATTCTCAAGACTAACTTTTATGTGAGAGGTAGATATTCCCATTGATCTAGTTCAATGGGATGCATTGTAACATTCCTCCTTTTAGGATGTCTACTGCTGATTTTCAAGAGCTAAAGAGGCAATAGAGGATTTGAAAGCTTAGGGTTTTATATGAACCAGTTATTCACTGTGGGTTTCATCAGTCCTATTCACCAAGACGGTAGATGGTACCCTTATCATTTTCAAGGATTTCATTCAATTAAAATTTCTTTAGGTTAAGAGCCAGTATCCATTTACTCATATAGATGATATCCTAAACTAGTTGTAAGGACCAAGGGTTTTATACAAGATTGATTTGAGATTAGGTTATCACCATGTTCATGTTACACTATGATATATAAAATGTACAACATTCCATAGTAGGAGTAAGTCGTGGTGTCTAGGTATCATCAATTGATGCCACATGAGAGTAACTACCAGATGCACGATATCTAGTTAGCTAATGTGGTTCACACCTTACACTATTAGAGGCATTACTTACTAGGAGATAATTTTTTCGAGTATACAGACTAAAATATCTACAAGTACAAATTTACACAACATGATTTGAATCTTAGAAAATGAATGTGGGTTGAATACCTATATTCCTTTGACTTCAAGCCTAATTATACAGCAAGTAAGGGAAATTCATTTTTTGATACTCTGATAAGGAAGGCTCAATAACTAAAACCAAAAAAATCAAGAGTATAAAAAATATACAAGTACAAGTCCAATAAAAATGATGAAAAAATAGGAAAACCAATAACACCATGTGATAATGTTGGTAAACTCCCAACATCTCACCACCAGCTACTCAACTCTAATGATATGAATCCATTTCTCCTCACTATGGTGCCTTGCCTTTCCCTGCATTTAATGTCATAACATGGTCTGTGCACTGCTGAATGGGTACGTAAAATAAAAGCTAAAAATCTTCATAGGGTCTCACCCAGGTCTTTCCTACTAAGTCTCTAAACAATATTCAAAGCATGCTTAACTTTTTATAAAACAATTCATTATAATAGTTTAATGATTTTTCTATCATAACAAAGGAAAAATAGTTTGATTCCCCATTTTTTCACATTTACAAAAAAAGGTGGTTAATTGGTTAAAAATAATTTCACATCCATTTATCCCAGTAGATATATCTTCCAAAAAAATAAACCATGTATCACATATCATATCAAATCCATGGTAGTATAATGAAAATAATACAACCCAAAAGTTGAAGAACAATTAACATCATGTCTGAGATCATACTAGGTTCGGATAACTAGGACACTTGTACCCAACATAGCCAATCATGTATGCATTATGCCACTATATATATGCATCATGTATTTATATTAGGTAAACACCTAAGAAATTGAATTTCTCTATAGTTCTAACAAGTCCCTAGATCAAAATTCTTAAGGAGAAGAGGAAATCCCTTATTAAACCCCCCAAAAAGTGGATGCGACCTATTACTATACCATCCACATAAGTACCCAAGGATTCCCATTTACACTATTTTCCATATCAATTTATCAAATCATTTCATCTAACCATTCTTGGAAAACCGTTTCTAAAAACAATTTCAAAATTTCTTGATTTTTTTCATTTACCAAAACTAGGGGAAATCCATATTTTATAAAAAAAATAAGGTTCCACCCACACAGACAAAACAAATCAATAAGATCATTCCATTTCATTTAATAATTTTTTTTTATAATAAGAAACAGGATCAATTTATCTCACCAACACATGCTAGAGACAGATCCACATGCCTCATAACTCAGGTCGCTCATGCCCCGGAAAATATCCACCACAAGGATGAAACCATTATTGGAAACGGAGGCCCTAGAATTAATCTACACATCTTATAATTGATCCAATTCAACAAAAGGATCTGTAGAGAATATGAAAAAACATAAAACCTCAAGAATTTATACCCTCTCCACTAAAACCAACAATGTTTGACCCAAAAAAACAAGTTTACACAATGGATCTAGCCAGAATTACGAAGAAACATCACCACTGATCAATAAAACCAACAACCCAATGCAAAGGTTCTACCATGATCAAATGGAATGAAGAAGATAAAATTATCTTACCCTTAGAGATTCAACACAACCTCCCTAATGGTCCAAAGTTGAATGAATCAATACAAATATAATAAAGGATCCCAAAATCACTTGATGATAGATATAGGTCAAGATCAAGGAGAGATGAATAAAAATTAATGAAAAATAAATTGATGTATTTCCCTAAAAGATGACCTTCTAACAGATTCATGATGCGTAAACCTTTAAGCATATTTTAATCAATGGGGTTCTAGTATTTTGAAAAACGCATCTCCCTTTTATTAAGATTCGATATTTAAATATTATATGGTGTGAAACCTTTAAAAAACATGTACTTCATTAACATCAACCCTAAAAACATACACATCATGCACACCTATTACACATTGTGTATTTTTTCACCGGACTGTAAAAACTATATATCCTTTAAAAAACCTCAAACCAACTTATGAGTTCTCCAAACTCAGGGAGAACCCAGATATTCCATTAATATAATTATACTGGGAATCTATTAATTAAAAAAAACATACATCCCTAAAAATTTTGTAATTTTGATTAGTAAATTTTATCTATCCTAAGTGTTGACCTCACCTGTTTTGATAATCCCAATTATGTGTTCATATATTATGCTATTCTCAATTACTGTTGATCAACATTTTAATTCTTTCAAATCAGTGATCAAGTTAATAATAATATTTAAATAATCTCTGATTTATGTTAATCTCGATTATCCTTGTTTATAAAAGCTTTGAAACAATTCTAAGTCAATTAGATGTGGTTTTCATAAGACCCAGAGCTACCGATAGCCAGAGCTACCGATAGCCATAGCTACCGATAGCCAGAGCAACCGATAGCCAGAGCTACCGATAGACAGAGCTACCAATAGCTAGAGCTATAGATAGACAGAGCTACCGATAGCCAGAGCTACCGATAGCCAGAGCTACCGATAGCCAGAGCTACCGATAGCCAGAGCTACCGATAGCCAGAGCTACCGATAGCCAGAGCTACCGATAGCCAGAGCTACCGCTGCACACAGAGCTACCGCTGCACACAGAGCTACCGATACACAGAGCTACCGATGCACACAGAGCTACCGATGCACCCAGAGCTACCGATGCACACAGAGCTACCGATGCACACAGAGCTACCGATGCACAGAGCTACCGATACACAGAGAGCTACCGATAAGAGCTACCTATAAGAGCCACCGATAAGAGTTGGAAGAGCTACCGATGGAAGATCCTACACCGAGTCAACCATACACGTCTACAGACAAACAACTACCTATAATGAACTGCGGAGTCAAATCCTATATCATCGACACTATTTGTTTATTATACTAACAGTTACATTTGTTACTTTTGATGCATTTAATGTTATTAAATGATTTATGTTTCCATTTCAGGAAACCGTACCAAGTACGATCAAAAAGTATAATCATTCCTTCTTCTCAGAAAAACAAAAAGGGTATAAAGAGGACATCGTGTATGTTTCAAAATGAAGAGTGAGAGAAAATAGACTCTAAGAGATCAAGCACACAGAACACACTTGCGATCAAGCTCAAAACGTGCCAAGATCAATTGGAGAACTTTCACTCACGAGACTACTACTACCAGCCTCCAGAACATAGAGCATACATCGAGAAATCTATGCTAAAGAAGAACCACACAAAACTATTCATTCTTTGAACCGATAAGCAAGCTGAACCTAGAAGTCAAGGAAGCAGATGATACTCTGTTTTCCAGAAAGAAACCAGAAGAAGACTCAGAACGAATTCTAATCAACAAAAGGAGTCAAGAGCTGCACGAAGATCACTAGAGCCATTTATAATCTCTAAATCTTTATCTCTGTGATTTACTTTTTACATTACAAGCAGTGTGTGTTATCTGTTGTATTTTACACACACACTGTCTCCTGAACCTTAACTGGAGGATTTGTAAATCCTCACTCACTATCATTTCATTCTTTTTCCTACTGTGGATAGTGGTAGAGGTTGTGTGTGACCTGGACAGCTGGTTGCTGTTGTTTTGTTTCCCACGGATAACAGTGGCAGAGGTCTTGGACCTGGACAGTTGTAAACTATTGAACCCCAATCCAGGGTGTGGATCATCCTTATATAAACTTTTGAGAGGACTAAGTCTCGACTTGAGACTGAACCTCTTGGTTAACTCCTCTGTGTTTTTAGTTAATGTTTATATCCATACAGTACATATCTATTTCATATTCCGCTGCTATTACTTTGAAATATAATTTATTTTCAAGGATACTTTGATAGTTAAACTCGCAAGTGTTTATATTTATTGTAAACCAGTAAGTTAGTTTCAAAAGTTAAATTAATCATAAGATTAAGTTAACTGAGAACTAATCAATCTTTGAGAAACTAATTGAACCTTTATAATCTGTATAAATTCACTACAGTTTAATCTGTTTTTGAAATTGGGGGATTTTAATAGAAATTGTTTTTAGCATAAATTTTAATTGGAACTCAATTCACCCCCCTCTTGAGTGTCCACTCCGACCAACATTTGGTATCAGAGGGATGTTAATATCTTCTAAATTACTCTGTTTTCAACTGTGATTTTAGTTGTATTTTAAAGTTCTTAAAATTTCTGTTATTTCTAAATTTTTATCTCTTTAAATTTTGTTTATAATGGATAATAGACTTGAGGGTGCTGCTACTAACCGGCCACCTTTCTTTAATGGAAATAACTATGCTCAGTGGAAACTTAAAATGAAAATTCATC
Source organism: Viscum album (assembly GCA_963277665.1). Lineage (NCBI taxonomy): Eukaryota > Viridiplantae > Streptophyta > Magnoliopsida > Santalales > Viscaceae > Viscum > Viscum album. The sequence continues at coordinate 1,379,576,717 of OY728156.1, forward strand.
TAGAAAGCATGAGTTTTGATATTTGGACTGCTATTGAATCTGAATAAAAAATTCCCACTACTGATATATATACTTGGGATGAATCTACAACGACTGCTTACAATAAAAATTGTAAAGCTATGAATGCTCTGTACTGTGCTCTAGGAGATGAAGAATTCAACAGAATTTCTGCATGCAAAACTGCTTTTGAAATTTGGGATACCTTGGCTGTTTCTCACGAAGGAACAACCAATGTTAAAGAAATGAGATTAAACACTTATACTATTAAATATGATAATTTAAAAATGAAGCATGATGAACCTATTTCTGACATGTATCTCATGTTCAATGAGATAGTGAACACAATGAGCTCACTCGGAAAGATTGTTCCTGCAAAAGAACAAATTATGAGAATACTGAGATGTTTGCCAGATTGATGGAGAGGTACATCCGTTTCAATTAGAGAATCATGTGACATTGGAACACTGCCTGTTAAGGAGTTAATTGGTAAGATGATGATGTATGAAGAAGAGATTAAAGTAAATAAAGAAGAAGATGAGGAACCCAAAAGAAAATCGGTAGCGTTTAAAACTACTTCCTTTAAGAGTAAAGACAAGGATAAACTACAAATGGAGACTGAGAGTTCAATGAGTTAAAATTCAGAATCTGACAGTGATGCCGAGATGGCTCAAATAGCCAGGAGATTGAAGAAGTTTTATAGGAAAAATAAATTCTTTAGGAAACCAAATTACAAAGGAATGTATGACCAACAAGGCAAATGGAAAAAGGATTGGAAGAAGGCTGACAGAACTGATGAAGTTGTCTGCTATGAATGCAAGCGAAAAGGACATATCAAAGCAGACTGTCCAAAGTTAAAATTAAAAAAGAAATATGATTACAAAGACAAGAAGTACAAGAAAGCCATGAAGGCTAACTAGAGTTCTTCAGAAGACAGCACTAGTGAAGCCGAATCTTCGGACTCTGAAAGGAATCGAGCCAACATGTGTTTCATGACAAATACTTCTGAGGTAACATCTGACACTCCGGTTTTAAATTCATATTATTCTGGAGATGATTCTGATTCAGAAAACATGTCAAAATCTGAACTATTTGAGTACTGTGATATGTTGGAAGAAACCTGTAATGAGCTTAAAGACAAATACAAAGGTTTAAAGAAACAGTATGCTTTAAGTGTTAAGCATAAATCTGATCATGATATAGAAAAGGAAAAGAATTCTAAACTACTAAAGGAAAATATAGAACTAAAACTGTCAAATGAGAAACTTAGAAAGGATTTAGAAAAATTCACAAATGGAAAGGATGCTTTAACTCAAATTCTTGGAAATCAAGTTGCACCTAGATATACTACTGGTTTAGGATACCAACTAGGACAGAGACAGTTCACCAGAACCCTATTTATTCCTAAGTCTGAAAAATATATTTCTAGTTCCAGATTTGGAAATTCATTTGCTTCAACAGGATATTCATATGGTTATAGACCAAATAAAGTCTATCTTTCAAAATCTGCTACTTCTGTTAATTGTATAAAACCAATAAAAAAAATCTGGGTACCTAAAGCCCCAATTGCTAACCTATCTGGACCCAAGAAAATATGGGTACCAAAGTCATTTCCTGTTTAAATCTGTCTTATAGGAGACCTGCTTGAAGAGCTGTCACAAGAAGATATGGTATTTAGACAGTGGGTGCTCAAGACACATGACTGGAGATTATTCTTGCTTCAAGATCTTAATAAAGGTTGATGGAGGTCATGTCACCTTTGGTGACAACTCTAAAGGAAAAATCATTGGCCTAGGCCAGATTGGTAACACTAACTCAGTATTAATTTCTAAAGTTTTATTCATTGATGGACTTAAATATAAATTGCTTAGTATATCTCAATTATGTGATGATGGTTTCAATGTCAAGTTTGAAAATGATTCGTGTGATGTTTTTAACTCCAAAAATTCTTTAGTATTTTCTGCTCTAAGGAATGAAAATGTTTATGCTGTTGATTTAAATTCTTTAGCCAAACAAAATATTTCTTGTTTGAATGCTTTTCATAATGAATCTTGGCTATGGCACAGAAGATTAGGACACTGCAACATTCACTCACCTAGAAAACTGGCTAGGAAAAACATAGTTAGAGACTTACCTAAGTTAGAATTCCCAAATGACAAAGTGTGTAATCCCTGTCAAAAGGGAAAACAACACAAAGTTTCTTTTAAATCAAAGAAAGAAGTGTCAACTTCTCAACCACTTGAGTTGGTTCACATGGTTTTGTTTGGACCATCAAGAGTTTCTAGTTTAAATGGGAAGCATTATGTCTATGTCCTTGTAGATGACTTTTCTAGATATACTTGGTTATACTTTCTAGCTCACAAATGTGAAGCTTGTCCTTACTTTGTTAAATATTCCAAGTCTATAGAGAACCTTAGTGGTATTAAGATTAAAACCCTAAGAAGTGATCATGGTCGTGAGTTTGAAAATCATGAGTTTGAATCTTACTGCTCACACAATGGCTATAGTCACAATTTCTCTACCCCTAGGACTCCCCAACAAAATGGTGTAGTAGAAAGGAGAAATCGAACCCTTCAAGAAATAGCTAGAACCATGCTCAATGAATATGAACTGCCTATTTACTTTTGGGCTGAAGCTGTTAATACAGCTTGTTATGTTATCAATAGAGTCTTGTTTAGACCTGTTCTTAAGAGGACTCCCTATGAGTTGTGGAACCATAGGAAACCTAAGGTTAACTACTTCAGAGTTTTTGGCTGCAAAGTCTTTATTCTCAATATCAAAGACAATCTTGACAAATTTGCATCCAAGAGTGATGAATGAATTTTTCTGGGCTACTCTATTTCAAGTAAAGCTTATAGAGTTTTCAATAAGAGAACCAAATGTGTGGAAGAATCTGTTCACATCAAATTCGATGAAACTGATCCACATGAGCCTAAAACCTCTCTTGAGAATCTTGAAGAAGATTTGTCAATTCTGGACCTTAATGATAAATCTAAAGAACCTGTTATAAAAACATCCAGTTTTGGACTTTCTCCAGAATCTGCTTCTGTTGAACCCGAACCTATAGATGAACCTGAAGTCTCTAGTCCAACCTTTACCAAATCGACTAAGATTCTAAAGAATCATCCTTTAGACGCTGTTGTTGGTAATCTTGATAGAGGAACACAAACTAGAGCTTCTCTAAGGAACCAGGTTGAACATCAAGCTTTTCTGTCACAACTAGAACCCAAAAATATCAATGATGCTATCAATGATGAATTTTGGGTAATAGCCATGCTAGAAGAGTTAAATCAATTTGAAAGAAACAAAGTATGGGAATTAGTTGACAGACCCAAGGACACCTTGACAATAGGAACAAAATGGGTTTTTAGAAATAAAGTCGATGAATCAGGAAGCCTAGTTAGAAACAAAGCTAGACTAGTTGCACATGGATATAGTCAAGAAGAGGGTATAGACTGTGGAGAAACTTTTGCACCTGTAGCTCGACTGGAAGCTATTAGGATCTTACTTGCATATGCATCACACCTGAATTTCAAGTTATATCAAATGGATGTCAAAAGTGCATTTCTAAATGGTTTTATAATTGAAGATGTTTTTGTGGAACAACCACCTGGATTTACAAACCCTCATTTTCCAAATCAAGTTTTTAAACTTTCTAAAGCTTTATATGGTTTAAAACAAGCTCCAAGAGCTTGGTATGATAGACTCATCAATTTTCTTATTTCAAAAGGTTTTACTAAAGGGATTGCTGATCCAACTCTTTTTATTAAATGAAATTCTAAAGATGTTTTGGTTGTAAAAATCTATGTTGATGATATTATATTTGGATCTTCTAAACACTCTTTATGTACTGATTTTTCAAAAAGTATACAAAATGAATTTGAATTGAGCTTAATGGGAGAGCTTAAGTATTTTCTTTGTTTTCAAATTTTTCAAACTAGAGATGGAATTATTCTAAATCAATGTAAATATACAAAAGATATTTTAAAACGTTTTGGATTGGATAGCATTAAGAAAAATGATACACCTATGAGTACTACCTGTAAGTTGGATACAGATGAAGCTGGGAAACCAGTGGATCAAACCAATTACAGAGGTATGATTGGGAGCTTACTTTATCTTACTGCTAGTCGACGAGACATTATGTTCAGTGTATGTATGTGTGCTAGATTTCAATCTAATCCTAAAGAATCACACTTACTAGCTGTTAAAAGGATTTTAAATATCTTAAGCATATTGTAAATTTAGGTTTGTATTATCCAACAGGACAATCATTTGATCTAACTAGCTATTCAGATGCTGACTTTGCTGGATGTAAGTTAGAAAGGAAAAGCACATTTGGAACATGTCATTTACTTGGGAAATCCCTAGTGTCATGGTGTAGTAAGAAACAGAACTCAGTTGCATTGTCTACTGCCGAAGCAGAGTATATAGCTGCTGGTAGTTTCTGTGCACAAATTCTGTGGATGAAACACACTTTATTGGACTATGGATTTGAGTTTAAACATGTTTCAATTAACTGTGACAACACTAGTGCAATAAACATATCTAAGAACCCTGTATCTCACTCTAGAACCAAACACATAGATGTAAGACATCATTTTCTGAGAGATCATTATGAAAAAGGTGATATTACTCTTGAATTTATTGGCACTGAACATCAATTGGCCGATATTTTCACTAAACCTTTAAGTTCTGATAGGTTAAGTTACATTAGGCACGAGCTGGGGATGATAAATTTTCACCGATGTTGAAATTCTCACCGATGTTGAAATTCTCACCGATGCTGAAATTCTCATCGATGTTAAATTCTCACCGATGCTGAAATTCTCACCGATGTTGAAATTCTCACCGATGTTGAAATTCTCACCGATGTTGAAATTCTCACCGATGTTGAAATTCTCACCGATGTTGAAATTCTCACCGATGTTGAAATTCTCACCGATGCTGAAATTCTCACCGATGTTAAATTCTCACCGATGTTGAAATTCTCACCGATGTTGAAATTCTCACCGATGCTGAAATTCTCATCGATGTTAAATTCTCACCGATGTTGAAATTCTCACCGATGTTGAAATTCTCACCGATGCTGAAATTCTAACCGATGTTAAATTCTCACCGATGTAAAATTCTCACCGATGTTGAAATTCTCACCAATGTTGAAATTCTCACCGATGCTGAAATTCTCACCGATGATCAATTCTCACCGATGCAATGTTTTAAAACATCTGTCTGCCGCCAAGAATATGAATCATTTTATTTTTATGTTATTTTACATTATTCATTTATTTATGATTCCGACGTGATAAAACTAAGCCTAAGCTGCTTCTCACTCCACCGGACCCAAAACCTTTCACCTTTGAATCTTAGCTCCCTAATCGACTGAGAACCCTAAATCCGCGATGGCAAAAACCAAGATTCCTGCCAGCCGAGATGATAGTGTAGAGCCTAACACAAAGAAGCAGAAAGTTCAGCAAGAATCTAGTGGACGTAATGTCAGAACTAGGTCGGGAAAGCGACCAGTAAACCCTCATTTGCAGAATAGAGATATTGTGATTGAAAAGGAGTTATGCGTAAATTGGCTGCTACCAAGAAAGTCGTTGGTGCTTGAAATTTTGGAAGATCAGAGATGGGTAGATTTTTTTTCAAATAACAATGGTCCCTGCTACCTGAAGTTAGTGAAACAGTTCTACGAATTTGTAAGCTTCGAGAAGTCTGAGAATGAGAATCGGGTAACTTCTTTTTTAAATGGAAAAGAAATGTCGTTTTCTTCAGTAGAGTGGGCATAATGTTTAAAAGTCCCGCATGAAGGTGTATCCGGGTATGTATCAAGAGAAATTCCACCTACCAGTAACAACTTTGACTATGAGGCCGCTTTAAAAGAACTAACGGGTAATGGAAGTCAAATGCAAGTGGTTTCTACTGAATTGTATGGAGAGAACAGATTGCTTTTCAAATTTGCTCAACATGTTTTGATACCGAGGAGAGGAGATTTTTCTAATCTGAGATATCAAGATATTTATCTTCTACATCTGTTAAGACATGGTGTGAAAGTTAATCTGTGCAGACTGCTATTGAGTCAAATGGAAGACATGATTAGGCCAAAATCAAAGACTAATGCTTTATTCTTGGCCAAAATGATCTCTGTGATGATAAAAGTGAAAGGGATAGCTGAGTCTCAGGATGAGACAGTTGTAGTTAAGAATAACTTCTGTATCACTACTACAGTTTGTAAGTACATGAAAATCAATTGGAACCTGTGGAAAGGAGAATGGGTTAGTGATGACCAGAAGGTGTATGATAAATTTAATCCTGTGGATTATCCTTCAAGGCCAAAGGATAAAAGAGATCCAGGTTTAGGACCTGATGAAGAGGAACCCGAGTACAGTGATGAGTCAGAAGAAGAAGAAGAGGAAGAAACTCCTATGGATATTGGAGGAGATCCAGACTTGCCCCCAAGTCCTGTTACTGAGTTTGTATACTCAAGAAAAGGAAAAGTAGAGGAAGTGTTATCTATTCATGAGGATGATCAGCCAGTTCCTCAGTAGGAAGGAGAAAAAGAGAACGTATCTGAATCGTCTGATTCTGCTAGGTTGAGTCTGAGTCCACTGATTGGAAACTCAGTTGTTCCTACTGTTGAATTAGAAAAAGAAAGAGAAGAAGTTGTACCTTTTCTAGAAAATCTCTTTACTGCTGCTGAGATGGAAGTTGTTGTGGAATATTCTGATGAAGAAAGACCAGCAGAGAATGTAGTTGTTGTACATAAGAATGCACCCATTGAGGGGGAGCATCATTCCAATCTTGGAAATGTTACAGTGGATGTTGAGATTGAAGACTGGGTAGAAGACCCAGGTTTTATAGTCTGTGGTTTGGATTATCCTGATTCGGATAATGAAGTATCCTTGAATAGACCAAAGATAAGCTATGACATCAATTCTGAGTTATTACCTGATGATGTGGTCCGAGTACATGATTTAGATGTGCTGAAAGAAAATCTCAAAGTCAGTTTTGTAGAAGAAGTAAAGACAATGGAATCTTTTTTAGTATCCTCGATTCAATCTGTCATGAATGATTCAGTAGTAAGTTTAGCTTCTGCAAGAATATCTACTACAGTTGCTCCTACTGATTTTGTTACAAAGTTTGATCTCGAATCCCTGAAGCATGAGCTGAAAGAATCCTTCAGTGCCTCAGTTGCTGAGATGAAGAACTGTTTTCGTGAAGAAGTGAATTTGTTAGAACAATCTCTTGAGATTTCTCTTGGTTTCAATCTGTCAACTTTTATGGGTGAGCTAATGGAAGCAGTCAAAGAGTGCCAGACCCAATCTTCTAGAATAGAAGCAGATCTTGAAGCCTTAAAGAAGTCTGTTACTGCTTTAGATTCTTACATGAGCTCAAAGCCTCAAGCTGATAAGGATTTAGCCTATTTGAAAAGTGTTGTAAGCCAAATGGTCTCAGTATTTGAAGATTTCAAATATTCTATAAAGGATCATGTTAAAAATCAGGACTCTCAACTGCAAACTCTAATTAGTGGCTTAACCAAAAGTTTCAAAGAAACTGTATCTTTCTCAGTTTGTCCTCTAGCTTCAAAACCTGCATTTGATTTGAATCAATTACGAGCTATGATGAAGGAGGAGCTTGGTTCTATATCAACCAGTGGCTCTGTGGACTCATCAGATCTAAGACGATTAGTGCTCTCTACAAGAGATTCAGTCAGGGAAATAGTGACAATCGTCCACAACCATATGAAAGAGGCCTTTGCCTCTCAGGAGGAAATCAAGAACAAGGTGGATTATTATTTCCAAAGGATTTTTACCAAGCAACAACTCAACCATCATTTCAAGCTGATGTTGGAAAACATGAAGTTACCCCCTGTAACTCAAACCTTCCGAGAACAAGTGAGCAAGCTCAGGCAGCTGACTCCTGCCTTAGAAAAATTCATGGAGAACAAAGATGATTTTATATCTGCTGTGGAAAGAGGAGGAGGAATCATTATGGATTTCAGAAATCTGTTGCTGCCCTTTTTGTATGTTGATGCCAGACCAGTTATTGTCCCTCCTGCCTTGCCTGCCTCTGCCTCTACTGAGTCTCCTGTCCAGATGACTCCTGCTCAGGCCATTAGAAGCCTCACACCTATGATCACTCAACAAACTTCCCCATATAGGCCAGGCACTATATCAGTGGCTCATCCTCCTGTGATCATTTCTGGAATTCCAAATCCCTCACTCACATCCTCACCACCTGCCTCCTCTTCTGATCCAAAAGGAAAATCTCATGTTTAAGATCAGGATTGCTAAAGTGGCCAGGCTGTTTGATAAGAATTTTTTTTTTCTTTTCTATTCTGTTTATGTAAGTTTTGTCTGGTCTAATACACATGATTTTCTTTACACTCTCTCTGTTTATCAGTTTTCTATGTCTTTTTTCCCACTTTTTGATTATCAGAAAGGGGGAGAAAAATATAAAGAAAGAGAAAGAAAAGGGGAGAAAAATATAAAGAAAGAGAAAGAAAGGGGGAGACATATGCTATAAAGAGGAGGAGAAATATCAAAGGGTAGAAATTTGAGCCTTTGATACTATTCTTACGTTTCCTTATTTGGTACCAATTCTTTCAAAACTTATCTCTGATACTATTGTATTTAATACTAACTATGATAATTTTTGATCTATCTCATTCTATTACTATTTCCTCTATTTCCTCTGATACTGCTTTCTTTGAGAAATTCCAATATAAATTTTATATTCCCTTATACTATATTCTCACTATTCTTGGTCATATCATAAGTTGTGATTATCAAAAAGGGGGAGATTGTTGACCTCACCTGTTTTGATAATCCCAATTATGTGTTCATATATTATGCTATTCTCAATTACTGTTGATCTACATTTTAATTCTTTCAAATCAGTGATCAAGTTAATAATAATGTTTAAATAATCTCTGATTTATGTTAATCTCGATTATCCTTGTTTATACAAGCTTTGAAACAATTCTAAGTCAATTAGATGTGGTTTTCATAAGACCCAGAGCTACCGATAGAAAGAGCTACCGATAGCCAGAGCTACCGATAGCCAGATCTACCGATAGCCAGAGCTACCGATAGCCAGAGCTACCGATAGCCAGAGCTACTGATATCCAGAGCTACCGATAGCCGGAGCTACCGATAGCCAGAGCTACCGATAGCCAGAGCTACCGATAGCCATAGATACCGATGCACACAGAGCTACCGATGCACACAGAGCTACCGATACACAGATCTACCGATGCACACAGAGCTACCGATGCACATAGAGGTACCGATGCACACAGAGCTACCGATGCACACAGAGCTACCGATGCACAGAGCTACTGATGCACAGAGAGCTACCGATAAGAGCTACCGATAAGAGCCACCGATAAGAGTTTGAAGAGCTACCGATGGAAGATCCTACACCGAGTCAACCGTACACGTCTACAGACAAACGGCTACCTATAATGAACTACGGAGTCAAATCCTATATCCTCGACACTAGTTGTTTATTATACTAACAGTTACATTTGTTACTTTTGATGCATTTAATGTTATTAAATGATTTATGTTGCCATTTCAGGAAACCGTACCAAGTACAATCAAAAAGTATAATCATTCCTTCTTCACAGAAAAACAAAAAGGTTATAAATATGACATCGTGTATGTATCAAAATGAAGAGTGAGAGAAAATAGACTCGAAGAGATCAAGCACACAGAACACACTTGCGATCAAGCTCAAAACGTGCCAAGATCAACTGGAGAACTTGCACTCACGAGACTACTACTACCAGTCTCCAGAACATAGAGCATACATCGAGCAATCTATGCTAAAGAAGAACCACACAAAACTCTTCATTCTTTGAGCCGATAAGCAAGCTGAACCTGGAAGTCAAGGAAGCAGATGATACTCTGTTTTCCAGACAAAAACCAGAAGAAGACTCAGAACGAATTCTAATCAACAAAAGGAGTCAAGAGCTGCACGAAGATCACTAGAGCAATTTCTAATCTCTAAATCTTTATCTCTGTGATTTACTTTTTACATTACGAGCAGTGTGTGTTATCTGTTGTATTTTACACACACACTGTCTCCTGAACCTTAACTGGAGGATTTGTAAATCCTCACTCACTATCTTTTCATTCTTTTTCCCACTGTGGATAGTGGTAGAGGTTGTGTGTGACCTGGACAGCTGGTTGCTGTTGTTTTGTTTCCCACGAATAACAGTGGCAGAGGTCTTGGACCTGGACAGTTGTAAACTGTTGAACCCCGATCCAGGGTGTGGATCATCCTTATATAAACATTTGAGAGGACTAAGTCTCGACTTGAGACTGAACCTCTTGGTTAACTCCTATGTGATTTTAGTTAAAGTTTATATCCATACAATACATATCTATTTCATATTCCGCTGCTATTACTTTGAAATATAATTTATTTTCAAGGCTAATTTGATGGTTAAACTCGCAAGTGTTTATATTTATTGTAAACCAGTAAGTTAGTTTCAAAAGTTAAATTAATCATAAGATTAAGTTAACTGAGAACTAATCAATCTTTGAGAAACTAATGGAACCTTTATAATCTGTATAAATTCACTACAGTTTAATCTGTTTTTGAAATTGGGGGATTTTAATAGAAATTGTTTTTAGCAAAAATTTTAATTGGAACTCAATTCACCCCCCTCTTGAGTGTCCACTCCGACCAACACTAAGGAGTCCCTAGACACAAACAAGTAAACTGGAAACAAATATAGTGAATAGAATTACCTAAAATCATTTAATATAATTTCGCAAATTCCCATACTATAATAATTTTCATGCCTGGGAAAGTCGTGTGAAATAATAGGTTCTCATAAAGAGGTGAGGCCACTTCTCACTCCTCAATAACTCATGATACCAAGTATATTGGGAATCTAATCTATGCTTCCATAAAACTCTTACAAACAAAATAGACTTTCCATGAAATAATTTCACTTGAGAGTCAAAAATATAAATTGGATGCTCAACAATGGGAATATCTATCTTTGAATAAATAATCTCCCTGACCAATACATAAGACGGGTCAAGATGTTATTCCATGAGTAGTGCTACGTGAAAAAACATTTCGAATTACTATCAATTAAGTCAGTAATTCCAATCTGTAGGTTACCTACCCAAGATTCCTAATGACCTGAAATGGTCCAACATATCTCGGATCCAAATTTACCTTTTTTTCAAGATGACGATAACCCAAATGAGGAGAAACATTCAGAAAAACCTAGTCCCTTAAGAAAAAAATCCAAACTATGACACTGTTGATGTGAATAATAAATCTTCTAAGTATTCACAGTCACCAAACAATGATGAATAACATGAATCCTCACTGGAAACTCCTTGATAATACTTGGTACCACCAAAGAAGCTTCTACCACATATTCCTAACAAATAGTTGATCTACACGGGTGAATATACAAAGCCTTGAATGTAACTATTATAATTGATGACTAATAAATAAATTTATATGAAAAATCAAGCAATATTAAATGCTAAACCAAGATCCATCAATATTCAAGACATAGGCATGGTTCAAATCCCCCAAAATCTAAATAGCATGCTCTATATGGCTATATTTCTATGTATGATATATTTTAATAAATCTAAACTGAGTCCCCATCGCCTCTTGGATTGTTATCTAGATCCTAGAAGCAATCCTAGAATCCCTGTATGAAACAATATAAGAAGGAACCCCATGTAACCTCAAAAATATCGACACATATAGCTTACCCATATCATCCACTTTTGTGGTGTCTTTGATCATGATGAAATGAGATAACATTTTCAATTGAAAAATCACCACCTATATAACATTACTCCATCAGGGTGTCCATTTTAATCTAAAAAAAGTCCATGGATACCACAACCATATTATATATAGGCATCAGAAGAGGCTGGACTAAACCAGAAGGATTCAAATGTGTTTTCATTGTCTATTGGTGGGTGTAACAGTGGAACAAATAATCAGAAATTTACATCTTCATACCTAGCCACTAGAATCACCATCTAATTTCATAATAAATCTTCATAGTTCTCATATGAATTACCATTAAATAACTATTAAAAAAACATGATCCACAATGTTTCTAGGATGACCAACCAGTCCCTGAAATTCAGAATACCATTTGAAGAGAGAGACCAACTAGAAACAGTCTTCGAACCATATAGGGTTTATCGAATTTCTATAAAATTGACATCCTACTACCAACACTTTAGAATAGACTCGATGAGGGGTGATTAAAACTAATCACTAGTCAAAACCATCCCTAAAACAACCTCCTAAACATCTAGGTGAAATTGAGAAAAAATCCCATAAGGTTCCACTATTCCTTCAATTCCAAACATCTTGTGATGGAAGCTCCCTACTAAGAGTATCTTCAATGAAATTCCTATTCCCTGGGGTGTAGGTAATATCAATGTCAAGCGTATGAATATATTCTACACATTGTCTCTATTTAAGAATCAATTATTTTTTAGAAAATATATATCTTAAACTCTTATGGTAAGAAAAGGTTGTCAACCTTTCCCCAAAATGATAGTGTCACCAACAGTTACACACATGCATAATAGCTATTAGATCTGAATCATGAGTGACGTATTTCTTATCATATGGTTGAAGATGATGGGAGTTATGAGCGACCACATGATCATTTTTCTTAAGCACACAGACCAAAATAGTTCCAAAAGTATCAATGAAAACCACATACCCCTCATCGGACTCAAGTAACATTAGAATACGATCCAATGTCAAGTGTTTTTGTATATCATAAAAACTAAACTAAAAATTTTCATCCCATATGAATTCCATCCCTTTCCAAGTAAGCACATCCAATGGTGAAATCAAATTTAAGAAATCCTTAATGATCTATCTATAGTATCTATAAAAACAATGGAATCTCTGAAATATAAAAGATATTTTGTGGCTCTTCCCATGATAAAATAATATTTACCTTCTCAGGATCAATGGTTAATCTAATCTCAGAAATCACATGACCAAATAATTTCAATTCTTGAACCCAGAATATTCATTTTGAAGTATTTCCATAAAAAAATTACTTCTCTGGTTTTCCAAAACCAAACTAATATGGTACTTATTCTCATGATAGGGTCTTGAGTAAACACAAATATTATCTATGAAAACTACAAAAAAAGTGTTGATATACTGATGAAATATTTCATTCATCAAATCCATAAAAACTAAAGATGTATTAGTCTAACCAAATGATATCACAAGATATTCATAATGGCCATACCTAACCTTGATATCTATCATTAGTGTATCACACTCCCAAACATTAATCATATGGTAACCTGAATGAATATCAATCTTAGAAACCCAATTTACCCCCTTTAATTAATAAAATAAATCATCCACCTAAGGAAAAGGATACTTGTTCTTAACCATTACCCAGTTCAAATTCCAATAATCTAAACACAATTAGAGTAAACCATTGATCATTTTGGAAAAGAGCACTGAGGCTTCCCAAGGAGAATCAATTGGGTAACCCAAACCCTTCACAACCATATCTTCCAACTAAATCTTTTGATATTTAAAAACTATATGTGTTATATGATAAGAAGGTTCTAATATCAATTTTTTACCTAGCACTAGGAAAATAGTAAACATTACCTCCAAATTTAGTGGAAGCCTGGAGAAATTGTTTGTGGAAATGTCAGGAAAATCGTGAACAACATTGGGAAGATAAACAATTGAAGAGACATAATCAGACATAATTACTAATGGAGACAATAACCTCCAAATATAAGGGAGGGATAGACCTAAAAGACCGGACCATAGATCCCAATCTCCCTAAAATATCCCTGATCTCTCATCAATTGCATGAATTGGGACACACAAACGATTACAATCAAACTCAACATGACGATCGATAAAAAAATCCATCTAAATGATGATGTCAAATAGATCCATATCGAGATCATGAAAACCCAAAACTAGATCCACTTCAGCTATCAAGAATACACGATAAGGATACTAAAATCCATGCTCTTTCCTCTTCCCATGATATGTCCCTAACTCTAAAACAGAGGACATGAGATCCATTGGAAGGTTAAGAATATAAAAAAATAGCCAGATGTAAATTTGTGGGAAGCACCAGTATCAAATAAAGAAGCTATTATCGAAGATCAAATAGAGATGGTACCTCTCACCTACATATGGCCAACATATACCTCCGCTAGAAGTTTATCTTCTACATGAAGGTTCTTCTCTCATGAGGTCTATAGCTGTATCCCTAGAGTCTTTGAAGCATACTACTCCCTATCCTGTGATCCCTAACCATATAGTGGAGTATAAATAACCTAACTGAAATGCTGTAGAAGACCATAACATCCACAATAATTACACATATTTGAATGTGAATGACCTGAATACCTTATGTGTCTGACCTTTCCATGCTGATAGTAATTTTGGGGCACACTACTATCTATAACTGGAGGAATTGAATAGGAATGCTATCAAGAACCACCTCCACCACTCTTGAGATGACCCTATCACTTCCTCCTTTTCCCTTGTACACAAAAGAAGATTCCACTAAGTGGAAGAGAAGGGGAATAACACCCAACCTTTCCTGTCATATTCAGTTTTTCCATCATAGTCATATAAGCTATCTCCACATAGGTCAAAAGCTTCAACATAAATACCCATGATCTAATATTTGGCCACACACGCTAAAAGTATTTTTGAGCTTTCAACTAGTCATTATTTAAAACCAATGTGGAAAAACAAACCAAATCAAAAAACTAATTAATGTATTTCAACACTGAATTCACTCCATGATTCAAAGAGAGGAAATCTAGAGGTTTCTCTATCATCAAAGACTCTAGAAATAACAATTTGAAAAAGAGAGTCTTAAAACAATTCCAGCCCAAGCCCCTACGATTTTCCTCTGGTACTATAGAATCCCATCAATGATTTATATAAATCTCATGTATGAATTTCACACACTTTATATTGACACTCTCATATGCATATTGGAAGTCAATGATCTCATTAACCTTTTCACTACCCGACCCAATGGGACTCGAGCCTCGACTCCCCAATCCCGCCTCCAATGGACCAGGAGAAGGAATCTAGCACCGAGGAGGCTATCACACACATGGGAAGAATTAGCCTAAGGTACATGTACACACACACACCCACACACAACTCCATGAAACATTTAAGATATGTGTATATAAAAACTGACAAGGAAAATAATGCATACATCTATCCTAAATCAGAGTACAACAAAAGTACAAAGGAAAAACAGGGCCCACCAAAAGCACCTGCTAGTAAGCTCCTCAGCACAGCTCTAATAAACACCCGGGTCAGTCTCACTCACTAAGCTATGACTACTCTGGGTCCTCCTGGAACTCTGTCGAAAGGACCTTGGTCTACACAAGACACAAAGATGTGCGGGAAAAGCCCATGCAGGGGTGAGTATAAAAATACTCAGTAGGCACCCCAAAAACCCCAAATCCAAGGGAGTTACTAAAATGAAACATTTATTTCATCCCATACAGAGGGAACCCAAATGAGAGAGGAAATCCTTCTTGATACCATCCCCGACTATTCACAACTAGTCAGATCAGCTCAGGTGTATGCCCATACGTATACAATCAACAACCAGATATACTCAAACCACGCACCAAGCCTCATGAGGTTCCAACCTCGTAACCTGTGACAAGTACATAACTAGGAGAACACACTCTCTGATCTCTGTCATCCCAGATGACAATCGTTTGAGAGATATACGCTCATCAAAAACCATCACTGAGAACCTCACTCTAAAACAACAAAAACACCAAACTCCTTGGATAGGGGATCACTCCCAGGGTTCGCTAGAGGATTCCAGAACCCACACCAGTATTCGAAGATCTCACATATAGGAGATCACTCCCAGGATCTAATGGGGGATACCACAACCCAATCTGGCATTCGTAGATCTCACAGATAGGGGATCACTCCCATGATCTGCTGGGGATACGACAACTTGATCTGACGCTCGTCAGAAACACGTCACTCAGATACAGGATCGTCACCCCTGTGACAACGGTAATGATGATACCTAAAACCCTATATGGTACATCTCACGTTGTAAGAGATCAAACTAACGATGCCTCAACCCTACAGAAACCGTGTTCTGAGTAAGGAATCGTATATCCAATGATACTTAAACCCTAATATAATCCTCATGATGAGTAGAGGATCGTATTCCCGACGATGCCACAACCCTACTAAGCACAACCCACTATGTTGGGGATCATATTACTGATGATACCACAAACCCTACGGGGTTAACCTTCTTGATAGGGGATCACATCTTGTGGATAAGCGGTCACCATTATACAAAGAACCCAATATAGGGAATCAATTTTAGAGGATACCGCTCCGGGCCCATCGGAGGGATGCCACAACTCTAACAGATTAAATATCCCATCGAGAGGATCACAAACCTAAACTAAGATTGTGATGCTACTCGAACCCTCATAGGAACTAACCAAGGGAGTACCCTCAACCACTGTTGGTCCAAATATTTCTAACCCAAGCGACCAGCAAGAAGACCACACCGCGCACCTCTAAGGCTGATATCGAGGCCATCATTGCAATCCATGTAGAAAAACACACAGGATAGGCTGTTTACTTGCCCGAAACGGACAACCAGTGAAAAAGGAACTATTCAACATAGCTAGCATCGGTGGGGCCCACACCACGCTCCCAAAACTTGTCATACAGATCGCACCATTATGATCCCCTTGGAAAAAACACACGGGATTGACTACTCGAACTCTCCAAACAGATATCAGGTGAAAAAGTGACATTTCATCATAAAACGTGCAAACCGGGCCCTATGGGGACTGCTCTCTTTCTATAGCTTGAAAATTGAAAGGAGCACTTCAAAAAGTTTGCATGATAACTAGGATCACACTTCTATTGACGACATGTCGATCGGACATCCGGTTCGCGAGGTACGTCTGTTGCAAGTTTTAATAATAAATTAATATTTTTAAATTAAGGCGTTTCAGGTCACCCACCTTTGAGCGCATAACTCAAAAACCCTGAAACTCATTTTAAAAATTCCATATTGAAGATACAAACCCACATCCACAGACAATTCATCAAATGGACATGTCGTTTAAAAGATACAACCCCTTAAACAAAAGGGGCCCAACTGGGCCGGTCCACCCCAGTCGGCCCGGTCCAGATCGTCAGCCCATGGCTGAGCTGCAGGTCTGGTCTAGCTCACCGCGGCCCGCTGGCTGCAGCTCATCCGGAATCCACCGGACCCCTTGGGTCTAGTTCCACCAAACCGACTAGCCACTTGGCCTGTTTTTTCCCACGCACTGCACCAGCAGGAACCACGTGTTGCAGGTCCTTTTCCACGGCTCCCCCCGAGGTCAGTACCTCGGGGCTCCTCCTGACCACGACAGGATGAGGGCGACGCCTCCAATGATGGCTGAGCGGACATCCATGAAACCGGCCACCCATGCCTTGGCCACCTCGCCTCCCTGCTCTACCGCCTAGACACCCCGACCCTCCAGTCCCTTTCTATGCCATTTCGCAGCCACCTCCGACCGGCCACACCCGGGGTCACTGCTCCGACCATCCCGATGATTCCGTACTCACTGGCCACACCCGATGCTTCCTCTCTTCCTGCTGTTGTACCCCTCCGGACTCCCCTCGTCCACTAGCCTCTACACACCGGTCCTCCGAGCCCGCCTCAGCCTAATGCGCTGCAACCAGCCAGATCCGCCGCTGCGCCACCCCGATCTCCGGCCCCCACCATTGCCGGAGTCGTGGCTTCTGTCGGCCACCACAACCACTCCAGTGGTTCGATTCCAAAATCAATGTCGAATTTTTAATCCTCTTGAAGAGGACTTCGTAGCGCCTTCCCCCGATTAATGATCCCACGATGTTTTGGTGCATCCTAATATTCGGTCGTAGAAGGACGAAGAACACATCGAACATGGGATTTTGAATGGGACTCGGATGGTGGCTGTGTTTGTTTGTCCATCATCCCAATTCTAAAATTATAGAATTTAAACAATTGATTTTAAAAAAACTCAAGAAATTGACGAAGGAGCAGAAAATCAACTGAATGCCTACCTCGATCCAGCCGTTAGTCATTGGCAATGCACCCGTGGGAATCCCACTTTGATCCGTCGGAGTTCGCCCCTCAATCTGGAAAAGAACAGCGAAGAATGCTGGAGAACAAGATTGAGAGAGAGAGAGATAAAGGTAGATAGATAGAAAAACGAAATTAGGGATGTCCCTTAATTCCAACACTTATGTGGAATTTATAAACTCTCTAAAACTCTGCTGATAGTCGCGAATTCCGAAACCTCCGTGCCCACTTATTTTATATCACGCCAAGGAAAAAAACCCAATTTCGAACACAAAGGAAGTCTCAGATTTTCATTCCGAGACTTCGTTCAAAAGTTTTTAAAAAATAATGCCAGTGATAAAAATCACTAAGTCATTATTTCAAAATGACGATTTTTCCCCTGGGTGACATCTCTCATAGTTGGCCCAAGCCAGCACCTTTTACACCCCACCTAAGGTAAATGACACGCTTCAGATGCAATTGTGCCCTCGTATTTCTGATCAGATCAATTTTTTAAGAGAAAAAAAAACCACTCCATGTGAATTGTATAAAAATACTTATTATTTCTATAAAATTAATTCCTGGCACACCGGGCCTCAGAATCGCACGACGTCTTCGCGTCTAACTCTGGAATTATTCATAAGAATATTCCAATGTATGACAGGTCCAAAACCCAATTCGTTACATCCTCCCCACCATAGAAATTTTCATACATGAAAACCTATAAGCACAAGGAATGAAACTAGACTCTCAACTGGGTCTCCCATGCCATCGAGTTTGCCAACTAACACCCCTTCCGAAACACATAAGTCAGAGGGACTCATCCAACACACCTCAACACTATCCTCTTTGGGAAGCACTGAATCAACCGCACGGTTTTGATCGCGTCACAAAAATGTGTCTTTGTTGGGGAAGGATACCTCTTCCTCACACATTCGAAGCATGCCAAACCACACCCACACAGGGTATTTATAACGCCCTGAACAAAACTCAAGAAGAAAATGGAAAAGGGAAGAGTACCTCTAAACACTATCAATCAAAATACTGTAAAAAATAGAATTGATGAAAGGTGTACCTCTATAAATCCACGAAGCCTCTGGGTTAACAGCATCTAGGGAATGTAATTGTACTTTCCCTTTCCCTCCATCTCCCTGAGCTCGGTGTGGACCAACTGGGAGTGGCGGTGGTGAAATCTGATACTGCCTACCACCTTCTGCGGCTGCACCAGCTCTGTCGCCATGTCTGCCGCCCTACGGACCTCCAAACACAAGATGTTACTGATTCCAAGGCGACCTGTCGACCGGCTCCCGCTCAACAGCTCGACGGGTTGGACAATCTCTAGCAAGATGTCCCCGACCATTTCAAGCGTAGCACCGCCTCTCCTGCGGCTGACCAAAACTGGTCTACAAGCTCTGGGAGCCCTGATCCTCAGATCCTCCATCATGGGGTCACATCCTGAAACATCGGCCACATCCAGACCCATGCGTCTGTCTCCGGCTACCATCTACTGATGTCCCCTCCTCCACATGCCCAGCACTGAAAGGATGAATCTTCTCATCCAGAAAGATATCCACCACCAAGGCTCGCTCCAGCACATCATCATAGGTGGGCAGAAACATCGAAACCAAACCTTCCTGGATGTCTCTACATAGGCCTTGCTCAATGTTCGGATCCCCAAAGAATGGGTCTCAAACCATATCGAGGGAGTAGCGCGACAGGCCTGTAAACATCGTTGATTACTCTGACACATTCATCTCCTCCTGTCAAAGATGAAGAAGATCCTGAATCCGCACTAACCTCAGTGTCATCGGATAAAACTCTTACCTAAAGAGATACTCAAAATCTACCCACGTGGGTGTCTCGTCATCGTGGGACTGCATCACCAAACTCCACCATCACTCGGCCAAACCATGAAGAGGGCTTGCCGATTGGACCACCATCTGATCTGGGGGTTTCCTCACCAGGTGGAAAACTTGGTTGACTGCTTCTAGCCAGTCATCAGCTACCTGAGGTTCTGGATCACCCCGGAACCTTAGAGGTTACTGCCTCTGGAACTCGTGCAGTGCACTCAGCCTCTGTGCAACCTCATCCTGCGCTACTAGCACAAACAGCTGCTCGATAGGCAGTAGCTCAATTGGCAGACCACCTAGAGATCCATCCTCAGAACCTGTTCCCTGGTCCACAGCCTCTATAAGGGGCGGATCATCACCACAATCCCACTACGGAACTCTCCCTAGTTATTGTCATGGAGGCATCCTGAAATACAATCGAGACGCACCATAGTCAAAGAGTATATCTGGAGGGAATACTCAAGAAGAACAAGAGAAACCCAAAAACATAGTCTTATATGATGCATGTACTATTATGTCCTTGCGAATAGTGTCCAAATGTCCCGAGTCGAGAGGCAGGTTATCAGAGTCCAAGTGAAGGGATACGTTGGCCACCACACCAACACTAGAGTCCTTGGTCTGAAAGATAAACTCAAAACATCTTGACACGACCTCTATGAAACCCAAAACAAACTCACAGCTAGACCGTCTGTACTATGAGATCCCAAAGGTGGAACCTCCTTTGATACCACTATGTCCTGACCCGACCCAACGGGGCTCGAGCTGCGACTCTGAAAGCCCGCCTCCAAAAGGCCTGGGGCTGGTGTCTAGCACCGAGTAGGCTATCACACACATGGGAGGCATTATCATAAGGTACATGTACACACACACCCACATACAACTCCATTAAACAATGCAGATATGTGTATCTAAAAACTAAAAAGGAAAGGAATGCATACATCTATCCCAAACCAGAGTACCACAAAAGTACAAAGGGAAAAACAGGACCCACCAAAGGAAAACTAAAAAAGCATCCAACCTACTTAGAAGGAGGAAGAACGCCACCAAAATCACCTGCTGGTAAGATCCTCAACACATCTCCAGTAAACAACTAGGTCAGTCTCACTCACTAAGCTCCACCTGCTCCGGGTCCTCCTGGAACTCCGTCGAAAGGCTTGTGGCCTGCACAAGACACAAACATTTTCATGAAAAGACCGTGCAGGGGTGAGTATAAAAATACTCAGTGGGCACCCCAAAACCCCCAAAAAAAGGATAAAATGAAAGGCAACAGTCATCTCATCCCATCCAGAAGGAACCCAAAAAATAGAGGAACTCCATCTCAAGACCATCCTTGGCTAATCATGACTAGTCAGCTCAGCTCAAGTGTATTCCGATACATATACCATGAATAACCTGATATAGTCAAACCACGCACCAGTCCTCATGAGGATCCAAACTTCGAACTTGGGACAAGTACATAACTAAGAGAACATAGTCCATGAGCTCTGTCATTGTAGATAACACTCGTCTGAGAGATATACGCTCATCGAAAACTGTCACACATAACCTCACACTGAAACAGCAAAAACACTAAACTCCTCAGATATGGGATCACTCCTAGGGTATGATATAGGATTCAAGAACCCACACTAGTATTCTAAGCTCTCACGGATATGGGATCACTCCTAGGATCCACTGGGGGATACCACAACCCGATTTGGCATTCGTAGATCTCACAGATAGGGGATCACTCTCAGGATCTGCTAGGAGAAACCACAACCTGATCTGGTGCTTTTCAGAAACACGTCACTTAGATAGAGGATCGTCACTCGTTTCATGATGGTCACGAAGATATAGAAAACCCAATTTGGTACATCTGGCATTGTAAGGGATCGAACTGACGATGTCGCAACCCTACAGAAACCACGCACTGAGTAGGGGATCATATAACCCATGATACTGCAACCCTACTATAATCATTATGCGGAGTAGGGGATCGTATACCTAACGATGCCATATCCCTGCTGATCAGAGACCATTGCATAGGGGATTATATTCCCGATGATGCCACAAACCCTATGGGATTAACCTTCTAGATAGGGAATCACCGCCTGTGTATAAGTGGTCATAGTGATACCAAGAACCCAATCTAGGGAAACGATGCTGGAGGATCCCGCTTTCGGTCCACCAGAGGGATGCCAAAACTCTAATAGATTAAACATCCCATCAAGAGGATCAGAAACCTAAACTAAGTTTCTGATTCCGCGCGAACCCTCTTAGGAACGAACCAAGGGAGTACCCTCAACCACTACTGGTCCAAATGTCTCTAACCTGAGAGACCCACCACAACACCACCCCACGCACCTCCAAGGCTGATATTGTGGCCACCATCACGATCCACGTGAAAAAACACGTAGGATATTCTATTTACACAACCGAAACAGACAACCAGTGAAAAAGGCACTATTCACCGTAGCTTGCCCGGGTGGGGCCCACACCATGCTCCTGAAACTTTTCAATCAGATCACACCATTGCGATCCTCTTAGAAAAACACCCGGCATTGACTACTCGATCACTCCAAATGGATGACGGGTGAAAAAGCGACATTTCATCATAAAATGTGCAAACCGGGCCCAGTGGGGCCCACACCCAGTCTTTAAAATGAACACTGAAAGGATCAATTAAAAAATTCTGAATGAGAACTAGGATCATGCTGCCGTTGATGGCGTGTTAATTGAATGTCTGGTTCGCAAGGTACGTTCGTTGCAAGCTTTAATAATAATTTAATATTATTAAATTTAAGTGTTTTGGGTCACCCACCTTCGAGCGTGGAACTCAAAAACCCCAGAACTCATTTCAAAAAGTTTGTCTCAAAGAGAATAACCCACATCTATAGACAGCACGTTGAACTGACGTGCCGTTTAAAAGGTACAACCCCTTAAACAAAAGGGGCCCAACTGGGCCAGTCCACCCCGACCAGCCCGGTCCAGACTGTCGGCCCGCGGCCCAGCCGCGGGTCCGGTTCAGCTCGTCGTGGCCCGCTAGTAGCGGCTCATCCAGACTCCAATTGACACCTTGGTTCAGTTCTTCAAAACAGACTGGCCCCTTGGCCGGTCTTTTCCCGCGTGCTGCACCGGTAGGACCCGTGTGTTGCGGGTCCTTATCCGCAGCTCCCCCCGAGGTCAGTGCCTCGGGGCTCCTCCCAACCGCGAATGGCCTAGGGCGGTATCTCCACCGATGGACGAGTGCACCACTACGACACCGGCTACCCGCGCCGCGGCCGCCTGGCCTCCCTGCTCCGCCGCCTAGAGGCCCCGGCCCTCCGGTCCCCTGCTACACCACGCCGCAGCTGCCTCCGCCTGGCTGCACTCGAGCTCGCTACTCTGTCCCTACCCAATGCCGTCGTCCTCACTGGCCACACATGACACTGCCTCTCCGCCTGATGTCAAACCCCTCCGGACTCCGCTCGTCCACCGCCCGCTGCACGCTGGCCCTCCGAGACCACCTCGGCCTACCGCGTCGCAACAGGCCGGCTCCACCGCTGCGCCACCCTGATCTCCGGCCGCCTCCCTTTCCGGATTAGGGGCTTCTGTTGGCCTCCAAAACTGCTCTAGAGGTCCGATTCCAAAACCAAATATGGATTTTGAATCCTCAGGATGAGACCTTCACAATGCCTACCCCGATGAACGATCCCATAGAGTTTTGGCGCATCAGAAAATTCGGTCATAGAACAACGAAGAATGTGTCCAACATGGGATTCAGAACGAGAATCAAACGGTGGTCGTGTTAGTTCATCCATTGTACCAATTCTATAATTATTTAATTTAAATAACTGATTTGACAAAAACTCAAAAAAATTACGAAGGAGCGGAAAATCAACTGAAATCATAACTTGATCCGGTCGTTCGTCGTTGGTGATGTGCCATCAGTGATCCCACTTCAATCCGCCAAAGTTCCATCCACAATCTGGTGAAGAACAGTGAAGAAAACTGAAGAACAAGAGTTAGAGAGAGAGATAGAAAGAGAGTGAGATAGATAAAAAAAGGAAATTAGGGCTTTCCCTTAATGCCAACACTTATATGGAATTTATAAACTCTCTAAAACTCTGCTGATGGTGGCGGATTCCGAAACCTCTGCACCCACTTATTTTATATCACACCTAGGAAAAACACCCCATTTCAAACTCAATGGAAGTCTCAAATTTTCATTCTAAGACTTTGTTTGAATTTTATCTGAAAAGAACTCTAGTGATGAAAATCACTAAGTCATTATTTCAAAATAAAAATTTTTCCCCTAGGTGACATCTCTCACAATGGGATCATGCCCACAACTTTTACACATTACCTAAAGTAAACGGCACTCTATGGACACTACAGTGCCCTCAGATTTCCAATCCGAGCTACCATTTAATAGAAAACACAACCCTACCACGTGCACAATATAAAAATACTTAATATTTTTAGAAAATTAATTCTGGGAACACCGGGCCTCGAAATCGCACGTCGTCTTATCTCCTAGCTTGGTAATTATTCATAGAAATATTCCAAAGTCTGGAGGGGCCAAAACCCGAGTCTCTATATCCTCCCCACCTTAGAACTTTTCATCCTCGAAAATCCATAAACACAAGGAAAGCAACTGGACTCTCAACTGGGTCTCCCATGCCCACGAGTTCTCCAACAAACACCCGTGCCTGAACACATAGGTTAGAGGGACTCATCCAGCAAACTGAAGGTTCTGGGCGTAGTGAAAGCACATTGGTGGATGTGCCCACTTGGCTTTTTTTCATTAACAATGATCAATCCGGGATCAATACGATGATAAACACCAGTCTCCACGGATGGAATTACAGAAATGGACAAAGAAAAGGAAAGTCCCAGAAACACAAAGTAGGATCATTACAGGTTGATTATAATTAATTTAATCAATTGAAAAGAAATACATTTTATGTGTTCTTTCATCAATGATGTTCTTGATCCCATTCCGATGTGATTCTTTGTTGCATCGTCGAAGCCATGTGTAGACTTCCTCTAGCGGTGATCCACATGTGTACCTCGTATCTCGGGACGTCACCAAAGGAGTCTCCGGGTGATAGCATAGAGAAACCTTTACTTGCGTTGTCCACCTTAGATAGTCTTGATACAATGGAAGATGATCTCTCTCGATCTTGAGAGCGTTCTTGGAGGAAGAGGTTCTTTCAAACTTGAAAGAATTATCTAGAATTGTTGTGCACTATGATTCTCTTGTGTTGGAAATGAGTTGGGGTTGTGAGGATATTTATAATCGAGTTTGATTTTGTAGAGTAATGACAATAAATAAACGCATTGCGCATTTCATTTATTTTATTAACTCTTATTGAAAACCCCATGTCGAATAATTAATTCCTTGACACGCGCTCACGCTGATTATAATAAATATCATTTAATAAAACAATATTTCCTCAAAATCCCGACTGAAAAAACTACACAACGTGTATTAATAAATACACAGAGAGTACTTGTTTTTCATTGAAAACTACAGGGAGTGTACATTCAATATACAAGGCGTGTATATCTTGTTTTCATTTATTCATTTCCTTTCCAAAATTAAAACTACACGGTGTGTACATTTAATAATAAAATGCATGTACTTTTTTTCAAAATAAAACTACATGTCGTGTAATCATTGATACACGGTGTGTACTTGTTTTATTTTATTCTTCCTCCAACATTAAGACAATTTAGGCTTCCTTGAATAATTATTAAACCATGTACGGGAATAATCTTTATTCTACTTGAGATACTTGAATACACTTAGTGTGTGACCCTCTAGGCCGCTTTCTCGTTGGCATTAGGCAGGCTTGCCTAATGTCCAAGATTACTGTCTAGCAACGGGTCAAGGCACCCAAGAGAAAGAAGTTGACGTTGCATTGACGTATCACCACATACGAATGTTTACTGGGTAATTTAATCCCTTTGTCTCAATATCTCATCAAGTAGGTTTCATGGCAGTGTCATAAACCAATATGCTTGATCCATCGTTCTTTGACTACTTGAAATAAACTCGTCATTTACACCATGGCCAGGGAATTTAATGTGACAGTTCTATTTCAATCAAAGGGCCGAGATCTCAACTTCCATTAATGGAAGGGAGAAATCCGTCCTCGAATTATCCATTAACAACATCTCACTCGTGACGCACCCAACGTACCCTACTTCCTGCCAACTGTATGCGTGATGGTTTTCATCAGTAAAACTAAGTGCGCGAGTAATGACATGAGTTAATGATAATCTTCCAGTCTAAGGACCATTACACACGCTCGTAGATAGCAATGTCGAATGACACCAAGACACGTGGAATTGCTATTGATGGGTCTGTTCTCATAATCTCCCACCTTAGAGATTACCAAGTGTGAACTCCATGAGAGAGAGTCTCATCTTCTTACGAGTACTCTCACATGACGGTCTATATACTATGTGTCCTATCATAGTATGTAATCCAACCACAGAACTTTATTTAAGAATATTGTTATATCATCTCAAGGTTCTAATCATAGCAGGGATCTTCCATGACCTTATTAATGCAATAAATATTCTAGGATATTATTATATTATAGTCATACAGAACAATGAACAATATAAAATAAGCGGACATTCATGTAATCAAAGTACAAAACAGTTTTTTCTTAGGACACCAACCCTTACAAACTCCCACTTGGACTTGAGCCAACTTCCTACGACTTTTAGTCCGCTAGACCTCACATGATGATCATGTTTCTCCTGAGTCAAGGCTTTAGTCAAGGGGTCTACCACATTGTCTTCTTTGGAAATACTACTCACTACAACATCACCTCTTTGAGAAAAATCCCTCAAGATATGATACTTTTGAATTATGTTCTTTGTCCATTGATGTGACCTTGGCTCTCTTTCATGTGCCACCGCTGCAGTATTATCACAATAGAGTGTGATAAGATCTTTACTTTTCGGTACTACATCCAGATCTTGGATGAAGCTTCACATCCATACTTCTTCTTTAGCTGCCTCAGAAGCTGTGATATACTCGGACTCCACTGTAGAATCTTCCACCACACTTTTCTTTGAGCTCTTCCAGCTCACTGCACCTCCATTCAAACTGATTATTTATCCAGTCTGCGACTTCATTTCATATTGATCATTCTGGAAACTAGAATCTACATGGCTCTGATGAATAGTTCCTCATCTCCTCTATAAACCAAGAACATATCTTTAGTACACCTCAGATTCTTAAGGATAGTCTTGACTGCTATCCAATGGCAGTCTCCTAGATCATCTTGATATCTGCCTACCGCACTTAATGCATAAGAAAAAACTATCCTCGTACATAGAATAGCATACATGACTGACCCAATCGCGGATGCGTAAGAGATTCTTGCCATTCTCTTTCTTTACACATGTTTCTGAGGATACATTTTCTTGGAAAGATGAATGCCATGTGACACTGGCAACAATCCCCTCTTGGACTGTTCCATACTGAACCTCTTCAGTATCTTGTAAATGTATGTACTTTGACTCAGGCCCAGCATTCTCTCAAATATATAACGATGGATCTTGATCCCAAGAATATATGCTGCCTCACCCATGTCTTTCATAGAGAAGAATTTATGCAACCATGCCTTAACTGACTGTAAGACAAGTACATCATTTCTAATTAATAATATTTCATCAACATATACTATTAAGAAAACAACTGCACTCCCACTAAACTTCTTATAGACACAAGGATCACATTCATTCTTAACAAAGCCAAATTCCGTTACAGCTTCATCAAAACGAATGTTCCATGACCTTGATGCTTGCTTTAATCCATAAATGGATTTAGGCAACTTTCATACCTTGTTGGAATCCTTTGGAGTCACAAACCATTCTGGTTGTGTCATGTAGACATCTTCCTGGAGGTTCCCGTTAAGGAATGCTGTTTTGACATAAATTTTTCAAATTTCATAGTCATGGTAAGTGGCAATGTCCAATTGGATTATGATGGATTTCAGCATCACAACCGGTGAAAAGGTTTCATCACAGTCAATTATGTAATGTTGTCTAAAACATTTTGCAACCAGTCGTGCCTTATAGGTGCTGACTTGCCCCTCCATGTCCAGTTTCATCTTGAATAACCATTTATTACCAATAGGTTGTACATCAACATGAGGATCTACCAAAATCCAGACTTGTTTTTGGTACATGGAATCCATTTCAGAATTCATGGCTTCTTTCCACATGGCAACGTCTATGCCTTCAAGTACTTCCTTGTAGGTAAGAGGATCATCATTGTCAACCAATAATGAGTCACCATCCTCAGTGACAAGAAAACCATATCGTTCTGTTTCTCTCACCTCTCTCATGCACCTACGCAGTTCTTGTGTCTCTGGAATAGATTGTTCTTCCATAGGGCTTTGTGGAATCTGTTCTTATACCAAATCCTATGTATCTTGAGCCTCGACTTCATCGAAGTCTATCTCGCTCCCACTATGTCTTTTGGAGATGTTCTCTCACTCAAGAAATATGGTGTGTCTTGCCACTGTAACCATTTTGTCTGAGGGTTTGTATAGGTAATATCCCCAAGTTTCTTTGGGATATCCTATAAAGATACACATTGTGCCTCGAGGTGAATGTTTGTTACCTGAAGAGGCCTTAACAAATTCTTCACTACCCCACACATGTAAATTCGATAACATGGCTTTTCGTCCACTTCATAACTCGTATGGAATACCATTTATCGATTTAGTTGGTACTTGGTTTAGTATGTGTGTTTCTATTTGTAATGCATATCCCCAAAAGGATAATGGAAGACTCACATGACTCATCATTGATCTCACCATGTCCAACAGGGTATAGTTCCTCCTTTCACTTACACCATTCCACTGGGGCATGTATGGAGGAGTGAGTTGAGATAAAATCCCAAACTCCCGTAAGAAATCAATGAAGTCCTGATTAAGATATTCTCCTCCTCTATCTGAGCAGAGTTTCTTAATATTCTTACCAAGCTGGTTCTCAACTTCATTCTTGTATTCTTTGAACAGATCAAAAGAATGTGACTTATAACTCATTAAGTAGATATATCCATATCTACTAAAATCATCAGTAAAAGTTATGAAGCGTGAGAACCCACCCCTTTATTCAATTGGAAATGGCCCACACACATCTGTGTGAACTAATTCTAAAATCTCTTTAGCCCTTTGACCTTTCCCACTAAATGGGGCTTTGGTCATTTTGCCTTGTAGACATGCATGACATACACCAAGTGGTTTTAGTTCGAAAGAATCTACATACCCATCTTGATGTAATTTTGTCGAACGTTTCTCATTGACATGACCTAGCCAGCGATTCCAAATTTGGGTGTGGTATGAGTCATGTGAATTAACTTTCTCATCAATTTCCATTACTTGGTTTGTGTAGTCTAACACATAAAGGCCGTTATATAAATGTTCCCTACCAAAACAAATTCTATCTCTATAAAAGTAGAAACATCCACTTCCAAAATTGAAGATGAATCCATCAGTATCTAATATGGATACTGAAATAATGCTTTTGGTTACAGAGGGTACATAATAACATCCTTTCAAAACCAAAACCATCCCAGCAGGCAATGTGAGATGGTAGTCTCTGACAGCTACAACAGCGAGTCTGGCTCTGTTGCCTACTCATAGATCCACCTCACCTCGGTCAATCTTTTTGAATCTACTTGGTTCCTGTATTTGGATAAAATGTGAGCACCACAAGTAGCATCTAATACCCAATTAGTATAAACAGATAGATTTCATTCGATAACAAACGCACCTGAAGCTTCCCCTTTCTTCCTTGGATGGGTGCAGTTTTCTTCCAGTGGCCCTTCTTGCCACATGCAAAACAAACAACATCTTGTTCCCTTGCCTCCCCTTTTATCTTCCTTTTCTTGGAAGGCCTTGAAGAAGATTTGGTCTTAAATAACTTGGTCTTCCCTTTCCTTTTATTCACCATAAGGTCAGAAGGTTTTTCACACTTCATGTCATTATCCACTTGGAGAATAAGGATAAGAAGATCAGAAAAAGACTTCTCCATATTGTTCATGTTTAAGTTCACAACAAATCTTGAGAAGCTCTGGGAGAGTGATGCAAGAATTCAATCGTTACCCAGTTCTTCGGGGAGTTTAAACCCTTGAACCTCCAAGTTCTCAATGTAGCCAATGATCATGACTATATGAGGCCCGGCTAGGGCACCCTCTCCAAGCTTGCTCTGAAATAGAGCCTTGGAGATCTCAAACCTTTCTGTCTTGCTCTCTCCTGGTATAGGCCACAGAGGTGCTTGAGCATGATGTAGGAATCCATGTCTTCATGAGACTTCATGAGCTCTCTAGAAATTGATGACATCATCAAACATTGAATGTCGAGTGCATCACTGAAATGTTGATCATAGACCAGTAAATATTCATCACTCGCCCCTTGGGCAGGCAGATTAGGAAGTGAGGACTCTAGCATGTAAAACATTCGTTCATGGCGTAGGATAAACCAAAGGTGCCTAAACCATTCTTGAAAGTTACTGCCGGTGAAGATATTGCCTTTATCCAGAATTGATCGCAGAGAAAATGTGGTTGACGAGTTTTTCATTTCGATTCTACAAATTAAAAGAGAAGATTTATCAGTGCCTTTTGATTACATTTTATGAAAAATAATAAATGAATTTATTAATTCTCCCACTATTTTATCAAGTCCCAATGGCCCTCACCATTGAACTCGGAATTTCCAATTTTTTTGACATTCTAGTGGTAAGGATCCATATTCCCCATTGCATAACCCCAACAATGGTTGGTCAATCTATTTTAAGGTATTTAGGTAGGCAGGTCTTTTCGAACAATGAGCTTATAGTTCCTTGATCTGTTGAGTGGACTCCCCATTCCTGAAATCCTGACATGGACTTCCCCAACTCTTGCCTCCAATATTACACCAAGTCTAGAAAGGGCTACTTATCTTGATGTAATAAGGTTAAGTCAACCCGAAACCTTTCAAAAGGGATTCCTTTATAAAAGTAAGTTTCCCAACAAGGGTTGGTCGAACACTTAGTTTTATTGAGTCTTTCCCTTAATCAAGTAACGGAAGGTTTGGTCTGACTTAATATGGTATTTGAGGGATTTTATTCTTTATGCGTAGTTTTACATTATCACATGTTTGTTAATATTAAGTGATGCTTGCTTAAGTGATTAACCATGTTCTTATAATGTTTACGCATAGTCCGGTTTTTATTTTATTCCATCTTTTCATGCTTGTTCATTTTATTTATTATGTGATCGCGAAAACACATACATAAAAAATAAACCATGCAATCAGAAAGAAATAAAATAAGATGGCATGATCATGAGCTTCTATTAGTTATCTTATCTAGCGGTTTTGATAAGCTAACCTTGACCTAGGGAAACCACCTTGAACCTGATAGTTTGTGTTTTGCAGCTCCCACTTGTCCACCTTTGTATCTTCTTGGGTTGGTTTCACCTCAGCTTCGGATTTCGAACCGTCTCCTCTGGCTTTGAGAGATCCTCCATTACATGGGGTTTACATTAAAGAAACCATGGGCACACAGGCCCTAAATTTTATTGGAAGAAGGCTCGCAGGCCAACGAATTTAAATTAAAAAAATTTAAATGAAACCATAGACACATACAAAGGGTCTTTGGTCTAGATTATGATTATCTATAGCATGCAACGAAATTTACGCATATTTATAATTCAAATTATTTTTATCGTTCTTTTATTTAAGATAAGTCATGCTCAAATTCAATTAATTATGATCTTCTAACTAATCAATTATTTATCTTAAATTTCTTTCTGAATTTCCTTTAGATTCATCTCATCCATATTCCTTGTATATTTCTTTGTACTTTTGAAGGAAACCTGGTGAAATTTATAGAAAGTACACGGCGTGTAGTTTATATTTACACGGTGTGTATTTCTTTTCACCCTTTATCCAAAGTACATGCCGGGGGCTTTGGCGTGTTTTCTGTACTTTGGAATTTTTGGAGTACACAACATGTAGATAAATTATACACAGCCTATACTTACTTGTTACGCGATAACTGGTCGGGCGATCCCGTGTATGTGGTACACGGCTGCTCCTTTGTACACGGTTTCACTTGGACCGGATCGGACTACATGACGTGTTGCTCCAACATACACACTTTGTATTCCTGTTTTCCATGCACCGTTCATTTCTGGTCAACACTGGGTAATAAATACATAGGCATACTCAATTCACATGACATGTTTTGGCAGACCAGGGTTGGTTCGTTGAACCTAAGTACATGGAATGTAGTTTTCATTACACGTCGTGTATTCCTATGTTGTACAGACAGAAAGAGCGGCTCCTCCGGACGTGTTACTCATTTTTATTTCAATTAAAAAATTTAAATTAAAAGGTCTTTTCTATGATATGAATCGAGAAATGAAGGAGGAAGAACAAATCTCATTTATTCAGATTAGAGAACAATTTATTTCAAATTGAATCAAATATAAATGCATTAATTATCAACAAAAATTAAATAACTATAATCAATGTTGAAACCTCCCTATGATAACATTTGAAGGTTCCGGGCGTAGCGGAAGTGCGTGGTTGGATGTGCCCACTTGACTTTTTGTCATTAACAATGATCAATTCAGGATCAATACGACGATAAATGACAGTCTCCATGGATGGAATCACAAAAATAGACAAATAAAATGAAAGTCGCAGAACCACAAATTAGGATCGTTACAGGTTGATTATAATTAATTTAATCAATTAAAAAGAATTAACTTTTATGTGTTCTTTCTTCATTGATGTTCTTGATCACGTTATTATGTGATTCATCATTGCATCGCAGAATCCAAGTGTAGACTTTCTCTTGAGGCGATCCACACGTGTACCTCATATCTCGGGACATCGCTAAAGGAGTATCCGGGTGCTAGCGTGGAGAAACCTTTTCTTGTGTTGTCCTCCTTAGATCGTCTTGATCTGATAGAAGAGGATCTCTATCGGTCTTGAGAGCATTCTTGGAGGAAGAGGTTCTTTCGTCCTTGAAATAATTCTTCAGAATTATTGTGTACAACGATTCTCTTGTGTTGGAAATGAGTTGGGGTTGTGAGTATATTTATAATCGAGTTTGAGGTTTTAGAGTTATGAAAATTAATAACCGTGTTACGTGTTTCATTTATCTCATATACACTTATTGAAAAACCCATGTGAATAATTAATTCCTTGACATGCGCTCACGCTGATTATAATAAATATCATTTAATAAAACAATATTTCCTCAAAATCCCGGCTGGAAAAACTACACAGCATGTATTAATAAATACACGGAGTGTACATGTTTTTCATTGAAAACTACATGGTGTGTACATTCAATGTACACGGTGTGTATATCTTGTTTTCATTTATTCATTTCCTTTCGAAAATGAAACCTACACGGCCTGCACATTTAATAATACATAGCATGTACTTGTTTTATTTTATTCTTCTTCCAACATTAAAAAAATTTAGGATTCCTTGAGTAGTTATTAAACCACAAATGGGAATAATCTTTATTCTAGTTGAGATACTTGAATACACTTAGTTTGTGACCCTCTATGCCACTTTCTCGTTGGCATTAGGCGGGTTTGCCTAAAGTCCAAGATTACTGTCTAGCAACAGGTTAAGGAACCCAAGAGAAAGAAGTTGACACTGCCTTGACGTATCACCACATACGAATGCTTATTGTGTAATTTAATCTATTTGTCTCAATATCTCATCAAGCAGGTTTCATGGAAGTATCATGAACCTATATGCTTGATCCGTCGTTCTTTGACTACCTGAAATAAAATCATTGTTTACACCATGGCCATTGAATTTATTATGACAATTCTATTTCAATCAAAGGACAGAGATATCAACTTCCATAAATGGAAGGGACAAATCCTTCCTTGACTTATCCATTAAAAACATGTCACTCGTGATGCACCCAACGTACCCTACTTCTCGCCAAATTTATGTGTGATGGTTTTCGTCAGTAAATCTAAGTGAGCGAGTAATGACATGAGTTAATGATAATATTCAAGTCTAAGGACCATTACACATGCTCGTAGATAGCAATGTCCGATGACACCAACACATGCATAATTGTTATTGGTAGGTATGTTCTCATAATCTCCCATCTTGGAGATTACCAAGTGCGAACTCCATGAGAGAGAGCCTCGTCTTCTTACGAGTACTCACACATGATGGTCTGTATACTATGTGTCCTATTATAGTATGTCATCCAACCGCTGAACATTATTTAAGAATATTGTTATATCATCTCAAGGTTCTCATCATAGCGGGGATCTTCCATGACCTTATTAATATAACAAATATTCTAGGACATTATTATATTATAGTCATGCAGAATAATGAACAATATATAATAAGTGAACATTCATGTAATCAAAGTACAAAACAGTTGGTTCTTAGGACACCCACCCTTACACAAACCTTAACACTATCCACTTTGGGTGGAACTGACTCGCCCGCACGGTTTTTATCACGTCACAAAAATGAATCTCGGTGGGTGAAGGATCCCTCTTCCTTAAGCATTCGAAGCACGCCGAACAACACCCACACAGGGTCTTTCTAATGACCTGAACAAAACTCGAGTAGGCAACAGAAAAGGAAGAGTACCGCAAAAAAATGTCTATTAAACTACTACAAAAAGTAGAAAGGACATAAGGCATACCTCTATCCATCCACAGAGCCTCTGGGTCAACAGCCTCTAGAGCATGCAGTTATCTTCACCCTCGCCCTCCAGCTACCTGAGCTCAGCGTGGACCACCTGGGGGTGGTGGTGGTGTATCTGATACCGCCTACCACATCCTACTGTTGCACAAGCTCCGTCGCCATGTCAGCCGCCGTACAGACCTCCAAACTCAAGACGTTACTACTGCTGAGGTGGCCTGTCGACCACCACCCACTCAGCAGCTCAATGGGTCGGACTATCTCTAGCAAGATGTCTCTGACTGTCTCAAGAGTAACACCGCCTCTCCTGCGGCTGACCAAAACTAGCATGCGAGCCCTGTGATCCATGAGCCTTAGATCCTCCATCCTGGTATTGCTTTCTAAAATGTCAGCCACATCCAGACCCCTACGTCTGCCGCCGGCTACCAGCTGCTGATGTCCCAGCTGCCACATGCCCAACACTGACGGGCTGAACTTGCTTAGCCAGAAAGATCCCCACCACCAAGGCTCGCTCTAGAACTCTAGCATAGGTGGGAAGAAACAAGGAAATCACACCTTCTTAGATGTCTCTGCATAGGCTATGCTCGAAGGTCTGATCCCTAAAGAACGGGTCTCAAACTCTATCTAGGGAATAGCGCGACAGGTCTGTAAACCTCACTGAGTACTCGGACATAGTCATGCCCTCCTGTTGAAGCTGTAGAAGATCCTGAATCTGAACTGACCTCAGCATCACCGGATAGAACTATTCCCTAAATAGCCACTCAAACTTTGACCATTTGAGCATATCCTCATCGTGGGACTGTGTCACCAAACTCCACCATAGCCCGACCGAACCATGTAGAAGGATCGCTGCTAGGATTGCCGCTAGGACCGCCATCTGATCCGGGGGTGTCCTCACCAGGCGGAAAACTCGTGTCACTACTTCGATCCAGTCATGAGCTGCCTGAGGGTCTGGATCACCCCAAAACGTTAGAGGTCGCTGCCTCTGGAACTCATGCAGTGCACTCAACCTGCACACAACCTTGTCCTACACTACTGGAAAAAATTGCAGCTCGACAGGCGGTGGATCAACTGGTGGACCACCTGGAGATCCGGCCTCAGAACATATTCCCTCGTCCACAGCCACTACATGGGGCAGATCGTCACTACAATCCCACAACGGAAATCTCACTGGCTGTTGTCATGGAGGCATCCTAAAATACAATCAAGACACGCCATAGTCAAAGAGTATATCTGGAGAGCTAACTCAAGAAGAACAAGGGAAAACCAAAAACCCAGTCCTTTAAGATGCATGTACCATTATGTACTAGCGATTAGGGTCCAAATTTCCCGAGTAAAAAGGCAGGTTATCAGAGTCCTAGTGAATAGATACATCAGCTGCCACACTAACACTAGAGTCCCTGACCTGAAAGACGAACTAGAAACATCTTGACACTTCCGCTATGCAACCCAAACCGAACTCACAGCTACACCTTCTATGCTATGAGATCCCAAAGTTGGAACCTCCTTCGATACCACACTGTTATGAACTGACCCAATAGGGCTCGATCCACGACTCACCAAGCCCACCTCTAATAGGCCAGGGGCTGGCGTCTAGCGCCGAGTAGGCTATCACACACATGGGAGGAATTATCTAAAGGAACCTGTACACACGCACCCATATACAAATCCATGCAACAGTGCAAATACGTGTATATAAAAACTGAAAAGGAAAATCATGCATACATCTATCCCATACCAGAGTATAACAAAAGTACAAAGGGAAAAATAGGTCCCACCAAAGGGAAATGACAAAATCATCCAACCTGCATAGAAGGAGGAAGAACGCCGCCAAAAGCACATGCTGGTAGGCTCCTCAGCATAGCTCTAGTAAACACCTAGGTTAGTCTTGCTTACTAAGCTCCGCCTACTCTGGGTCCTCGTGGAACTTTGTCAAAAGGAATGTGGTCTGAACAAGACACAAATATGTGCGGGCAAAGCCCGTGCATGGGTGAGTATAAGAATACTCAGTAGGCACCCAAAAAAACCTAAAACAATTGGGATAAACTGAAAGGCAACAATCCACTCATCCTAGCCAGAGGGAACCCATACGAGAGAGGAACTCCATCTCGAGACCATTCTCGGCTAATCACAACTAGTCAGCGAAGCTCAGCTGTATGCCCATACATATACCATGAACAACCAAATATACTCAAACCATGCACCAATCCTCATGAGGTTCCAACCTCATATCCTACGATAGGTACAAAACTAGGATAACACACTCCACAAGCTCTATCATCCCATATGACACTCATCCGAGAGATATACACTCATTGAAAATCGTCACTGAGAACCTCATGATGAAACAAAAAAAACAATCTCTTCGGATAGGGGATCACTCTTAGGGTCTTCTAGAGGATGCCAGAACCCACACCGTTATTCTAAGATCTCAAAGATAGGGGATCACTCCCAGGATCCACTGGGGGATACCACAACCCGATATGGCATTCGTAGATCTCAATGATAGGGGATTACTCCCAGGATCAGTTATGGGGTACCACAACCCGATCTGGCGCTTTTCAGAAACACATAACTCAGATAGAGGATTCTCACCCATGTCCTGACAGTCACGACAATATAGAAAACCCAACCTGGTACATCTCGCATTGTAAGGGATCGAACTGACAATGCCACAACCCTATAGAAACAATATGCTGAGTAGGGGATCGTATAACCAACGATACCACAACCCTACTCTAATCCTCATGCTGAGTAGAGGATCCTATACCCGACGATGCCAAAACCTACTGAGCACGACCCACTATGTTGGAGATCATATTCTCGATGATTCCACAAACCCTAGAGGGTTAACCATCTAGATAGGTATCACTGCCCGTGGATAAGCGGTCACAGTGATACCAAGAACCCGATCTAGGGAAACGATGTTAGAGGATACCGCTCCGGGCCCACCGGAGGGATACCACAACTCTAACAGGTTAAACATACCATTGAGAGGATCAAAAACCAAAAATAAGGTTGTGATGCTGCACGAACCCTCTTAGGAAGGAACCAATGGAGTACCCTCAACCACTGCTGGTCTAAAGTCGCTAACCCGAGTGACCCGCCAAAATGCCAAACCACACACCTCCAAGGCTTATATTGAGGCCACCATCACGATTCACATGGAAAAACTTGAAAGATAGGTTGTTTAGTCACCTTAAACGGACAACCAGTGAAAAATTCACTATTCACTGAAGCTAGCCCGAGTGGGGGCCACAACACACCCCCGAAAGTCATCATGCAGATCTCACCATTTCGATCCCCACAGAAAAACACACGGGATCGACTACTCGAACATTCCAAACGAATGTCGGGTGAAAAAGAAACATTTCATCGTAAAACGTGCAAACCGGGCCCTATGGGCCCCACACCATTTCTTTAGCCTGATCGCTGAAAGGTGAACTTCAAAAATTCTGTACAAGAACTAGGATCATGCTGCTGCTGACGGCGTGTCGATCGGACATCCGGTTCGTGAGGTACGTCTATTGCAAGTTTTAATAATAATTTAATATTATTAAATTAAAGAATTTTGGGTCACCCACATTCGAGAAAAGAACTCCAAAACCCTGAAACTCATTTCAAAAAGTCTGTCTCGAAGAGAAAAACCCACATCCGTAGGCGGCGCGTCGAACGGACG